>JAMJFZ010002690.1:4380000-4907209 GCA_026225945.1 Cricetomys ansorgei | reverse complement strand
TTTTCTGTAGTCGCCTTTGAATGTTCTCTGTTTCCTTAGTTAGAAAACGACATGTGTTCATGTTTTAGTGTAGAAACGCATAGGAACTGTGTTTCAATGTGTTTCTTGTATTAGGAGAGTGTTTCTTTGTAGATGCTGTTGCAACACGTATTTTAGTTACTTCTGAGAGTCTTGTGTGTGAGAGAAGCTAGAATCACACTGAGAGTGCATAGTTTGATAAGCGCGTATTGACCATTATGGTGAAATAGCCATTGATAGTGTGTTTACATAGGTGTTGTTTTTCAGGCGTTCCTACGGTTAGAATTGCATTTGGAACACACATGTTACTCAGTTCTTAAAACACTTTACTTTTGTAGTCGCCTTTGAATGTTCTCTGTTTCCTTAGTTAGAAAACGCATGTATTCATGTTTTAGTGTAGAAACGCATAGGAACTGTGTTTCAATGTGTTTGGTGTATTAGGAGAGTGTTTCTTTGTAGATGCTGTTGCAACACGTATTTTAGTTACTTCTGAGAGTCTTGTGTGTGAGAGAAGCTAGAATCACACTCAGAGTGCATAGTTTGATAAGCACGTATTGACCATTATGGTGAAATAGCCATTGATAGTGTGTGTACATTGGTGTTGTTTTTCAGGCGTTCCTACGGTTAGAATTGCATTTGGAACACACATGTTACTCAGTTCTTAAAACACTTCTTTTCTGTAGTCGCCTTTGAATGTTCTCTGTTTCCTTAGTTAGAAAACGCATGTGTTCATGTTTTAGTGCAGAAACGCATAGGAACTGTGTTTCAATGTGTTTGGTGTATTAGGAGAGTGTTTCTTTGTAGATGCTGTTGCAACACGTATTTTAGTTACTTCTGAGAGTCTTGTGTGTGAGAGAAGCTGAATCACACTGAGAGTGCATAGTTTGATAAGCGCGTATTGACCATTATGGTGAAATAGCCATTGATAGTGTGTGTACATAGTTGTTGTTTTTCAGGCGTTCCTACGGTTAGAATTGCATTAGGAACACACATGTTACTCAGTTCTTAAAACACTTGTTTTCTGTAGTCGCCTTTGAATGTTCTCTGTTTCCTTAGTTAGAAAACGCATATGTTCATGTTTTAGTGCAGAAACGCATAGGAACTGTGTATCAATGTGTTTGGTGCATTAGGAGAGTGTTTCTTTGTAGATGCTGTTGCAACACGTATTTTAGTTACTTCTGAGAGTCTTGTGTGTGAGAGAAGCTAGAATCACACTGAGAGTGCATAGTTTGATAAGCGCGTATTGACCATTATGGTGAAATAGCCATTGATAGAGTGTGTACATAGGTGTTGTTTTTCAGGCGTTCCTACAATTAGAATTGCATTTGGAACACACATGTTACTCAGTTCTTAAAACACTTGTTTTCTGTAGTCGCCTTTGAATGTTCTCTGTTTCCTTAGTTAGAAAACGCATATGTTCATGTTTTAGTGCAGAAACGCATAGGAACTGTGTTTCAATGTGTTTGGTGTATTAGGAGAGTGTTTCTTTGTAGATGCTGTTGCAACACGTATTTTAGTTACTTCTGAGAGTCTTGTGTGTGAGAGAAGCTGGAATCACACTGAGAGTGCATAGTTTGATAAGCGCGTATTGACCATTATGGTGAAATAGCCATTGATAGTGTGTGTATATAGTGTTGTTTTTCAGGCGTTCCTACGGTTAGAATTGCATTTGGAACACACATGTTACTCAGTTCTTAAAACACTTGTTTTCTGTAGTCGCCTTTGAATGTTCTCTGTTTCCTTAGTTAGAAAACGCATATGTTCATGTTTTAGTGGAGAAACGCATAGGAACTGTGTTTCAATGTGTTTGGTGTATTAGGAGAGTGTTTCTTTGTAGATGCTGTTGCAACACGTATTTTAGTTACTTCTGAGAGTCTTGTGTGTGAGAGAAGCTAGAATCACACTGAGAGTGCATAGTTTGATAAGCGCGTATTGACCATTATGATGAAATAGCCATTGATAGTGTGTGTACATAGGTGTTGTTTTTCAGGCGTTCCTACGGTTAGAATTGCATTTGGAACACACATGTTACTCAGTTCTTAAAACACTTGTTTTCTGTAGTCGCCTTTGAATGTTCTCTGTTTCCTTAGTTAGAAAACGCATATGTTCATGTTTTAGTGCAGAAACGCATAGGAACTGTGTTTCAATGTGTTTGGTGTATTAGGAGAGTGTTTCTTTGTAGATGCTGTTGCAACACGTATTTTAGTTACTTCTGAGAGTCTTGTGTGTGAGAGAAGCTAGAATCACACTGAGAGTGCATAGTTTGATAAGCGCGTATTGACCATTATGGTGAAATAGCCATTGATAGTGTGTGTACATAGGTGTTGTTTTCAGGCGTTCCTACGGTTAGAATTGCATTTGGAACACACATGTTACTCAGTTCTTAAAACACTTGCTTTCTGTAGTCGCCTTTGAATGTTCTCTGTTTCCTTAGTTAGAAAACGCATATGTTCATGTTTTAGTACGGAAACGCATAGGAACTGTGTTTCAATGTGTTTGGAGTATTAGGAGAGTGTTTCTTGTAGATGCTGTTGCAACACATATTTTAGTTACTTCTGAGAGTCTTGTGTGTGAGAGAAGCTAGAATCACACTGAGAGTGCATAGTTTGATAAGCTCGTATTGACCATTATGGTGAAATAGCCATTGATAGAGTGAGTACATAGGTGTTGTTTTTCGGGCGTTCCTACGGTTAGAATTGCATTTGGAACACACATGTTACTCAGTTCTTAAAACACTTGTTTTCTGTAGTCGCCTTTGAATGTTCTCTGTTTCCTTAGTTAGAAAACGCATATGTTCATGTTTTAGTGCAGAAAACGCATAGGAACTGTGTTTCAATGTGTTTGGTGTATTAGAGAGAGTGTTTCTTTGTAGATGCTGTTGCAACACGTATTTTAGTTACTTCTGAGAGTCTTGTGTGTGTGAGAAGCTAGAATCACACTGAGAGTGCATAGTTTGATAAGCGTGTATTGACCATTATGGTGAAATAGCCATTGATAGTGTGTGTACATAGGTGTTGTTTTTCAGGCGTTCCTACGGTTAGAATTGCATTTGGAACACACATGTTACTCAGTTCTTAAAACACTTGTTTTCTGTAGTCGCCTTTGAATGTTCTCTGTTTCCTTAGTTAGAAAACGCATATATTCATGTTTTAGTGCAGAAACGCATAGGAACTGTGTTTCAATGTGTTTGGTGTATTAGGAGAGTGTTTCTTTGTAGATGCTGTTGCAACACGTATTTTAGTTACTTCTGAGAGTCTTGTGTGTGAGAGAAGCTAGAATCACACTGAGAGTGCATAGTTTGATAAGCACGTATTGACCATTATGGTGAAATAGCCATTGATAGTGTGTGTACATAGGTGTTGTTTTTCAGGCGTTCCTACGGTTAGAATTGCATTTGGAACACACATGTTACTCAGTTTTTAAAACACTTGTTTTCTGTAGTCGCCTTTGAATGTTCTCTGTTTCCTTAGTTAGAAAACGCATATATTCATGTTTTAGTGCAGAAACGCATAGGAACTGTGTTTCAATGTGTTTGGTGTATTAGGAGAGTGTTTCTTTGTAGATGCTTTTGCAACACGTATTTTAGTTACTTCTGAGAGTCTTGTGTGTGAGAGAAGCTAGAATCACACTGAGAGTGCATAGTTTGATAAGCGCGTATTGACCATTATGGTGAAATAGCCATTGATAGTGTGTGTACATAGGTGTTGTTTTTCAGGCGTTCCTACGGTTAGAATTGCATTTGGAACACACATGTTACTCAGTTCTTAAAACACTTGTTTTCTGTAGTCGCCTTTGAATGTTCTCTGTTTCCTTAGTTAGAAAACGCATATGTTCATGTTTTAGTGCAGAAACGCATAGGAACTGTGTTTCAATGTGTTTGGTGTATTAGGAGAGTGTTTCTTTGTAGATGCTGTTGCAACACGTATTTTAGTTACTTCTGAGAGTCTTGTGTGTGAGAGAAGCTAGAATCACACTGAGAGTGCATAGTTTGATAAGCGCGTATTGACCATTATGTGAAATAGCCATTGATAGTGTGTGTACATAGGTGTTGTTTTTCAGGCGTTCCTACGGTTAGAATTGCATTTGGAACACACATGTTACTCAGTTCTTAAAACACTTGTTTTTGTAGTCGCCTTTGAATGTTCTCTGTTTCCTTAGTTAGAAAACGAATATGTTCATGTTTTAGTGCAGAAACGCATAGGAACTGTGTTTCAATGTGTTTGGTGCATTAGGAGAGTGTTTCTTGTAGATGCTTTTGCAACACGTATTTTAGTTACTTCTGAGAGTCTTGTGTGTGAGAGAAGCTAGAATCACACTGAGAGTGCATAGTTTGATAAGCGCGTATTGACCATTATGGTGAAATAGCCATTGATAGTGTGTGTACATAGGTGTTGTGTTTCAGGCATTCCTACGGTTAGAATTTCATTTGAGAACACACATGTTACTCAGTTCTTAAAACACTTGCTTTCTGTAGTCGCCTTTGAATGTTCTCTGTTTCCTTAGTTAGAAAACGCATATGTTCATGTTTTAGTACGGAAACGCATAGGAACTGTGTTTCAATGTGTTTGGAGTATTAGGAGAGTGTTTCTTGTAGATGCTGTTGCAACACATATTTTAGTTACTTCTGAGAGTCTTGTGTGTGAGAGAAGCTAGAATCACACTGACAATGCATAGTTTGATAAGCTCGTATTGACCATTATGGTGAAATAGCCATTGATAGTGTGTACATAGGTGTCATTTTTCAGGTGTTCCTACGGTTAGAATTGCATTATGGAACACACATGTTACTCAGTTCTTAAAACACTTGTTTTCTGTAGTCGCCTTTGAATGTTCTTTGCTTCCTTAGTTAGAAAACGCATATGTTCATGTTTTAGTGCAGAAACGAATAAGAACTGCTGTTTCAATATGTTTGGTGTATTAGGGAGTGTTTCTTTGTAGATGCTTTTGCAACACGTATTTTAGTTACTTCTGAGAGTCTTGTGTGTGAGAGAAGCTGTAATCACACTGAGAGTGCATAGTTTGATAATCCTGTATTGACCATTATGGTGAAATAGCCATTGATAGTGTGTGTACATAGGTGTTGTTTTTCAGCCTTTCCTTCGGTTAGAATTGCATTAGGAACACACATGTTACTTAGTTCTTAAAACACTTGTTTTCTGTAATCGCCTTTGAATGTTCTCTGTCTCCTTAGTTAAAAAACTTATGTGTTCATGTTTTTGTGGAGAAAAGCATAGGAACTGTGTGGGACCCGGGGCTTGAAAGCAGTGGAAGTCAAGGCTAAGTGCCCCTGCTCCCTGGAAAGGTCGATGAAGGATATGATGCGTGGAAGACTCCTGCTCTCCCAGCCCGGGAAGGTCCCTAGCCAGAATATTATAACTTGCTAGCTTCACAAGAAGCTAAAGGAACATGTTTGTCTGCATTGGGGCGGGTCCGTTGCTTAGGAACCCTCCCCCTGCCATGCTAATTAAGGCTTCCCCACTGGAGCGGAGACGCCATGCCCTTATGGGGAGAAGTTATTTATTTGGGGAAAAGCTGGGAATAAAGGAGTTTTGCGTTCGGGTCCACCAGATGCCAACTCCGTGGTCTTGTATTCGTTCTCACCAACTGGGATCAGGCGGCGCCACTTGGTCTTAGGAACCCACGTGAGAAACGTCCCCCGGGGCTTCCCCACGGCCTCGGCTTGGGCATCTTCTCTCTCCTGGCCAGGGTGGGAACCGAGCGGCTTCCCAGCCAGCTCCGGGCCGGGATAGGGCTGTGGCAGAACGTGTCGGGGGACACAGAAAACTAAAAACAACAGCTGGCGCGCCAACGTGGCTGGATCGCGAGTGGACCGCCTCGATCTACACGCGGAGTGGGTGAGAACTCCCCTCTTAACACACATACACACTCGCAAGCACGGGTCCAGAGGGGTAAAGCATGTAACAGCCTGCTATCTCCATCAGAGATCGGGCAACTTTCTAAGCCTTTCTCAAACTTTTCTCTTAGGTTCGCACGTGGAACTCCAGCTAGGAGGTACCGCTTGAAATCCCTAGCAGGGAACAAGCACTCTCTCTAAACTCTCTTCCAATCTCTCTTATCAAAATAACCACTGGCCACGCCAATTAAAATCCTTTAGATAGCTGCCAGTTTATTCTTTCAAATACCTGGGAAAACCTATCAGAAGATAATGGGCTTAGGATGGAGTCATGTGGCTCAACTCCAGCCTGGGACAAAGAAACCTCACCAGACAATGCAGCAACTCAGGCTGTAGCCACAGCTTTTACCACGCGGGGAAACAGTTACATTAGAAAAGTGTGTGCTTGATTTAAATGTGGTAGACCAGACTTTTCTGCTTCTTAGTGCAGATTTTTTTCCCCCAGCCTCCTGCTGTAAATTCACAAAAGGCTCCTGCCATCACAATCTTACGGGGAATTAACACAGAGCCAGCAGACTAGGACTCTCTCCTTCAAGGGTCATATTTACAGCTTAAATGCTCAACAAGACTGGAGAGACATGATTTTACTTTTTCCTTTAACAATGGTGCAATCTTTAGATGTTCTATCCCTTAAATTCTCTTTCCAAGGTGCAGAGGAGTTCAGACAGCTTCTAGCACAGCAGCGGTAAAACCGGCAGCCCTGCGAGACAGGGTGCCAGGGTACTCCATACGCCATAGCGAGGGGAGTCCCGGAGAGAGGCAATCCCTAATCCAAAAGTTTAAACTTTTCGCGCGCCTTATATAAATGCCCCATGAGGGCGGAAGAGGCTTCAAGCCAGAACCGGATGGCCCGCCCGTCCTAAAAGCCGATTGGACGGTCGCAGGTCGCCTCCAATCTCTATCACAGATAGGCAACTATGCCCGCCTTCCTCAAATGGTGGTTGGTCAAACCGTTCGCACCGGTGACATCCACATGGACTCCGCCATGTTGGACCTCGGCAAGTCCGCTGCGGAAAGCTGCGAGAATCCAAGCAGCAGATCCCTTCCCCCACGCAAGCTGCCTTCCCGCACAGAGGTGTTAATTTTAAACAAAAAGCAGTAGGCTACCGCCACTGTACAGGCAAAATCCACAGCGCTTGTCGCTGTGCCGGACCTCCAACTGCGCGGTCCTGCGGCTGAGGCCACGCCCTGCTACCAGCCGCTTTTCTCAGAGGAAAAAAAAAAAAATCGTGCTGGTTTTAAAATCAACCCTGACAACTGTCTTTCAAAGTTGACGGCTCAGATTCACAATTCTTTTGAGTAGATTAAAAGCATGTAGTTTAAATTTATCAAAATCATGTTGCTACTGAGTTTATTATCAAAATATTCTAACTTTAAACAACATTGCTTGGCTTATACTAAATGCTAGGATTTTTTTTAAGGTTTATTCAGCCTTCTGGCCTATGTATAGGTACTCAATCCAACTACTATGGCTTACTTTCCTAAGCACAGGTGATCAATACAGACATAATATAAAGAATTAAGTTATATAAATGATCCAAAGATGGTTGAATTCCAATAGTTCAGAGTTTAATTAATGTTTGCCTCACTTCAAAGTCTAATGCTGTTTTGTAAACAAAAAAACAGTCTCATAAATAAGCCTAAAGAACTCAGACCTTCTGGTTAAACACCGAGAAGTGTCCCAAATGGCTATTAAAAGCCAGTGTCATGGTTACAAAATAAAAAATCTCCATTGGCTATCTCCAAGAAGTAAACAAAAAGGTTTTTTTTTCTAATATCTAACCAGCTCTATCAACAGGCAATATGCCTTTGGCTCAAAAGCCTACGTTGTTCACAGGTCTTAATCTGACCTGTTCTCCTCAAGCTTGCCAGTACCTCCCCACCTGAGGGATGAGGCAAGAGACAGGTCCAACCAGTGGCAACACCACTGGACACTCCGTTATTGGAGTCAATAAAATAAAAGAATGGGGAATTCTTCTCCCCAGAGGAAAGGGTTTTCTATCTCCCTACAGAGGTCTGCAATCCTGATGTCACAACAAATCTACGCAGATCCAAGAGAGCAGATGACTCTTCAGAAGAAAGAAGAATCAGACTTCACTTCAAGGCCAGTAATAACTTAAAAAATATTTCTCTACAGGAATCTTATACCCAAAGAGAAACTTCAGCCATGCAGGCTTGATCAACAAAACTTCAGTCATGCCCACCTGGCTGACTCAAACCCTCAATAACCACTTCATTTCCACAGGTTCCACTTCAGGACCACCCAAAAAATTATATTTGGGTCCCAGCAAAAATGCCAACTGAGGAAGAGGAACAACACCCAAGAATTAGTATCTACAAACCCTTCCCCCTTCCTATTCTCACAGGAGTGGCTGGACTATCACTCCAGCCTGGCATCTAACTTTTTGTTCTCTATCAGAGAAGCCAAGACTGGACAAGAGATTACAGACTTCAAAAATGGTGAAAAATTCTCCAATATTAACAAACTTAAACTTTTTTACAGGAAATCACAAGAAGATGATCCCCTAAGATCTCCACTCAGAGACACCCGTCTCTCTGAGTCTCACTCAATTCTCAAAACCCTAATACCTATATAAAATCTTCTGATGCTATACCTTGCATCTCAACTTATTTCTTAAATCTATGCCTAATCAAGGCTTGCTCTTCTCTGGTACCAAAGACCTATCAGTCCCAGTACCAACTTTCTTCTGGATTTCAAATCCCTCCAAGGATTATCCTTAGGTTTATACAGCCCAAGCCAAGATCCTGAAACAAGGACTATAGACAGCCCTTCCCCCCACCCACGGAGTCCAGCTGAAGACAGCGCCATCCAGAGACCAGCTGAAGACAGCGCCATCCAGAGATCAGCGGAGGACAACGCCGTCCAGAGACGAACGGCAGACCAATGGACCTGCAGCTCTGCAGTTCCACACCTGGACAGAACTTGTGGGGTGGGGCAGATGAATAAAGTGACTCTGGGCTGGGAATTATAAGGCATCTACCCAAATTCCCAAGAATCTCCATAGGTTTCCACAAACCCTCAGTTATACTATCCCCTCAATGTAGATAAACAAGTCCAATTTTGCCATCCTTGGGCTATAATCCAAGGTCGAATTATCTCCCAATCGGGGACTAATAATGATATTATATTTCCCCTTTAAAATAAAAACAAAGGAGGAGATGTGGGACCCGGGGGCTGGAAAGCAGTGGAAGTCAAGGCCAAGTGCCCCTGCTCCCTGGAAAGGTCGATGAAGGATGTGACGCGTGGCAGACTCCTGCTCTCCCAGCCCGGGAAGGTCACTAGCCAGAATATTATAACTTGCTAGCTTCACAAGAGGCTAAAGGAACATGTTTGTCTGCATTGGGGTGGGTCCGTTGCTAAGGAACCCTCCCCCTGCCATGCTAATTAAGGCTTCCCCACTAGAGGGGAGAAGCCACGCCTTTACGGGGAGAAGTTATTTATTTGGGGAAAAGCTGGAAATAAAGGAGTTTTGAGTTAGGGTCCACCAGATGCCAACTCGTGTTCGTTCTCAGCAAGCAGGATCAGGCGGTGCCACGCGGTCCTAGGGACCCACCTGAGAAACATCCCCCGGAGATTCCCCACGGCTCTCAGCTTGCCTTTTCTGGCCTCTGGCAAGGGCAAGGAACCAAGCGGCTTCCAAGCCAGCTCCAGGACAGAATAGGGCTGTGGTGGAGCGTGATGGGGGAGACGAAAACTAAAAAAAACAGAACTGTGTTTCAATGTGTTTGGTGTATTAGGAGAGTGTTTCTTTGTAGATGCTGTTGCAACACGTATTTTAGTTACTTCTGAGAGTCTTGTGTGTGAGAGAAGCTAGAATCACACTGAGAGTGCATAGTTTGAGAAGCGCGTATTGACCATTATGGTGAAATAGCCATTGATAGTGTGTGTACATTGGTGTTGTTTTCAGGCGTTCCTACGGTTAGAATTGCATTTGGAACACACATGTTACTCAGTTCTTAAAACACTTGTTTTCTGTAGTCGCCTTTGAATGTTCTCTGTTTCCTTAGTTAGAAAACGCATGTGTTCATGTTTTAGTGTAGAAACGCATAGGAACTGTGTTTCAATGTGTTTGGTGTATTAGGAGAGTGTTTCTTTGTAGATGCTGTTGCAACACGTATTTTAGTTACTTCTGAGAGTCTTGTGTGTGAGAGAAGCTAGAATCACACTGAGAGTGCATAGTTTGAGAAGCGCGTATTGACCATTATGGTGAAATAGCCATTGATAGTGTGTGTACATTGGTGTTGTTTTCAGGCGTTCCTACGGTTAGAATTGCATTTGGAACACACATGTTACTCAGTTCTTAAAACACTTCTTTTCTGTAGTCGCCTTTGAATGTTCTCTGTTTCCTTAGTTAGAAAACGCATGTGTTCATGTTTTAGTGTAGAAACGCATAGGAACTGTGTTTCAATGTGTTTGGTGTATTAGGAGAGTGTTTCTTTGTAGATGCTGTTGCAACACGTATTTTAGTTACTTCTGAGAGTCTTGTGTGTGAGAGAAGCTAGAATCACACTGAGAGTGCATAGTTTGATAAGCGCGTATTGACCATTATGGTGAAATAGCCATTGATAGTGTGTGTACATTGGTGTTGTTTTCAGGCGTTCCTACGGTTAGAATTGCATTTGGAACACACATGTTACTCAGTTCTTAAAACACTTGTTTTCTGTAGTCGCCTTTGAATGTTCTCTGTTTCCTTAGTTAGAAAACGCATGTGTTCATGTTTTAGTGTAGAAACGCATAGGAACTGTGTTTCAATGTGTTTGGTGTATTAGGAGAGTGTTTCTTTGTAGATGCTGTTGCAACACGTATTTTAGTTACTTCTGAGAGTCTTGTGTGTGAGAGAAGCTAGAATCACACTGAGAGTGCATAGTTTGAGAAGGTGCGCATTGACCATTATGGTGAAATAGCCATTGATAGTGTGTGTACATTGGTGTTGTTTTCAGGCGTTCCTACGGTTAGAATTGCATTTGGAACACACATGTTACTCAGTTCTTAAAACACTTGTTTTCTGTAGTCGCCTTTGAATGTTCTCTGTTTCCTTAGTTAGAAAACGCATGTGTTCATGTTTTAGTGTAGAAACGCATAGGAACTGTGTTTCAATGTGTTTGGTGTATTAGGAGAGTGTTTCTTTGTAGATGCTGTTGCAACACGTATTTTAGTTACTTCTGAGAGTCTTGTGTGTGAGAGAAGCTAGAATCACACTGAGAGTGCATAGTTTGAGAAGCGCGTATTGACCATTATGGTGAAATAGCCATTGATAGTGTGTGTACATTGGTGTTGTTTTCAGGCGTTCCTACGGTTAGAATTGCATTTGGAACACACATGTTACTCAGTTCTTAAAACACTTGTTTTCTGTAGTCGCCTTTGAATGTTCTCTGTTTCCTTAGTTAGAAAACGCATGTGTTCATGTTTTAGTGTAGAAACGCATAGGAACTGTGTTTCAATGTGTTTGGTGTATTAGGAGAGTGTTTCTTTGTAGATGCTGTTGCAACACGTATTTTAGTTACTTCTGAGAGTCTTGTGTGTGAGAGAAGCTAGAATCACACTGAGAGTGCATAGTTTGAGAAGCGCGTATTGACCATATGGTGAAATAGCCATTGATAGTGTGTGTACATTGGTGTTGTTTTCAGGCGTTCCTACGGTTAGAATTGCATTTGGAACACACATGTTACTCAGTTCTTAAAACACTTCTTTTCTGTAGTCGCCTTTGAATGTTCTCTGTTTCCTTAGTTAGAAAACGCATGTGTTCATGTTTTAGTGTAGAAACGCATAGGAACTGTGTTTCAATGTGTTTGGTGTATTAGGAGAGTGTTTCTTTGTAGATGCTGTTGCAACACGTATTTTAGTTACTTCTGAGAGTCTTGTGTGTGAGAGAAGCTAGAATCACACTGAGAGTGCATAGTTTGATAAGCGCGCATTGACCATTATGGTGAAATAGCCATTGATAGTGTGTGTACATTGGTGTTGTTTTCAGGCGTTCCTACGGTTAGAATTGCATTTGGAACACACATGTTACTCAGTTCTTAAAACACTTCTTTTCTGTAGTCGCCTTTGAATGTTCTCTGTTTCCTTAGTTAGAAAACGCATGTGTTCATGTTTTAGTGTAGAAACGCATAGGAACTGTGTTTCAATGTGTTTGGTGTATTAGGAGAGTGTTTCTTTGTAGATGCTGTTGCAACACGTATTTTAGTTACTTCTGAGAGTCTTGTGTGTGAGAGAAGCTAGAATCACACTGAGAGTGCATAGTTTGATAAGCGCGTATTGACCATTATGGTGAAATAGCCATTGATAGTGTGTGTACATTGGTGTTGTTTTCAGGCGTTCCTACGGTTAGAATTGCATTTGGAACACACATGTTACTCAGTTCTTAAAACACTTCTTTTCTGTAGTCGCCTTTGAATGTTCTCTGTTTCCTTAGTTAGAAAACGCATGTGTTCATGTTTTAGTGTAGAAACGCATAGGAACTGTGTTTCAATGTGTTTGGTGTATTAGGAGAGTGTTTCTTTGTAGATGCTGTTGCAACACGTATTTTAGTTACTTCTGAGAGTCTTGTGTGTGAGAGAAGCTAGAATCACACTGAGAGTGCATAGTTTGATAAGCGCGTATTGACCATATGGTGAAATAGCCATTGATAGTGTGTGTACATTGGTGTTGTTTTCAGGCGTTCCTACGGTTAGAATTGCATTTGGAACACACATGTTACTCAGTTCTTAAAACACTTCTTTTCTGTAGTCGCCTTTGAATGTTCTCTGTTTCCTTAGTTAGAAAACGCATGTGTTCATGTTTTAGTGTAGAAACGCATAGGAACTGTGTTTCAATGTGTTTGGTGTATTAGGAGAGTGTTTCTTTGTAGATGCTGTTGCAACACGTATTTTAGTTACTTCTGAGAGTCTTGTGTGTGAGAGAAGCTAGAATCACACTGAGAGTGCATAGTTTGATAAGCGCGTATTGACCATTATGGTGAAATAGCCATTGATAGTGTGTGTACATTGGTGTTGTTTTCAGGCGTTCCTACGGTTAGAATTGCATTTGGAACACACATGTTACTCAGTTCTTAAAACACTTCTTTTCTGTAGTCGCCTTTGAATGTTCTCTGTTTCCTTAGTTAGAAAACGCATGTGTTCATGTTTTAGTGTAGAAACGCATAGGAACTGTGTTTCAATGTGTTTGGTGTATTAGGAGAGTGTTTCTTTGTAGATGCTGTTGCAACACGTATTTTAGTTACTTCTGAGAGTCTTGTGTGTGAGAGAAGCTAGAATCACACTGAGAGTGCATAGTTTGATAAGCGCGTATTGACCATTATGGTGAAATAGCCATTGATAGTGTGTTTACATTGGTGTTGTTTTCAGGCGTTCCTACGGTTAGAATTGCATTTGGAACACACATGTTACTCAGTTCTTAAAACACTTCTTTTCTGTAGTCGCCTTTGAATGTTCTCTGTTTCCTTAGTTAGAAAACGCATGTGTTCATGTTTTAGTGTAGAAACGCATAGGAACTGTGTTTCAATGTGTTTGGTGTATTAGGAGAGTGTTTCTTTGTAGATGCTGTTGCAACACGTATTTTAGTTACTTCTGAGAGTCTTGTGTGTGAGAGAAGCTAGAATCACACTGAGAGTGCATAGTTTGATAAGCGCGCATTGACCATTATGGTGAAATAGCCATTGATAGTGTGTGTACATTGGTGTTGTTTTCAGGCGTTCCTACGGTTAGAATTGCATTTGGAACACACATGTTACTCAGTTCTTAAAACACTTCTTTTCTGTAGTCGCCTTTGAATGTTCTCTGTTTCCTTAGTTAGAAAAGACATGTGTTCATGTTTTAGTGTAGAAACGCATAGGAACTGTGTTTCAATGTGTTTGGTGTATTAGGAGAGAGTGTGTTTCTTTGTAGATGCTGTTGCAACACGTATTTTAGTTACTTCTGAGAGTCTTGTGTGTGAGAGAAGCTAGAATCACACTGAGAGTGCATAGTTTGATAAGCGCGCATTGACCATTATGGTGAAATAGCCATTGATAGTGTGTGTACATTGGTGTTGTTTTCAGGCGTTCCTACGGTTAGAATTGCATTTGGAACACACATGTTACTCAGTTCTTAAAACACTTGTTTTCTGTAGTCGCCTTTGAATGTTCTCTGTTTCCTTAGTTAGAAAACGCATGTGTTCATGTTTTAGTGTAGAAACGCATAGGAACTGTGTTTCAATGTGTTTGGTGTATTAGGAGAGTGTTTCTTTGTAGATGCTGTTGCAACACGTATTTTAGTTACTTCTGAGAGTCTTGTGTGTGAGAGAAGCTAGAATCACACTGAGAGTGCATAGTTTGATAAGCGCGCATTGACCATTATGGTGAAATAGCCATTGATAGTGTGTGTACATTGGTTGGTTGTTTTTCAGGCGTTCCTACGGTTAGAATTGCATTTGGAACACACATGTTACTCAGTTCTTAAAACACTTCTTTTCTGTAGTCGCCTTTGAATGTTCTCTGTTTCCTTAGTTAGAAAAGCATGTGTTCATGTTTTAGTGTAGAAACGCATAGGAACTGTGTTTCAATGTGTTTGGTGTATTAGGAGAGTGTTTCTTTGTAGATGCTGTTGCAACACGTATTTTAGTTACTTCTGAGAGTCTTGTGTGTGAGAGAAGCTAGAATCACACTGAGAGTGCATAGTTTGATAAGCGCATTGACCATTATGGTGAAATAGCCATTGATAGTGTGTGTACATTGGTGTTGTTTTCAGGCGTTCCTACGGTTAGAATTGCATTTGGAACACACATGTTACTCAGTTCTTAAAACACTTCTTTTCTGTAGTCGCCTTTGAATGTTCTCTGTTTCCTTAGTTAGAAAACGCATGTGTTCATGTTTTAGTGTAGAAACGCATAGGAACTGTGTTTCAATGTGTTTGGTGTATTAGGAGAGTGTTTCTTTGTAGATGCTGTTGCAACACGTATTTTAGTTACTTCTGAGAGTCTTGTGTGTGAGAGAAGCTAGAATCACACTGAGAGTGCATAGTTTGATAAGCGCGTATTGACCATTATGGTGAAATAGCCATTGATAGTGTGTGTACATTGGTGTTGTTTTCAGGCGTTCCTACGGTTAGAATTGCATTTGGAACACACATGTTACTCAGTTCTTAAAACACTTGTTTTCTGTAGTCGCCTTTGAATGTTCTCTGTTTCCTTAGTTAGAAAACGCATGTGTTCATGTTTTAGTGTAGAAACGCATAGGAACTGTGTTTCAATGTGTTTGGTGTATTAGGAGAGTGTTTCTTTGTAGATGCTGTTGCAACACGTATTTTAGTTACTTCTGAGAGTCTTGTGTGTGAGAGAAGCTAGAATCACACTGAGAGTGCATAGTTTGATAAGCGCGCATTGACCATTATGGTGAAATAGCCATTGATAGTGTGTGTACATTGGTGTTGTTTTCAGGCGTTCCTACGGTTAGAATTGCATTTGGAACACACATGTTACTCAGTTCTTAAAACACTTCTTTTCTGTAGTCGCCTTTGAATGTTCTCTGTTTCCTTAGTTAGAAAAGCATGTGTTCATGTTTTAGTGTAGAAACGCATAGGAACTGTGTTTCAATGTGTTTGGTGTATTAGGAGAGTGTTTCTTTGTAGATGCTGTTGCAACACGTATTTTAGTTACTTCTGAGAGTCTTGTGTGTGAGAGAAGCTAGAATCACACTGAGAGTGCATAGTTTGATAAGCGCGTATTGACCATTATGGTGAAATAGCCATTGATAGTGTGTGTACATTGGTGTTGTTTTCAGGCGTTCCTACGGTTAGAATTGCATTTGGAACACACATGTTACTCAGTTCTTAAAACACTTCTTTTCTGTAGTCGCCTTTGAATGTTCTCTGTTTCCTTAGTTAGAAAACGCATGTGTTCATGTTTTAGTGTAGAAACGCATAGGAACTGTGTTTCAATGTGTTTGGTGTATTAGGAGAGTGTTTCTTTGTAGATGCTGTTGCAACACGTATTTTAGTTACTTCTGAGAGTCTTGTGTGTGAGAGAAGCTAGAATCACACTGAGAGTGCATAGTTTGATAAGCGCGCATTGACCATTATGGTGAAATAGCCATTGATAGTGTGTGTACATTGGTGTTGTTTTCAGGCGTTCCTACGGTTAGAATTGCATTTGGAACACACATGTTACTCAGTTCTTAAAACACTTCTTTTCTGTAGTCGCCTTTGAATGTTCTCTGTTTCCTTAGTTAGAAAACGCATGTGTTCATGTTTTAGTGTAGAAACGCATAGGAACTGTGTTTCAATGTGTTTGGTGTATTAGGAGAGTGTTTCTTTGTAGATGCTGTTGCAACACGTATTTTAGTTACTTCTGAGAGTCTTGTGTGTGAGAGAAGCTAGAATCACACTGAGAGTGCATAGTTTGATAAGCGCGTATTGACCATTATGGTGAAATAGCCATTGATAGTGTGTTTACATTGGTGTTGTTTTCAGGCGTTCCTACGGTTAGAATTGCATTTGGAACACACATGTTACTCAGTTCTTAAAACACTTGTTTTCTGTAGTCGCCTTTGAATGTTCTCTGTTTCCTTAGTTAGAAAACGCATGTGTTCATGTTTTAGTGTAGAAACGCATAGGAACTGTGTTTCAATGTGTTTGGTGTATTAGGAGAGTGTTTCTTTGTAGATGCTGTTGCAACACGTATTTTAGTTACTTCTGAGAGTCTTGTGTGTGAGAGAAGCTAGAATCACACTGAGAGTGCATAGTTTGATAAGCGCGTATTGACCATTATGGTGAAATAGCCATTGATAGTGTGTGTACATTGGTGTTGTTTTCAGGCGTTCCTACGGTTAGAATTGCATTTGGAACACACATGTTACTCAGTTCTTAAAACACTTGTTTTCTGTAGTCGCCTTTGAATGTTCTCTGTTTCCTTAGTTAGAAAACGCATGTGTTCATGTTTTAGTGTAGAAACGCATAGGAACTGTGTTTCAATGTGTTTGGTGTATTAGGAGAGTGTTTCTTTGTAGATGCTGTTGCAACACGTATTTTAGTTACTTCTGAGAGTCTTGTGTGTGAGAGAAGCTAGAATCACACTGAGAGTGCATAGTTTGATAAGCGCGCATTGACCATTATGTTGAAATAGCCATTGATAGTGTGTTTACATTGGTGTTGTTTTCAGGCGTTCCTACGGTTAGAATTGCATTTGGAACACACATGTTACTCAGTTCTTAAAACACTTGTTTTCTGTAGTCGCCTTTGAATGTTCTCTGTTTCCTTAGTTAGAAAAGACATGTGTTCATGTTTTAGTGTAGAAACGCATAGGAACTGTGTTTCAATGTGTTTGGTGTATTAGGAGAGTGTTTCTTTGTAGATGCTGTTGCAACACGTATTTTAGTTACTTCTGAGAGTCTTGTGTGTGAGAGAAGCTAGAATCACACTGAGAGTGCATAGTTTGATAAGCGCGTATTGACCATATGGTGAAATAGCCATTGATAGTGTGTTTACATTGGTGTTGTTTTCAGGCGTTCCTACGGTTAGAATTGCATTTGGAACACACATGTTACTCAGTTCTTAAAACACTTGTTTTCTGTAGTCGCCTTTGAATGTTCTCTGTTTCCTTAGTTAGAAAACGACATGTATTCATGTTTTAGTGTAGAAACGCATAGGAACTGTGTTTCAATGTGTTTGGTGTATTAGGAGAGTGTTTCTTTGTAGATGCTGTTGCAACACGTATTTTAGTTACTTCTGAGAGTCTTGTGTGTGAGAGAAGCTAGAATCACACTGAGAGTGCATAGTTTGAGAAGCGCGTATTGACCATATGTTGAAATAGCCATTGATAGTGTGTTTACATTGGTGTTGTTTTTCAGACGTTCCTACGGTTTAGAATTGCATTTGGAACACACATGTTACTCAGTTCTTAAAACACTTCTTTTCTGTAGTCGCCTTTGAATGTTCTCTGTTTCCTTAGTTAGAAAACGCATGTATTCATGTTTTAGTGTAGAAACGCATAGGAACTGTGTTTCAATGTGTTTGGTGTATTAGGAGAGTGTTTCTTTGTAGATGCTGTTGCAACACGTATTTTAGTTACTTCTGAGAGTCTTGTGTGTGAGAGAAGCTAGAATCACACTGAGAGTGCATAGTTTGAGAAGCGCATTGACCATTATGGTGAAATAGCCATTGATAGTGTGTTTACATTGGTGTTGTTTTTCAGGCGTTCCTACGGTTAGAATTGCATTTGGAACACACATGTTACTCAGTTCTTAAAACACTTCTTTTCTGTAGTCGCCTTTGAATGTTCTCTGTTTCCTTAGTTAGAAAACGCATGTGTTCATGTTTTAGTGTAGAAACGCATAGGAACTGTGTTTCAATGTGTTTGGTGCATATTAGGAGAGTGTTTCTTTGTAGATGCTGTTGCAACACGTATTTTAGTTACTTCTGAGAGTCTTGTGTGTGAGAGAAGCTAGAATCACACTGAGAGTGCATAGTTTGAGAAGCGCGTATTGACCATTATGTTGAAATAGCCATTGATAGTGTGTGTACATTGGTGTTGTTTTTCAGGCGTTCCTACGGTTAGAATTGCATTTGGAACACACATGTTACTCAGTTCTTAAAACACTTGTTTTCTGTAGTCGCCTTTGAATGTTCTCTGTTTCCTTAGTTAGAAAACGCATGTGTTCATGTTTTAGTGTAGAAACGCATAGGAACTGTGTTTCAATGTGTTTGGTGTATTAGGAGAGTGTTTCTTTGTAGATGCTGTTGCAACACGTATTTTAGTTACTTCTGAGAGTCTTGTGTGTGAGAGAAGCTAGAATCACACTGAGAGTGCATAGTTTGAGAAGCGCGTATTGACCATTATGGTGAAATAGCCATTGATAGTGTGTGTGTACATTGGTGTTGTTTTCAGACGTTCCTACGGTTAGAATTGCATTTGGAACACACATGTTACTCAGTTCTTAAAACACTTGTTTTCTGTAGTCGCCTTTGAATGTTCTCTGTTTCCTTAGTTAGAAAAGCATGTGTTCATGTTTTAGTGGAGAAACGCATAGGAACTGTGTTTCAATGTGTTTGGTGTATTAGGAGAGTGTTTCTTTGTAGATGCTGTTGCAACACGTATTTTAGTTACTTCTGAGAGTCTTGTGTGTGAGAGAAGCTAGAATCACACTGAGAGTGCATAGTTTGAGAAGCGCGTATTGACCATTATGGTGAAATAGCCATTGATAGTGTGTTTACATTGGTGTTGTTTTCAGGCGTTCCTACGGTTAGAATTGCATTTGGAACACACATGTTACTCAGTTCTTAAAACACTTGTTTTCTGTAGTCGCCTTTGAATGTTCTCTGTTTCCTTAGTTAGAAAACGCATGTGTTCATGTTTTAGTGTAGAAACGCATAGGAACTGTGTTTCAATGTGTTTGGTGTATTAGGAGAGTGTTTCTTTGTAGATGCTGTTGCAACACGTATTTTAGTTACTTCTGAGAGTCTTGTGTGTGAGAGAAGCTAGAATCACACTGAGAGTGCATAGTTTGAGAAGCGCGTATTGACCATTATGGTGAAATAGCCATTGATAGTGTGTGTACATTGGTGTTGTTTTCAGGCGTTCCTACGGTTAGAATTGCATTTGGAACACACATGTTACTCAGTTCTTAAAACACTTCTTTTCTGTAGTCGCCTTTGAATGTTCTCTGTTTCCTTAGTTAGAAAAGACATGTATTCATGTTTTAGTGTAGAAACGCATAGGAACTGTGTTTCAATGTGTTTGGTGTATTAGGAGAGTGTTTCTTTGTAGATGCTGTTGCAACACGTATTTTAGTTACTTCTGAGAGTCTTGTGTGTGAGAGAAGCTAGAATCACACTGAGAGTGCATAGTTTGAGAAGCGCGCATTGACCATTATGTTGAAATAGCCATTGATAGTGTGTTTACATTGGTGTTGTTTTCAGGCGTTCCTACGGTTAGAATTGCATTTGGAACACACATGTTACTCAGTTCTTAAAACACTTGTTTTCTGTAGTCGCCTTTGAATGTTCTCTGTTTCCTTAGTTAGAAAACGCATGTATTCATGTTTTAGTGTAGAAACGCATAGGAACTGTGTTTCAATGTGTTTGGTGTATTAGGAGAGTGTTTCTTTGTAGATGCTGTTGCAACACGTATTTTAGTTACTTCTGAGAGTCTTGTGTGTGAGAGAAGCTAGAATCACACTGAGAGTGCATAGTTTGAGAAGCGCGTATTGACCATTATGGTGAAATAGCCATTGATAGTGTGTTTACATTGGTGTTGTTTTCAGACGTTCCTACGGTTAGAATTGCATTTGGAACACACATGTTACTCAGTTCTTAAAACACTTCTTTTCTGTAGTCGCCTTTGAATGTTCTCTGTTTCCTTAGTTAGAAAACGCATGTATTCATGTTTTAGTGTAGAAACGCATAGGAACTGTGTTTCAATGTGTTTGGTGTATTAGGAGAGTGTTTCTTTGTAGATGCTGTTGCAACACGTATTTTAGTTACTTCTGAGAGTCTTGTGTGTGAGAGAAGCTAGAATCACACTGAGAGTGCATAGTTTGATAAGCGCGTATTGACCATTATGGTGAAATAGCCATTGATAGTGTGTTTACATTGGTGTTGTTTTCAGGCGTTCCTACGGTTAGAATTGCATTTGGAACACACATGTTACTCAGTTCTTAAAACACTTGTTTTCTGTAGTCGCCTTTGAATGTTCTCTGTTTCCTTAGTTAGAAAACGCATGTATTCATGTTTTAGTGTAGAAACGCATAGGAACTGTGTTTCAATGTGTTTGGTGTATTAGGAGAGTGTTTCTTTGTAGATGCTGTTGCAACACGTATTTTAGTTACTTCTGAGAGTCTTGTGTGTGAGAGAAGCTAGAATCACACTCAGAGTGCATAGTTTGATAAGCGCGTATTGACCATTATGGTGAAATAGCCATTGATAGTGTGTTTACATTGGTGTTGTTTTCAGGCGTTCCTACGGTTAGAATTGCATTTGGAACACACATGTTACTCAGTTCTTAAAACACTTGTTTTCTGTAGTCGCCTTTGAATGTTCTCTGTTTCCTTAGTTAGAAAAGACATGTATTCATGTTTTAGTGTAGAAACGCATAGGAACTGTGTTTCAATGTGTTTGGTGTATTAGGAGAGTGTTTCTTTGTAGATGCTGTTGCAACACGTATTTTAGTTACTTCTGAGAGTCTTGTGTGTGAGAGAAGCTAGAATCACACTCAGAGTGCATAGTTTGAGAAGCGCGTATTGACCATATGGTGAAATAGCCATTGATAGTGTGTTTACATTGGTGTTGTTTTCAGGCGTTCCTACGGTTAGAATTGCATTTGGAACACACATGTTACTCAGTTCTTAAAACACTTGTTTTCTGTAGTCGCCTTTGAATGTTCTCTGTTTCCTTAGTTAGAAAAGCATGTGTTCATGTTTTAGTGTAGAAACGCATAGGAACTGTGTTTCAATGTGTTTGGTGTATTAGGAGAGTGTTTCTTTGTAGATGCTGTTGCAACACGTATTTTAGTTACTTCTGAGAGTCTTGTGTGTGAGAGAAGCTAGAATCACACTCAGAGTGCATAGTTTGAGAAGCGCGTATTGACCATTATGTTGAAATTTTACAGACAAAGGCTACTTTAATTTTGAAGCTTCAGGTGGTTGACAGAGTACATAAATATATGTGTAATTACAGTTTGAGAAGTAACTGAAGGACAACATTGTGATCTAAATTAGATATTTAGAAAGTCTCTGTAAAAATAATTTTGAGGTTATAAATGAAAAAAATATGATAAGTAAAAGGATGAGATAGAAGATGCTTTACTTTCAAATTAAAGAGGAAAAAGCAGATAATTTGAGAATTTTATCATGAGTATTCTCCATAGTAGCAAAGCAGAATAGTAGCTTCCAAATCTACAAGGCAGCAAAAGTGTATATCCCAACAAAAGACTGCAATACATTTAAAAACACATTAGATTTGATCTGTAACATTCTTTTGATTGTCTCAGACAGAAATGCATTTGAATTCAAGCTACTGAATAGCTCTATAATGATGTATCTAACTCATTTTATTTTTCAGACTTTCACATATTGCATCCTTTTTGTTTATTGACCGAAGCTTATTTCACTTTCTACTGTGTCACGTGGAACTGATCTTGATTCTTTTCTGCACAAATCCTACAATAATTTAGGGATTTCTCACATTGGTTGTTTTCTTTAAAATCGTGCATTCTAGATTATAAACTCCCTGCAAAACAGACATTGGTTACATAAGAAGAGCAGGTGCAGTTAATTGCATTTTTAAGATTCCTCTATTTTGTTGTCACATCATATACTCTACAGAAGTCACAGGAGACATATGAGTTCAATAATTTGGTTATAAAATATATCCTTTCCATTTTGGATGCATGTGGCATGTAGGTATAAACCCATATTCTGGTGTCAGGTTGACATATTTTGAGCACTAGCATTCATTCTTGTTAGTTGTAAAGTCTCTTCAGTCTGGTTTTTAACTGACTCTGCTGACACTTCTTAATCCTATGTAACTCTCTTTTACTGAGCTGAGAGCCCAACTTTTCTTATGAGACTTTGACATATTCTTAGTCTGGCTCATCTTGCTCTTTTTCCAATTAGTCACTTTGCCTTCCATTCACTCTGACTCAACTCAGAAGTCACTTCCTGTGTCACACTGACTCCTCCAGAGTTCTGCTTCCTGTGTCTGCTTCCACTGGTTTTTTGTTGTTGTTGTTGTTGTTGTTTGTGTGTTTTGTCATGGTTTTTTGGGTTTTGTTTGTTTATTTGTTTGTTTGTTTTGGTTATTAAAGGCATGGGCTGCCACAGCTTTCTGAATACTTAGACTGAAGGTGTTTGCTATCACCTATTTCTGAATACTGAATTAAAGGAAAGTCTACATCCATCAAGACCATATATGCTTCTGAATGTAGTCCATGGAATGTAGTCCCTAGCTTTTACTCAGGGCTATTCCTTTCCAGATCATAGAGATTATCTAGTAATATATTAAAATGTTCCCTAAATCTAAAGAAAGACAAACCCATCCAGTTATAAGAGATCTACCAAATTAAAAAAGTAAAAGCAAACAGATAAGACCAGCAATGAAGCTCTCCATCATGTAATCTAGTTAAAACATTGCAAATAACAGAATAAAGTGTACTGAAAGCTGCCAGAAAGGTCAAGGCAGTTAGTAAAGGTAGACCTGTTGGTCATAATTAATTACAAAATGCCCAGTAATTATTCCAGAAACCATAAATACACACCACACTAAACGTACAAAGCAGGTTGTTTCCGTATATCTGTGTAATTACTCATATGTCTAATTAATTTTTTAGAGGAGGACATGGTTTTTCAATGGAGTTAGAGAGATACATGGAAAGTCTGGGAGGGATCTAATTGAAGTAGAGAAATGATGCAACAATATTTAAATAAAAAATAACATATTTATTTAAAGAAAAAGAATGAGAAAGGACTATTTTACAGATGGCTTTTAAACCAAAGAGCCTTCAAAGATGCACTACAAGCCCTGAAACATCACAACTCCAAACCAGACTCTATCCATCAAATCTATTTAGAAATATTAGGAAGAAATAAAAATTTTAGAGTAAAAATAGATAAAAGAAATTTATGGTTACTTAGCTGGCTCTCTAGAGAATCCTTAGGGAATGCTTCAATATGAAGAGAATGATAAAAACAGCTAAGAGATACAGGGAACAAATAAATAATGCTAAAATAGGCAAACAAAAGATGTTTGAGAAAAACACCACAAAATCAACAACGTGAGATGAGAAAACAACTTTCCACAATATCTCTGAAAATTAAATATCTCAATTCCCCGGTAAAAAGACAGATTGTATTAGAAAACAGAATCTATTCTTTTGCTTCCTGAAAAAAACACATTTTTAGGCAACTTTCTGTTGTTGAGACAAAATACCCTGACCAAGGAAACTCTTAGAAAAAAGAGAGTCCATTTGTGTTAAAGTTTTTAAAGGGTTTAGAGTCTATCATAGTGAGGAACCATGGTAAAAAGCAGAAGCTATTGTGTCAGAGTAAGAAGCTAGAGATCACATTTTCAAAGATAAGCACGGAGTAGAGTTTGTTGGGGGGTGGGGGTGATCCAGCCTCCATAAGCAAGGTATGGTCTGGGAACACCCAACGAAAGGAGATGGACTGATGTTGAATAAACCAGGCATAGACATTTGTTTTAAGAGAGAAACTGGCACACACACCAGGGAGTAAAGAGAGCTGGAGAAAGAAAGCCTCTCCATCGTTGTTAATACAGTAGCGCCTTTTGTTTAACAGTTTCTGGGTGTCAAGCAAATTTCAAGGAACTTGCATGATTACACTGTTGGCAGGAATGTCCTTCATAGATGCAGCTGCAGTATTAACACAATGATTCATTAATGGTTTGCTGGGTGTCATGATAGACAGATTTATAGTCCCAAGAAATCTTAGACAAACTGGCAAAAGGGTACAAAGACACCAGAAAAGACGTTTATAGGTCTTAGGCTTCCTCTCTGTTTACACTTTATTTACCCAGATTACAGTTATAACTTCCTTTGACTTTAATAGCAACTATTCTCTTATCAACTGACTACCCATATGTCAAATTAGGGGGGGCTCTCTATAGCTACAAGTTAGTATATCAATTCAGGCAGTTTCAGTCTTAAACAGACTTTTAAACTTTGAGAATATTCACATCTATCCTAGGCTTATATTTTATTATAGCTTTAGACAGGTTTACTATTTCTTCATTAACAAAGAACAGGCATTCTCAGCAGTAATTATCTATGTGTCTTTGTCTTTCCAGATACGCTAACTTTCTTATCCCAAACACTTTGGCCCTTGTCTTACTGGGGCCTTTGTCTTTTACTGGAGAATCAGTGCCTTATTATGCCAAGAATAATTTTGTGATGCGACTCCAATAGACATGAGATAGTTCTCACATATGCCAGGACTTGAAGGTCAGTAAGATTGTTATAATAATTTTCAGTGTTGAAATCACCATGTCCTCATTTTCAATAATGTGTCCCTGTCCCAGGTAGTAAGAGGTAGTTTAAGGATTAATTTTAGTTTTACTAATAAGCAATGTAGACACCATTATCAATGAGACTTCCAGCAGCTGTACAGTTAAAAAAAAAGGAAGGGGGAAGGATAGCCAATGGGCCACAACCTTCTGGCATTTCAGTGACCAGAGTCTTGTCTAACTGTTTCTTACACTGTCATGATTAGTGTGGCCTGTAGCATTATTGGATATAGGGAAAGGCTATATTACTTCAAAGTCCAGTAATGTACTTCCTTCAGCAAGATCGTACCTCCTAAATCTCTTGCTCAAAGTGCTACCACCTGAGAATACCTATATGCTAGCACGTAGTAATTAACTTTTCATAAGGTCTTATGATGAATTTCTTGTTCTATTTTGAGTTGACATGTGTACAGTAAAGGGAAAGAGTTTAGTTTTCCTCTTCTCCCTGTTCACATCCAGTTTTCCTAATGTCATTTGTTAAACAAAATATCTGTCCTCCAATGTGTGGAGTTTTGCGGACCTCTATAAAAAAGAAAATGGTTGCAAATGCATGAACTCTAGTCTGCATCTTCTACTGTTTCCCATTGATCTACGAGTCTGCTTTAGTGCCAGTGCCATACTATTTTCATTACTATAGCTCTGTACTATAATTTGAGATTGGATACGATACTGCCTCTAGCTCCATTAAACAATTATTATCTCTCAAATCTTCTAATTCTTATATGTTTTACAAGCTAATTTATATATGTTACATTTTGAGGATGCGTTCAAAATTGTTTATGAATTATTCTTTGAAAAATATTCACAAAATGGAAACTAACAGGACAGAGTGGCAGTAATGAAGAAAAGAGAAGTTTCTTTCAATAAAATCATTCTAAACTTATTATATCACCACCAATACATCAGAATTGCATGATTGTAACAAGGCCCTAATCCTAACCCTAACTCTAACCCTAACCCTAACACAGGCAGAAATACAACTCATTAAAAGACCAAGAATTAAATGCGAGCATCTCTCTTGGTTGTAGTAAAGTTCAATAGCCTCATTTTTTAACAACTCCCAGTGAGGTTTGGATTCCCAGTACTCCCACAGATCTGTTCCCAGTAATTGGTCAGTATCTTTAAAGGGAAAGAAAGATAGTCTTTAAAATGCTATGTAGACCACTAAAGAAAATAGAAAGCATTTTTTTTCAAATATAAAACTACATTGTATATGATGACCCTCAAACTGTATGTTAGGAAAGGTAAGCAAAAATATTATGGAATATAAATTAAGTAAATTTATTATAGCAATGTTGGTATTTTAATGAATTGTATTGGCAGTAAGGAAGGTTTTAGTGTTTGAAACATCAAATAAGTCAACTGAGAGCTAACTTAACACCACATCACAGTAAGCTAGAATGAACAATCTTTGTGAAAATTGAAACAAAATATGCTCTCAAGATTATACTATAGAAAGATATCGCCTTTAGATTTTCAATGACTAATTATAATGAATATATGAAATATAAGAAAGATTATATGATCATCCAGAAAGGTCATGCTACAATTAAAAATAACAGAAAATCTAGTGTCCTGTAACATTTTACAGGCGAAGGCTACTTTATTATCAAGATTCAGGTGGTTGACAGAGTACATAAATATGTGCATATGCAGAGTTTGAAAAGTAACTGGAGATTGACACAGTGATCCAAGTTAGATATTTAGAAAAATCTCTGCAAGTTAAGAATTGTATCATGAGTATTCTCCATAGTAGGAAAAGCAGAATAGTAGCTTCCAAACCCACAAGGCATCAAAAGTGTATATCCCAACAAAAGACTGCATTTCATTTTAAAATATATTAGATTTGATCCTTAACATTCTTTTGATTGTCTCAGATGGACATGGAATTCAAGCAATTGGACAGTTCTATAATGATGTATCTAACACATTTTATTTTACAGACTTTCACATATCACATCCTTTTTGTTTATTGACCGAAGCTTATTTCAATTTTGACTGTGTCACATGGAACTGATCTTGATTCTGTTCTGCACAAGTCCTACACTAAATTTAGGGATTTCTCACTTTGGTTGCTCTCTTTAAAATCATGCATTCTAGATTATAAACTCTCTGCATAACAGACATTGGTTACATAAGAAAAGTAGGTGTAGTTAATTGCATTTTTAAGATACCTCTATTTTGTTGTCACATCACAGAAGTCACAGGAGACATATGAGTTCAAACAATGTTTAATGATTTGGTTATAAAATATATCCTTCCATTTTGGATGCATGTGGCATGTTGGTATAAACCCAGATTCTGGTGTCAAGATGACATATTTTGAGCACTAGCATTCATTCTTGCCAGTTGTAAAATCATAAAAATTCATTACATTGTACATACAGCTCCCTTCTATTCATATGGCAACAATATCATTCATGTACCATGTGCTTGCTGTGAGCACTGAACATGTTTAATGTCCATTAAATGTTCAGAATGAAGCCTAGAACTTTGTAATCACTTTATTGTAGTTAATAATTTTAATTATTCCAGAAACTATGAATGGTGTCCAAAAAGTCCAGTTAAGATAGTTTAGCATTGAACACTATAACAAATGCATTTTCTATATTTGAAAACCAAGACACCTTGTCATTTGCTTTTAAACCTGCAGATGCAGATGCAAAAATACGTACATTTACCATAAAAGCCCTTCTCTTTGAATTGAAAATAAAGTAATTGTGAATAAGCTCACAAACATCAGAGTCTTTCTTCAAATTTTTAGAATATGTCACAAACAATTAAAAAGAAAAAAATTCTTTTAATGGATGTGAAGATTGGCTTCCATGTATACGTTGAATTCTAAATTATATCAGTTTTTTTATAAAACAGTAGATAATCTTTGTAGATCTCTTCAGTAATACAGAGCAATGCATTTACTGTTATGATTCCATACTCCTCATACATTTGAATTACCACAAGGAATCCGAGGAACTGGATACTCTGATAAATTATAGGCAAAATAAATACTGATTCTGATCTAATCTTCATGCTATTTCAATGTAAAGAAATTAAGGGGAAAAATCAGGATCTACTGAAATATATAATTTGATAAGATAAAATGATAGAAATAGAACTTTCACCTTTTCAAACCCTTTCTCTTTTTTATAATTATAAGAATGTTTTAAAGTAAAGTGATACATAAAATCAATTCAAGTTATACTCTGTTGTGCCGATATGTTAAACATTGCATGATTGCAAATCAGTTGTTGATATCCTGGACAAATAGTAGAAATACAAACATACTGACGCTTGCTTTTGTTTTTCCCCTCTTTGTACTTAAAGAACTTCCAGAGCCTTTCTGAGTTGAATAAATGGATTTTGAAAATGCATCAGCTGTGACAGAGTTTATCTTAGTGGGATTTTCTGGGGATTGGCAACTTCAGATTTTCTTCTTTGTGACATTTTCTTTGATCTATGGTGCTACTGTGGTGGGCAACATTCTCATTATAGTCACGGTGGCAGCTAATTCCACCCTTCATTCTCCCATGTACTTTCTTCTCGGAAACCTCTCCCTCCTGGACATGTGTCTTTCCACAGCTATAACACCTAAGATGATCAGAGACTTGCTTGCAGAACACAAGGGCATCTCTTTTCAGGGCTGCATGGCCCAGATGTTCTTCATGCACTTCTTTGGGGGTGCTGAAATGACACTTTTGATTGTCATGGCTTTTGACAGATATGTGGCAATATGCAAACCGTTGCATTACAGGACAATCATGAGTCACAGGTTGCTGAGTAGGTTTATTATACTTTCCTGGACAATTGGTTTCATACATACCATGAGCCAGATGGCACTGACAGTAAATTTGCCTTTCTGTGGTCACAATATTATAAATAACATATTCTGTGATCTTCCCTTGGTGATCAAACTTGCTTGTATTGAAACATACACTCTGGAGTTATTTGTCATTGCTGACAGTGGGCTGCTCTCTTTTATCTGTTTTATTCTCTTGCTTGTTTCATACACTGCCATTCTGGTCACTGTAAAACACAAATCACCTGGCCGGCTTTCCAAGGCTCTGTCCACATTGTCTGCTCACATAATTGTGGTCACTCTGTTCTTTGGACCCTGTATCTTTATCTATGCCTGGCCATTCGGTAGTTTTGCAAGCAATAACACCCTTGCTGTATTTTACACTGTTATTACTCCCTTACTGAATCCTATTATTTATACACTGAGAAATCAGGAAATGAAAAAAGCCATGAGAAAATTATGGTTTCAACAAGCCAGGTTAATGTAGAACTTATTGATTGAGAAGTATATAATTGCATAGCCTCTTAAGGTAATGGTTAAATAAATTAATGACTATTGATAAAATATTGCTTTACTTTGATGGTTGAAAATCATTCACTAATCAAGAGGAATTGATAATAATGTATTGCTGCTTCTTCAGTAGTGATGGTGTAGTGATGGTGTAATGCTATTTTTTCAGCATTTTTTATTTGAATATTTTCTAATAAAAATATTTTCTGTTTGAACTAGTGAAACTAAAGAAAACTTTCATTGAATCAGGGAATATAATACATATATATATATATATATATATATATACACATACATATAAAACTTTCATTGAATCAGGGAATATATATATATGTGTATATATATATATATATATATACAAATATATATATATATATATATATATGTATATATATATTTGTATATATATCTCCAAGTACACAAGCCTAGCTTGAGACTTTAACAGTGTTGGGAAGAACTGGAAAAGAGGGCTTCCCTCCATTCATAAATTCCTGGATTCTGCTCTAAGATCAAGGACCTGGCTCTCTCATAAACAAATCAGGGTAACAAGACAAGGCTGGGCTTGTTGAGACAGGGCTGGGGAGGAAGTAAAAACTGAGGGCAACTGCAAGCACGCCACACATTTCCACAAGGGCTGGCAGGTGACCTGTCGCTTGAGAAAGTCTCGTCTCTGGACTCTGAACCCATGCCATAGCTCATTCATCTTCCTTAGCCCTTGACCCCAGCAGTCCACTGGTGCTGTCATCTTGTGTGTCAGGGTCAGGATTTCATTTTTATTTATAATATAATTGTAACATTTCCTCTTCCCTTTCCTCAGTCTAGTCCTTCTCGTGTATCCCACCTCGCCACCTCACTCCCTCTCAAATTAAATCTTTGGCTCCTTTTACTTTGTATGTATACATATCACAATGATGGCTACCATGACATCTCTAAGAAAGATAATGTAATTTTCATAAAAATCAACGTGAATATTTTGAGCATTCTCCCCTTTGACATTCATTATATATGTATTTGTGAGGAGATGATTATAATAGAATATATGGGCATTCTTAGCAGCAATTTTAGTAAATATAGATAATGAATTGCATTTATAAATATAAACGAACTGTGGTTTCGCACAGGAATAAATAATATGTGACTTATGAGGGGCAAAATACACTTCTTGAACCAGTGATACACAAACCCAGTCAGTAAACTCAAAAGCACACTGAATGAAAAATGTAAAGGAAAAAGCCAAATGGAGAGTTGCTTCAACATTGTATAAGCTAAACCCAAAATTGTGAAATTATGTATTCCACACATAATGAATAAAAATAAAATGAAAATATGTACATTATGTTATGTAATATATGAAGCAACTAAATTTTCAATGGGTTTGCAGCAAACTAGTACAAAATAAATATGAATTAATAAAGATAATACATCAAGCAAATCTTGACTATCTACTGGTAGAAGTTGTGTTGGATGCTATATCTAAATAGTAAACAAAATAATTCACACAGTCTTGTGGACATCTCATAGTAAGGAACTCTTAAGTATTTGTAAGGTAAAGTATGCATATCCTGCTAAACAGCATTGTGCTCAGTTTATAAAATATTGTATAAGGTTATTTGTGTCTGTCAGTATAGCATGTACAATATCAACATTTCTTAAGTTATTCAAAAGGTTTTTTTAAGATCATAAAAGAAAATTATACCTGAGACCCAGTAGGAAAAATCAAACAAAATTCTATATAGGAGAATAAGAACTCAAGGACTCTATACAGTATTCAGAGATCCTTCAATTGGAAACCCTGACTTATGGGAGCACTGTGGGCTGCAATTGATTTAGAGTAGAGTGAGGACTGTTCAAACACAATGTCCAAAACGGAGTCCAAAAGAAAATAGAAAAGTATAAGAATGACATCCTAGCAGAAACATAACACAGTAAAATGATGCCTCAACCTTGACTCGTGGAGGAAATTAAAACAGGCCTAAGAAGGGCTTGACAGGTCACGACATTCTTTGTAAGCTATAAAACATCAAAATATTTTATTTCTTGATTAACAGTGATGTAAGATATATGGATTCAAAATTATGTCTTCAAAGTGGCTAATGACCATTTTAAAAACTAACAAACAAATCAAAGTATTTACTACTAACGTAAGAAGACTCTATCAAAGGAATATTTACTTGTTGCTTTTGCAGTAAAATAAGATCTTATAAAAATCTGAGTAGATCTACAAAATTTTATCAGGACTAGCACCCAAAATCCTTCAAAAACAATGCCAAAATAAATTAAAAGTCCTAAATGGAGGTATGTATGTGTATTATTTAGAAGATGAAGGGTTAAGATGTTATTTTGTCTCTAAAAATTGTATAGAATATGTTTAATAACAAACAGATTCCCAACAGGTTTTCAGTAAATTTAACAAATGGCTAGTAAAATTTCTAGAAAAATGTAGAAATTAGAATGGCTGCCATGTTTCCAACAAGTCAAAATTAGATGTCATGCATAAATTGTTCTCTACAACTGCCAGAACCATGCAGTCATTAATATGTAGTGATTTTCCTTTTGATATGGCACCACCAGTGTAAGCACAGAAACAGGTTTTTTTTTTTGTTTTTTTTTTGTCTGGCTGACTTTCACAAGAATCTGTGCTGGACCATATTCTGAAGATTGGTTCTCATAACTTAGTCTCTCTCCCCCTTTTCTTTCATGGGTGTCTGAGCTAATACATCCTTTTACATCTATTCTTACTTTGTAGTCTACTTTTCAAAGACTGAATTTGACACAAGCTATGCTAACATATAGTGCTCTTGTTACATTGCTCACTCTTGGCTCTCTCTTTGTATACATATATTCACATGTATGTATGTATATGCCTATAGTCAGAAAAAAAGGTAGAAATCGGTAGATGGTGGTATTAATTACTGCCATTTTCAGTTTGGATCTTTTTGTAACATTGTGGCAACATAGCAGAAAATTATTAACAACATCAACAGAGTGATTATTTTTCTGCTTTATTGTTACATGATATTTAGTTTTTATATTATGTGGAAGATTATTTCTTATGGATAATTTAATTATTATACACATATCTGTCATCATGTCTTTGTCTTGGATCTCTATGTCTCCAACATTGCTATCCATATCTTTGTGAGTACCTGTTTGTTTATACCTTTAATGGCAGTATGTACCCTTATTGAAACCAGAAAATATGTGTTACATGTTAGGGGTCTTTTTTGGTCTTCTTCAGTTTGATTCTAGATGTGTCATTTTCAGCTTATGATGAAGTATGACTCTCTACTCTATAAATGGCAAACAGAAAACACCATGGCAGAAATTCTAAAAGTATTTATGTGGCCCAGAATTCCACTCTACCAGAGAGAGTAAAAGGATTTATTTTTGTGTGTGATTTTCTGCTATGGAAGACATAGCCACAATCTTAGTGTTTAGTTTCCCACTGGACTTGGCATAGATGGCAGAATTGCAAACTCTCTCTCTGTTCAATTGTCCAGTCCCACAGGATTCTTATAGAATGCATGACCCAACTGGAACATCAGCTTGTTTCATAGCATTGATATAGCTATCACTCAAGGTGTGAGAATTATTTTTATACGTGGAAATAACTGTAGCCTGGAGATATGTGTGTACGTATACACACACACACACACACACACACACACACACACACACACACACACACACACACACATACACACATATATACATATATCTGCATATATATATTAGTAATTAACTTCTATGGATTTAGAGGCTGTTGATAAACTACCATTCCAGGTGAGAGACTTCAACAATATCTAACTCTCCTCTTAAGGTTTCAAAGATAAACTGAGGTATGACTGCAGCAAAGTTCACTCTGGGGAACCTGTAGATGTAAATATAATATCTCAAGCAGGTACAATAAGGAAGAGAAGGCAACCACAGGGGTGCAAAGCCTGAGCTATCTCCCCCTGTTTGTTCAAGCTATTTTGATTATGTGTGAACATATTTCTATAACACAATTTAATATCAGCAAAACTATGACAATAAAAACTTTTATGAAGGTTTTAAAATAAGAAATCTATCTAAATGATATAAAGGGTTAAATGAAACTAAAATATCTGTCAAGGTTTGGATGATGCCCATTTTAGTCATTTTTCTTCCTTAAAATTTCAAACTGTTCTTCCATAATGTCAGAGCCTGTCCCAAGTCTGCCTTCTGTCTTATCTTGTTGAGTCCAAAGTTCTGCTCTCATCAGTCTTTGATGAACTCAGCAGTTTGAATGGCCTTATGAAGAAAGTATGGCAGTCAATGCAGCAATCTCCACAGCAACAGGAAACATCAGTCTGACTTTCTGTCAAGCTCTTCTTCAGCAAGTGTTTGTATCAGCATCATCACAGGTGAGCACTGTCAGGGCTGCCTCAATCTCACTGGTATCCAGACAGCTGGTCTTGCTCTGAGAGCATACAAACTTTTAAAAGTAACATTTAAGGACATTTTAGCATTAACACATGTACGAAGTGTGCAGTATGCATAAGTAATGTTATGGTTATTGGGGTGCCATAACACAGGCCCCTTTGGCAGCAGGTAAGGCTATGGCACACATGCCATAAATGTGTGCCTTGATTCAATTTAAGGAACACACTAAGTTTATCATTAGTAATGGCTCTTCTTTTGCTCCATGCTTGAGTACGTGGAAGGCACTTGTCAGTTTTCACAAGTTAGTTTGAAATGAATAACCAAACTGTCATGGGGGGGTCTTATATCCCCATTATATTATATTTAAAAGGACCAAAAAACCCCAATAGAAACAATATCCACAGTTTTATTTTAATTAGACCCTTGTTACATCAATTTTGAGAGAGAATTTTTCCTCTGGGGGAGCCTCATTTCTTCTACAGGCAGCCATAGACTCCAATATGACCTCTCCATGGGTGATATTAATTTCCAAAAGATTTCTTGCCTTTATATCGCTGTCAATGTATCTAGCTGAATTTTTTGATATGTTGGTGGCACTAATCTCTTGTCCCTCACATTTGGATGCTTGAAGCATGTGTTATTTATTATAAAGATTTGGGTAGGATAATGAAAAATTGTATATATGCTTGAGAAGTGTATATTAAAACACTGTGTCTCAACACACATAAACATCTAGAAGCTATCCTTAGCATGGCAAAACAATGTTGTACTGTTTCTATGACAGGTGTGTTTATCTTAAGTTTCTTCTGATAAAAGGTAATTGGTTCCTATATCCAGGCTGATATTCATCATGCAATACAGTTTAGCAAACATAACAGCATTATTTATCTTTAACTCATCAATTTACACTTTTTCTTGGAGCATCTCTTCTTGACGGATTTGTCATTTTCTTTGATGTTTCATTTGTCTAGTGGTGTCTGGATGCTCCATTATACTTTACGGTGAAATTATAGAAAAAATTTGAAGTTATGCTAGCTAAATATACCCTAGTATGTGTGGATGTGGGTATATCCTTATATACCATCTTTTTTTTTAAATTAAGCATGGTGTTTATTCACCATCAATCAAATATAAAAATTTGGAATACTCAATGATATTTGTTGTTAGCACATGGGAGTAATTATTAATTAAACAATTTTAGCATCTGTATTCAATTATAAGCTATAATTTTAGTCTGTTTCTTGGAATCCCTGTATGTATTATATGTATGTATGTATGCATATATGCATAATCCTTAAGATATCAAGCTACTTTTCTTTTAAAACTGTCTCTAAAAATCAACAGAAAGCTAACAAGGATAAATTACAGCAAAAGACAAAAATATGTAAAATAATGTAGGAAGCACTTTTATTAGAATAACATATTTAGTAGTTCTCTGAGGAGTTTTAACACAATTTATTAAATATATTTGATTTTAAACAAACTTTACTGGTCTCTCCTTATTTGGTTTAGGCCTGAATTGAAAACATAAAAGCCTAGCTCTCTGCAAATTAGGAATTTTATGATCCAAAACGTGACTATTAGCCTGTAAACGTTAGAAAATAACAAAATCAGAACTGCAGTCTTTTTTTGTATTAGAATAAACTTTAAACTATACAACTTATAAGAAATCTGTTAATTTTATCCTCTTGGCCTTTTTTAGAGGGTACTATCATAGAATATTACAGTTTTGTTTGATTCATTTAAATTTAGCTTAGTAAGACCTGTAAAACAAAGTAACCAAATACACATCCTTAAGCTTAAAATCTTTAAGTTTAGAGAAAAAATTGAAAGGTTTAGTTCTTTTTTTTATAGTCTTACAAAATTAAACATGTCAAAAGATGTCCTTAAAATATCCAATCTTAAAATCTCAAGTCTTTGTAAAACTCTGAATTTTCCTAAAACAGCTTTGAATCTCTTTTGCAATATCAGACCAAAAAATATCCTTTTTATTTTAAGAGAAAAAAATCAGGGTGCAACATAGTCTGTATAGCATAATACCAAAATTTTAACTGCGAAGAATTTAAAGTTTAATATTGGAGTTATTTAAGATTTTTTTTCTGACGTTATTTTTAGCAGCATAAACAATCTGACTTAGGTTTAGCTTACAGTGGCTGGAGACTTAACATTTTTATGAGAAGGGCTGCCAGCCACATGTTTATTTCCCCAGGCAGGAGACTAGTCAAGATTTAACATGGCATCAAGACACAATGTCTAAGACAACCTGTATATAGCTTTTCAAAACATCCATTCTATGTTACAAGCTCCCAAGTTAATCTTTGTTATGGATTTAACAGACCCTAAAACACACCCAAATCTTGAGAGACAGAGAGAGACTGTTCCTACATAAAACAAACAGAAAACCCCATTTCAACTCAAACTGAGGTCAATCAAAACATTTAATGGCTAAAAATACCCAACAACATCCGATCCATCATAGAAAACCTAGATTTTTGAGTATTATAACAAAACAAAATGAATCTCTCCTTGTCCAGATGGATTTAGAAGCCAGAGACCCATGCACTAGAGTGGCGAATGAGCAATGGCGGGGGTGATCCCTCTCTTGCTGCTGTGAATTCATTTACTCATGAAGGCAAGAAAACATTTTCCATGGAGGGAGGGAAACTTTTATATAGCATCATATTTGCCATAAACAAACAATTCTAAATCAAACTTACCAGCCAACAGTTTCGGAACATCTGTGCAGAAACTGTATGCCAGATGTACTGAGAGAAAATTTTAGGTGGACCAACCAGACTCACACAACATTCCACCCTCAGCCCTGCCCTGACCTCCAGTGCTAGAACTGGAACCAGGTCTATGACCTATATCACCATCCTCTCTCTCACTGTAGACTTATAGATGCCCAGTGCACTCTGCTCTTTTTGCCACAGCATCCCTCACTAGCCCCTCCTGGAGTCTTCCTGACTCCTCTACATTTTGCCTAAAGAGATTCTTCACCTGTGATCTCCCTCCTTTCTCTTTTAAATTCTCACAATTCTCTGAGACCTTTTTTTGTTTTTGCCTCCAAGGCACTGGAAATAAAGCTAAAGTCCATACCCCTCCTGGTATAGCTTTTCTCATTCTTTGATGTGGGAAAAGTCTCTTTCCTGTACAATTCTCCTCTCTGAGACTGTCCCTTGGCAGCAGCTCTCTCCACAGAGGCTGCTTCTTGCTCTTCCTCTCTCTGGAGACTTCTTTTCTCATTGTAGCTCTCTCTGGAGACTTTTTCATTTGTACTTAGATTCCTGTATATGCCTCCACTCCCCATTTCTTCTTTACATCTTCTTAGGACTTTTCATTTTGCTCTGCCATTTGGGATGATTTACCTTGTGTGTGGTCTGTCTCTTGTTCTCAAGCTGTGAATTGGGACCAAATGTGGATGCATTTCGAGTGGGTTCAATAAAGAACACAGGACAAATCACAGATGTGCAAAGCCTGACTAACTAAGCAGAGTATCTGCCTCTCTCATGGACTGACCCAGAACAGGTGGCCTCCAGGCAATTTATTGAGGAATGTCACCACACACCAATACAAAGGTCTTATTACATTAACGAATAAACCCTCAAACCCCACAGCCTCTGCTAGCTTGGTCCCCAAAAGGCTGAAGTGAAACTGAGGAATCCAAGACGATGATCCCTGGTTTCCAGCTGAAGAAGGCTGCAAAGGTGATAAGGACTCTTCATTGACAATATCATAAACAAATGTCATTAACATGAAGGTTTTAGAGGGCTAGGTATATGAACCAAATAGTTTATTGGGTATCCCTAGAGAGCATAGCTGAGAGTTTATTTACGGGAGGGTGGGTGCTTCCCCAAATGGTTCATACAACTGCGAGGAAGCATCTTACTTGACTCATGATTTAATGAAGTGATAGCAAGTGCTTCTACATCCACTAAAGGGATGGCTTCCCAGGTCACAAGTTCTTTTTAAAAGTTTCCATTCTCAGATTTGAACTTTTTCCTGTGGAGTGGGCCTTAAGTCTAACCACAGAATTGGTTCTATTTTAACCCCTTATGCCACTCACTATTGCTTTAGCTGTAATAGTTTGCCAGCACTTTTGATTTGAAACATTCAGGGTCCAAAGTTGTATAGGACTTGTATTATTAATCCCTGTGTCCTCTTAGCTGTAGCTAACGTCTTTAAGTTCTCCTCTAGTGGCTTCTGGAGATCTGGATTGGTAGGCAGACATAACTAAAATTTCTTGTTTTCATGGAATGTTTTCCTTTCTCTGTCAATTGTGATTGATAGCTTTTGAGCTGTTTTTTCCTTCTTCCCCTATACATCTTTATAGGTTTAGTATTTTCATAGTGTCCCTGATTTTTTGTCTGCAGCAGGACTAAGATTAATTCTACAGAGACAAAAATGGAGGACAGGAAGAACAGTGAAAATTATCTATATGCTTCTCAACCTTGAGTGGCCACTAAAGATTCCTGGTAGAAAGTTTTCTGCAGATCATCAGATGACTAGAGGAATGAACATAGGCTAAAAACAAAGCCTGATAGGGGAGATGTGAAAGAGCTAGATTGACCGTGGGAAAACTCCACGAGGCATAGACACCAGGGAATGAAGCTAGAGTATTAAGAGGCCCCCAAAGGCAGGACTAAGAGTAAGTCTGGGGAGACTGGAATCAAATGCTTTCTTTTGCAAGTTACCTTTGTCATGGTACTTCACTAAAGCATAGAAAATTATCTAATGCAAATTTACTGTGATTTACTGTTCACAGATTTACTCTGAACAACTCAGAGAAGCTATTGTTTCTACTTGATTACTTGTGTTCTTAAAATGTGACAAAATAACAAAAATGACTATAGTACCAAGTTTTAAATTTTATTCTATTTACTTTATAGTTACATTTTTTTTTAGTGAACCAATAAGTTTTTAGGGTTACGTATATTAATATGGTAAGGGGTTACTTACAAGATTAGAAATGACTTAAAGATAGCTGCATCACTAAAGTCTACCCCAGCGTGGGTGACAGCTCACAAAGCTAGAAAGTTGAAGCATACTGCACAGCCTAAAGGCAGCTCAACATGTGGAAAGAATTCTTTCTAAGTGACTCAGTTGGTCTAATCCAGGCAGCTTGGCTGGTTTCTTTTTCTTCCAGACAGCTGATGTGGTCAGTGTCATAGTTTTCTTTGCAGCTTGGCTTGTTTGGGAGTGACTTTCAGCAGCTTTATGGCTTACTTTGGGAGGGAGAGGCCTAGTGAATCTTGTCAGTTTCAGGGACTTCCTGGAGCTATTTTGAGTGTTTGCCTCCTGCATAAAAAGCTTCTTTGCTAGGTGGAATGTTACCCTGGACACACCTCTTCTCTTACCATCTTTCTCTCCTCCTCCTTCTCTTTTTCCCTAGATAATCCTTTTAATAGTTACTTAAGTTTCATACAATGTTTCTCAATCACACTCTTTGCATTTCCCCCAGGTCTGTCCTCCTGTCCTTGTGCCCTCACAAACAAGCAAACAAAAATATAACTGACCAACAAATCCCCACAATAAAAAAGGAGAAAGAAAGAAAGAAAGAAAAGGAAAGGAAAGGAAAGGAAAGGAAAGGAAAGGAAAGGAAAGGAAAGGAAAGGAAAGGAAAGGAAGAAAAAAGAAAAAGATTAAAAAATTAAGTCAAGTCTGTGAGGTAGGAACATGGATCATAGGCATGACTATGACTTTCAGTGGCAGTAGGCAGTGTGGATCATGGACACTGACCAGGCCTATATATTAGCCTTAGATTACTTATAACAAGTTCAAGCTGAGGTTAGACTTCAATGCTAAGACACATAGGCACCCAGGTATCCCACAGACACCCAGATATCCCATAGCCACATAGGGTACCTCATAGGTACCTGAACATCCCACAAGGCACCATGACATCCTGTTGGCACCCAGCCATCCAGAGGCACCATGGCATCTCACAGTTACCTGGTCATCCCACAAGCACAGGGACATGGACATCCCACAGGCATCCCAACCATCCTGCAGACACCATGGCATTTTGATGCACCAGCCAACCATCAGGCACCATGACATCACACAGACACCTGGTCATCCCACAGACCCCTGGCCATTCTGATGGACCTGGACAATCATATAGACACTCAGATATTAATTACACAGGCATCCAGACATCCCACAGGAACCTGAACATCACACAGGCCTCCAGATATCACACAGACACCTGGTATTCCAGCAGGTACCTGACTATTCTGCAGGTACCCAGACATATGAAAAGCTTAAGGCACATTTTAGGCAATTGAGCAGCACCCAGGCACCTTCACACAGGCCTCCTAGGACTACCTGTCTGACTGAGTATAACATAAAGCCAGGTTCAAGTGCCAGGTGAACTCTCAAAGTGTCCTGGTCCACATGTGCATTTTGAGATTTTTAAAACCCCTTCGATAATGAAGGGAATCAATCCTGATGATGTAATATTTTTCAATTGGGACATCTTACTATTGCTCAGGATCAGGGAGCTATCAAGATTTGGCAGCACGTTTGGGGACAGGGTCTGATTGAACTCCATGCTGCTAAGCCCCCTCACCCCCAATCCTCAGCATGGTCCATCTTATTAATTCCTCCTTTGCAACTGCAGCTTAAGTGTGGTGCTGCAGCCAATGCTCTCCCCAACATCATTGGGGAAGGTACTAGGAACTGCAGCCACAGCCACAGTAGTGGCTGCTCCAGTCTTGTGCTTGCAGAAGTGAGTGGGCCGGTCTGGTGGTAACCTCTGTCCACCTTAGGTGTGCTTCATTATTTGCCACCATCTCAGTTATATGTTTCTTAGCAGGACTCACAGGTATTCCCCAGCCTGCAGAGCCCCTCTGTGTCCCTTCACAACATATACAGCTCAATTATTTGGATGCCATCCCTGGCCTGGTGGGTAGTGACAGGGTGGCTATTACCGTGGCTGCATCCTCCAAAAAGCCTAAGCAATTGTCCTACCCAAGTTTCTTTGTCCACCATCTTGGTTGTGCTACCACCACAAATGCTTACAGTTCAATTTCTCTCTGCTTGTAACAAGGTATTTGTGTGAGGCGGGGCTCCATATCTCCACTGTGCACCCTGCTGTATTCTACCATCTTTCCTCTTTCAACTCATGGACTGTCAGATCTCCAGGTCTCTTACCTTTACCACCACATCCAAATCCCAAAGCTCTTCCTGTTGGGCTCAGTGGTGAGGGGCAGAAGGTAACTGTACTGGGGGTATAGCAGGACAGCTGCCAGAGCCCGTTAGAGTCTGCTACTGTCCCACTGTCATCTTTGAATTCTCCTCCTCCTTATACTTTTATTTTAAAGATATTTGATTTTGTTAATTTCAAGGCAATAAAAAAGAAAACACACACACAGACACACACACACACAAATATGTCTCTTCTCAAAATAGAAAAATCCTATAGTAATGGTCTCTGTTGAAAGGATTCAGAAGATCAACCAGATAATGAATTCAGAAGAATCATTACAAATATGTTCAAAAACTCAAAAAGCACAAAGAAAAGGAGACGAATGAGATAATGATGTCAATCTGAGACATAAAAATAGAGTTTCAAGTTTTTAAGAAAACACAAACAGAAATGAAACTGAAAAGGAGAAACTGAATAAGTCAATTAAAACGTCAGGGGAAAGTCTCACCCATAGAATTGATATGTTGGAAACAGAAAACTAGTGGTGGAGGACAAAGTAAAGGAAGTACATCATTCAGTAAATATTACTAACACATCTTAGAAAATATGAAAGGCACATGGGAATTTTGTGTCATCATAAAGAGAACTTATCTCTGAACTATGAGCATGGACAATGAAAAATTATACCATAATGGGGTCACAGAAGTAGTAGAAGTGGTTATGGATTCAGCCAGATACAGACACTGATTCAGGTTCAGAGGACAGTTTATTCTTTTGTCTAATTAAATCACTGGTTCTAGCCTGGAGCCTTGGAGCTCCAGAGTGTTTTGTCCTCTTTACAATCTTGTCTTAATCCTTGAACTGGAAGGCTACAGCTTCCATACAGTCTAGAACATTTAAACTGCTAGCATTGACCCAGCAGGCTTCAGCCTTAGCTTTCTAAGACCTACTGTTGACTGTGTCACTCTGTCTAGCTCCTTCTGAATTCTGATTCTTCTTTTTCAACTGACTCTTCAGTCTGCTTCTCAGCTGACTCTTCAACTGATGCTGATTACTGAAACTTCTTAGTTCTATGTAACTCTCTTTAACTAAGCTGAGAGCCCACTTTTTCTCATGAGACTTGGGCATATCCTTACTCTGACTCGCTCTGCTAACTCTTTTCCCAATTAGTCACTTTGCCTTCCATTCACTCTGACTCAGCTCAGAAGTCACTTCCTGTGTCACACTGACTCCTCCTGAGTTCTGCTTCCTGTGTCTGCTTCCACTGTTTTTTTTTTTTCTGGTTATTAAAGGCATGGGCTACCACAGCTTTCTGAATACTGAGATTGAAGGTGTTCGCTACCACCTATTTCTGAATATCGAATTAAGGGTGTGTCTCCATTCCACCCAGACCGTATATGCTTCTGAATGTAGCCCATGGGATGTTGTCCCTAGCTTTTACTCAGGGATATTCCTCTCCAGGTCACAGAGATTATCTAGTAACATACTAAAAAAAAGTTCCCTAAATCTAAAGAAAGACAAGCCCATCCAGTTATAAGAGATCTACCAAATTAAAAAAGTAAAAGCAAACAGATGAGACCAGAAATGAAGTTCTCCGTCACGTAATCTAGTTAAAACATTGCAAGTAACAGAATAAAGTATACTGAAAGCTGCCAGAAAGATCAACTCAATTGGTAAAGGCAGACCCATTGGTCATAATTGATTATGAAATGATAGGCAATTATTCCAGGAATCATAAATACACATCACACTAAATGTACCAAGCAGGTTGTGTCCATATATCTGTACTATTAGGCACATGTCTAATAATTAATTTTTAAGAGCAGGGCATGGTTTTTCAATGGAGTGAGAGATACACGGAAAGTCTGGGAGGGATAAAATTGAAGTAGAGAAATGATGCAACTCTATTAAATAAAAAATAACATGTTTATTTAAAGAAAAAGAATAAGAAAGGATTATTTTACAGAAGGCTTTTAAACCAAAGAGCCTTCAAAGATGCACTACAAGCCCTGAAACATCACAACTCCAAACCAGACTCTACCCATCAAATTTGTTTAGAAATATTAAGAAGAAATAAAAAATTTAGGGTAAAAATAGATAAAAAGAAATTTATGATTACTTAGCTGGCTCTCTAGAGAATACTTAAGGAATGCTTCAATATGAAGAGAATGATAAAAACAGCTAAGAGATTATAGGAAACAAATTAATAATGCCAAAATAGGCAAACAAAAGTGATCTGAGAAAACAGCACAAAATTAAAAAAAAATGAGAGGAATAGACAACTTTCAATAATAACTCCGAAAATTAAAGATCTCAATTCCCCAGTGAAAAGGTATAGTCAGATTGGATTAGACAACAGAATCTATGTTTTTGCTTCCAGAAATCCACATTTTATTATGTAATTTTCTGTTGCTAAGATAAAATAACCTGACCAAGGAAACTCATAGAAAGAAAAGAGTTCATTTCTGTTATAGTTTTCAGAGGGCTCAGAGTCTATCATAGTGAGGAAGCGTGGTAAAAAAGCAGAAGACAATATGTCAGAGTAAGAAGTTGAGAGATCACATTTTCAAAGATAAGCATGAAGTAGAATTTATTGGATATAGGTGTGGACGCCCGCCTCGCCTGCAAGGAAGACACCGCACACAGGATTCTTCTGGTTCACGCTTTATTGAGGACTGTAGCTTGATTGAGTGTTGAGAGCGAAAAGACCCTGAATGTGTGAGGCACCCTGCTTATATAGGGCAAAAGGCAACGTGACCATCAACGATTGGATGCATGTCCAGAACCTCATTAGCATAGAGGGAGGCGGCAAGGATTACTCAACTTGCGCCTGCGCTGTTACTTGTTTACTCCAGAACCGATCAAGAAGAGCCCGGAAACAGGAAACTGGCGCCATCTTATAATGGCGTTTCAACTCGGCTCCCAACATATAGGGAAAGGCTATATTACTTCAAAGTCCAGTAATGTACTTCCTTCAGCAAGACTACCCCTCCTAAACCTCATGCCCAATGTGCTACCTCCTGAGAGTACCTATATGCTAGTACGTAGTAATTAACTTTTCATAAGGTCTTATAATGAGAATGTTGTTCTATTTTGAGTTGACATGTGTAGAGTATGGTATAGGAGTTTATTTTTACTGTTCTCTGTGTTCACATCCAGTTTTCCTAATGTCATTTGTTAAACAAAATGTCTATCCTCCAACGTGTGGAGTTTTGGAGGTCTCTATCAAAAAGAAAGTGATTGTAAATGTATGAACTCTAGTTTGCATCTTCTACTATTTTTTTTTTATCATTGATCTACGAGTCTGCTTTAGTGCCAGTGCCATACTATTTTCATTACTATAGCTCTGTACTATAATTTGAGATTGGATACGATACTGCCTCTAGCTCCATTAAACAATTATTATCTTTTAAATCTTCTAATTCTTGTATGTTTTACAGGTTAATTTATATTTAAGTTACATGTTGAAGATGTGCTCAAAATTGTTTTTAAATTATTCTTTGAAAAATATCCACAAAATGGAAACTAATAGGAGAAAATTGAAGTAATGAATGATTAGCTTCCTTCAGTAAAATCTTTCTAAACTTATTACCATCAGAACTGCATGATTGTTACAAGGCCCTAACCTAACCCTAACCCTAACCCTAACCCTAACACTAACACTAACCCAGGCAGAAATACAGCTCATTAAAAGACCAAGAATTAAATGCAAGCATCTCTCTTGGTTATGCTAAAGTGGCACTAGTTTCAGTTTTTAACAAATCCCAATGAGGTTTAGATTCCCAGTACTCCCACAGATCTGATCCCAGTAATTCACCAGCATCTTTAAAGGCAGTGATAGATAGTCTCTACTATACAGGTCATTAAAGAAAATGAAAAGCATTTTTTCTATTACAAAACTATGTTGAATATGATGATCCTCAAACTGTATAATACGGAAGGTAAGTAAAATATTATAGAAAATAAATTCAATAAATTTGTTATAGCAAATTGGTATTTTAGTGAATTGACCTTCCAGAAGAAAGGTTTTAGTGTTTGAGACATCAAACACCACAACTGAGAACTAACTTAACACCACAACACAGTAAGCTAGAATGAACAATTCTTGTGAAAATTGAAAGAAAACATAGGCTTTCAAGATTATACTGTAGAAAAATATTGCCCTTAGATTTCAATGACTAACTACAATGAATATATGAAAAATAAGAAAGGTTAAATGATCATTCAGAAAGGTCATGTTACAATTAAAAATAACAGAAAATCTATTGTCCTATAACATTTTACAGACGAAGGCTATTTTACTTTTGAAGCTTCAGGTGGTTGACAGAGTATATAAATATATGTGTAATTACAGCTTGAGAAGTAACTGAAGGACAACATTGTGATCTAAATTAGATATTTAGAAAGTCTCTGTAAAAATAATTTTGAGGTTATAAATGAAAAAAATGTGATCAATAAGTAAAAGGATGAGATAGAAGATGCTTTACATTCAAATTAAAGAGGAAAAAGCAGATAATTTGAGAATTTTATCATGAGTATTCTCCATAGTAGCAAAGCAGAATAGTAGCTTCCAAATCTACAAGGCAGCAAAAGTGTATATCCCAACAAAAGACTGCAATACATTTAAAAACACATTAGATTTGATCTGTAACATTCTTTTGATTGTCTCAGACAGAAATGTATTTGAATTCAAGCAACTGAACAGCTCTATAATGATGTATCTAACTCATTTTATTTTACAGACTTTCACATATCACATCCTTTTTGTTTATTGACCGAAGCTTATTTCACTTTTAACTGTGTCATATGGAACTGATCTTGATTCTGTTCTGCACAAGTCCTACACTAAATTTAGGGATTTCTCACATTGGTTGTTTTCTTTAAAATCGTGTATTCTAGATTATAAACTCCCTGCAAAACAGACATTGGTTACATAAGAAGAGCAGGTGCAGTTAATTGCACTTTTAAGATTCCTCTATTTTGTTGTCACATCATATATTCTACAGAAGTCACAGGAGACATATGAGTTCAATAATTTGGTTATAAAATATATCCTTTCCATTTTGGATGCATGTGGCATGTTGGTATAAACCCAGATTCTGGTGTCAGGTTGACATATTTTGAGCACTAGCATTCATTCTTGTTAGTTGTAAAGTCATAAAAAGTCATTACATTGTACATACAGCTCCCTTCTATTCATATGGCCACAATAACATTCCTGTATCATGTGTTTGCTGTGAGCCCTGAACACCTTTAATGTCCATTAAATGTTCAGAATGAAGCCTCACACTTAGTAATCACTCTACCGTAAGTAATAATTTTAATTATTTTGGAAACTATGAATGGTGTCTAAAAATCCTAGTTAAGATAGCTTAGCATTGAACATTATAACACATTCACACATCAAACCAAGACACCTTGTCATTTGCTTTTAAACCTGCAGATGCAAGTGCAAATACATACATTTACCACAAAAGCTCTTCTCTTTGAATTGAAAATAAACTAATTGTGAATGAGCTCACTAACATCAGTCTTTCTTGAAATTTCTAGAATATGTCACAAATGAATATAAAAATACTTTTAATGAATGTGAAGATTGGTTTCCATTTATAAATTGAATTATATGTCATTTGTTTATTAAACATTAGCTAATCTTTGTAGATCTCTTCAGAAATACAGAACAATGTATTTACTGTTATGATTCCATATTCCTTATATATTAGAATAATCTAACTGCAAGGAATCCAAGGAACTGGATATTCTGATAAATCACAGGCAAAATAAATACTGACTGTGTTCTAATCTTCATGCTTATTTCTATGTAAAAAAATTAAGGGTCTACTGAAAATATATAATCTAACCAGGATCTACTGAAATATATAATTTGATAAGATAAAATGATAGAACTTTCAACCTTTCAAATGCTTTCTATTTTGTATAATTATAAGGATACTGTTTTAAAGTAAGGTGATACATAAAATCAATTCAAGTTATACTCTGTTGTGCTGATATGTTAAACATTGCATGGTTGCAAATCAGTTGTTGATATCCTGGACAAATAGTAAAAATACATGCATACTGACACTAACCATGGCTTTCTTTTGTTTTTCCCCTCTTTGTACTTAAAGAACTTCCAGAGCCTTTCTGAGTTGAATAAATGGATTTTGAAAATGCATCAGCTGTGACAGAGTTTATCTTAGTGGGATTTTCTGGGGATTGGCAACTTCAGATTTTCTTCTTTGTGACATTTTCTTTGATCTATGGTGCTACTGTGGTGGGCAACATTCTCATTATAGTCACGGTGGCAGCTAATTCCACCCTTCATTCTCCCATGTACTTTCTTCTCGGAAACCTCTCCCTCCTGGACATGTGTCTTTCCACAGCTATAACACCTAAGATGATCAGAGACTTGCTTGCAGAACACAAGGGCATCTCTTTTCAGGGCTGCATGGCCCAGATGTTCTTCATGCACTTCTTTGGGGGTGCTGAAATGACACTTTTGATTGTCATGGCTTTTGACAGATATGTGGCAATATGCAAACCGTTGCATTACAGGACAATCATGAGTCACAGGTTGCTGAGTAGGTTTATTATACTTTCCTGGACAATTGGTTTCATACATACCATGAGCCAGATGGCACTGACAGTAAATTTGCCTTTCTGTGGTCACAATATTATAAATAACATATTCTGTGATCTTCCCTTGGTGATCAAACTTGCTTGTATTGAAACATACACTCTGGAGTTATTTGTCATTGCTGACAGTGGGCTGCTCTCTTTTATCTGTTTTATTCTCTTGCTTGTTTCATACACTGTCATTCTGGTCACTGTAAAACACAAATCACCTGGCCGGCTTTCCAAGGCTCTGTCTACATTGTCTGCCCACATAATTGTGGTCACTCTGTTCTTTGGACCGTGTATCTTTATTTATGCCTGGCCATTTAGTAGTTTTGCAAGCAATAAAACCCTTGCTGTATTTTATACTGCTATTACTCCATTACTAAATCCTATTATTTATACATTGTGAAATCAGAAAATGAAAAAAGGTATGTGAAAATTATGGTTTCAACAAGTCAGGTTCATGTAGAACTTATAGAGTGAGAAGTACATAATTACATAGCCTTTTAAGATAATGGTTAAAAAAGTTAAAGACTATCAATAATATATTGCTTTACTTTGATGGTTGAATCATTCACTAATAAAGAGGAATTGATAATAATGTATTACTGCTTCTTCAGTGGTGATGGTGTAATGCTACTTTTCAACATTTTTTATATTGAATGTTGTCCAATATTAAATATTTTGTCCTATTTGAAGCAGGGAACATAATATAAATTGTGGTGACCTTAATATAAAACCTGACATCAACTTAAACATTTGAGGGATACATATTCAAAATGTACATCCTAGCTTTAACAAACAGTGCCAGGCTGGGCATTTCATGACATGGCTGGGGAGGTAGTAAAAACTGAGGGCAACTGCAAGCAGGCCACACACCTCTAAAACGGTCAGCATGAAGTCCTGTCTCTGGACTCGGAACCCATGCCATAGCTCATGCATCCTCCTTTGCCCTTGACCCCCAGCAGTCCACTGGTGCTGTCTTCTTGTGTGTCAGGGTCTGGATTTCATTTTTAGGGTTTCATTTTTAGTTATAATATAATTGTAGCGTTTCCTCTTCCCTTTCCTCACTCTAGTCCTCATGTATCGAACCTTGCCACTTCCCATTCAGGGTCCAAAGTTGTGTAGGACTTTTGGCCTTAATTTTCTCCAGCAAGCTTAGTATCATCTACTGAACTCCTTAGTTGCTCATTGTCACTCTCCCTCACCCCATCAATAAGGGCACAATGAGTGGCAGCCAAGGACAACGGAGTGGTAACTCCAGTCTGATGGGCATTGAAGTCGCCATAGTGGTAGCCCAAGGACCTGATCCCTTGCCCACCATGGGTGCACTCTCATATTTTCCACAGTTATGTGTTTCTTAGTTGGCGCTTATGGTTGCTCACCTGCCTGCAGAGCCCCCAGTTCTGTTTCCCTATGCAGTGCATTTAGCTTTGTTCTGTGGATGGCAGTCCCAGCGAGGCAGTTAGGAAAAGGTGACCTAGCGTTGGTCCTGGCCGCCAGGCAGCCTAAATAACCACACCACCCAAGTTCCTTTGTCCTCCATCTTGGTCATGCCACTGCCAGGCTGTGTTTTCGATTCAATTTCTCTCTGCCTGTAGATGGGACAGGGGCAGCAGTGGGCCCAGCCTCTCAGAGGCAATTCCATATATGTCCCCGCCAACATCTCTGTTGTGCACCCTGCTGTATTCTGCTGCCATCTTTCCTTTTTCTACTCAGGGGCAGTCAGATTTTTCAGGTCTACTATCTTTCCAATCACATTCAATTCTCATATAGCTCTGTTTTCAGAAGTGGACAGAAGCGACTAAACTGAGGGGTTGGCAAGACATCAGCTGGAGCCCTATTGGACTCTGCTTACTGCCCCATCCCCCTACTACAGGACTGGTGGGGTTTGAGGAGAAGTTACTGGCTTGATCTTTCATATTGTTGATATTCTAGCAATGTAATAGGGATGTCAACTTCCTTTCTGAGTTTCTTTGTAAATTCCATCAGTAGAGAATGAGACCATCACACCAATTTTGAGGCGAATTTAAGTAACCTTTAATTAAATTAATGAAATACTGGCCAGGAAGATGAACCGTGACCAGGACCATTCTAAGGTTCCCCACTCTGATGTTAAAAAATTACAGTGAGTCAAGTGGAACAGATTCTTATAAAGGCAGAATCCATAAGGCTACATACTTCCGTCTGGGTTATCTCCTACCAACAAGTGACTAATATATCCTATGTATTTGGAGCACAGGGTGCAGTTGGATTAGCAGAATGGATTCTACACAGCCACCACCCAACATTCCATGAGGTTATCTGTCCTAGGGCAAGTGGGATTATAGGATTAAGTTTTTTTAATCTGATATGAACAGCCTCTATCCAGAATTCCAGGAAGTAATCTGTCCTTGTTTTATATGTCTCTTAGGCACAGTAATTAAAATTAAAAACATAACTTTTGCCCTTACAGTCTGAGCTGGTTATGGACAGGGCTACTTGGGGAAAATGAGAAGGTGTGAAGAGTTTTGGGTCTAGAAGTTAGAAATGGCTTGGGTGCAATGAAGTCAGGTGGACAGAAGGGACTGGGGTGGTCTTTAGTATGTGCTTCCTGTTCCCAGTCTGGAGTGCGAAGGTAAATCTATCTAGATGGGAAGACTGGATATGAAATAGGAGGGTCTTGTGGTTTGGAGGACAGATAAGGAGTATCCTGGCCTAAGTCTGGAGTTCCTTAACAGTGAAGTCTGAGGAAGCTTATCCAGCTGGTACACTATTTATGGGGCCCAAGAAAAGTCTAGTGAATTGCCAAAAAAGTATAAATAGTGGACATCACAAATACTTTCCAGGCTAGATCCTGGATGAAATTGGGTGGTGGAGATGGCATAAAGGGACCTGTGTCCAAACAGAGGGTTTTAGATAGTGTAACAGTTCAAGTAATTAAAAAAGTAAAAACAAATTCTGAGCAAAAAATAATAGAATTAACAAAGATTAACATACAAGGAAATGAAATAAGGATTAAATGCAATGAAAAATTTAGCAATAATTAGTTGTTTTATTAATAATCTAAACGAAAAGTACATTTTATGTGTACCCTAATATCACATCTTTAAGTTTGTTTGTTTAACATGGAGTACCTGAAGAATTTAGACATCTAAGCTGATATTATAGGCAGAGAGAAAAATCATAACTGAGATGAGAATATAGTAGCCATCTAAAAAGCCCAATGTCAAAGCCACTTTGAATTTTTGGTCAAGGTTATCCCAGAGACCTGTCAATCAATAAAGGATATTGCCATTGCTCTTATTTCCCATCAGAACTTGATGGTCAAACCTTATTTCTGATTGCACAGCACACTTCAGTCACAAGATATGGATAAATCATGTTGATACTGATCAGAAACTTTCCTAGATTGATAATTTTCAAAATATAAAAAAGTACCATGCAGGTTTCGCAAGATGGGAAGTCACCAACAGCCTTACCCAGCTGTCAACACTGTGACAACCATAATGGCTGCCATGGGAAAGTATGCCCATGAATACATTAGTTTTATGGACGTTATGAAGTAAACAACTACTTTCTGATTGAGTTTAAGGCCCATTTCACAGGAGGAAACCCATGCTTGGTACTGTAAATTTGGTCAAGAACTCAATGGTTGAAAAATCTCACAGACCACAAGAGTGAAACAACCAATATTATTTTGATTAATATACTTGACTATATCATAATACTCTCTAAATTTCTATCTCTATACACATAAATTAATCCAAAGAAGTTTCTTAATGTAGTGAACTGCTGCTCATGAAACAACTTGCAGCTGATCAAAGTATATAAAATGAATGTCTCTCAGCCATAAATCAGATCTCTCTATCAGACCCCTTCACCAAAAGCTCAATAAAGGAACTAGAAGAGCCAGACACTAACAAGTACTAAAGAAAATTTGTTTTCTGTACATTACAGAACATTTATGTACTCACAGTATTTGTGGCTGCTTATAAAAAACCTACAAAAGACCAAGCCAGAGAAGAGTCAACTTGTAGACAGGAGGAAATTATGAGCCCCACCACCTAGCTAAAAACCCTGGACAGTTGACGCCTCCTGGGAAACAGAGAGTTAGTTTTCTTTAAGGGCGTAGACTGCGGTAGATGAATCATGCTCCACAGATAGGCTCCTAAAAATGAGTATATTAGCATCACTAACTAAAACTGGTGGGTTATTTTTAAAGGAAAAAAGGAGAAAAAAATTGGGAAGGGATAAGAGGTGGAACTTGGGAGTCAGGTTCATGAGTAGGGTTAAATATTATCAAGATACGTTGTATGCACATCTAAAATCCACAATAAATTATTTAACAATATTATTCTTTCTGAAGATTGGGTCACGCTTCCTGTATTCATGCCAAAGCCAACATTTAGCTAGTAGAAGCTATGTATAAAGTCCATGTGTGTTTCTGAACCCTGCACTAGTAGGAAGCTCCACAATAAAAAGTCTAAACTCATCATTCTAAACACCCCCTGGGTAATTGTTGAATGAAATATAGCAAATATGAATACGAATATTTTTATATCAACAAAAATCTTTATATGAAAAAGGTGAGAATAATGAAAAATTACAAAATAGGATAATAATGAACACAACAGAAATACAATGGATTATGAGACCACCATTCATAATTACATATTTGAAATTGGATCACTGAGAAGTGGGTATTTTTAGAAGCAAATACCTATCAAAACTAAAAAGAAAATAAATTTCTGCATAAATCAATAAGGAAAAATAGATTGAGAACTGCTAACCTGTGATGAAGACCAGGCATGATCCAGTGTAATGCCCAGAGGAACTTGAGAAACTTCACAACTCATAGTGGCAGAGATTGTGAACACAAGGAGGAGACTCGTAAAGCCACCAAGGGACATTGATTTATGGTTACATCATCAAATTGAACCTGTTATTGTAGTTCATCAAAGTGACCCTCACCAAGTAGCTGATCTTGGGTTTTATTTATTCCTGCAGCCCTATTTTGCTATTCTATATTTGTCGTCTCTTCTCTCCTCCAAGTAAACCACTTAAGCTAAGGCCCTGTCTCTAATATAGATGTGATTAACCACTTCCAATCACATGAGATCATTTGGTGCTGGAGTGTCCAATTATTCAACACCTATTGGACATAAAGTGAATACATGCCATATGCTACCACAGCTTCCTTAAATCACCCTAAATCACTCATTTCTATCAGTTGCCATCTCATTTCATTATAGCCTTGGGAGTTATCCCTATCTTCAGGAATCTGCCAAATTTCCACAGGGTAAACTGAGGGTGTTTTCATGACCCTAGGCTGTCTTTCCTCCACCTCAAGGGGTGCTGAGGGTTCACAATTAGACACTTCTCTTGGGGAGGGCTGCCTGATCTGATCATTCTCCCATACAGACTTCTCCCTTATTTTCCTAATAGGACTTTTGTCTGGTACATTCTCCTCTTTCTCATCTACCTGGGGCAAAAACTTTTTTTTAATATCATTGGGAGCAGTTTCTCACTCTAATTCTGCCATAATTCTTCTAAAAGTACTGCCGATTTCTTCAAGTTTTTTGAAGAGAAATTTAAATGCTATCTTATGTGCAGATGGTTTTATGTGACTTCTATGAAAGGGTCCATTGTGACCCACAGGTTGAGAACTGCTTCTTTATGTGGCTTCTCAGAACACCTGGAGCTATTAAGTCCTTAACCCTTTATTCCAGTCCCTAAGGACAGATTAAAAAAAGAAGCAGGTATAACATATTTTCTCATTGGCTGCTTCCAGTAGGAGAGAACAATGAGGGGGGGCTATGCAGTAATGGGTCAGGTTGGTTTCATGTAACAGTAGGAGAATTTTAACTTGATTGGCTATGGTGAATCCTTCGATTACAATCATGCACTCCTGAGGGAATCTCAGAAAACAACCGATTAGGGAATCTAGTAGGGGTCATACTTAGAGTATCCGTTGTTCTAATGTCTTGCCCTTAAAAGCATATTTAAAACTTTTAAATTAAAAAAAATGTTAATTATTCCAAAGAAGGATTCAGAACCACTAACATTTGTAATTATTTTACCTTTGTAGTTAAATATATTTTTGTCCTTTATCTTTATTCTTTTTATTTTAGTTTTACAATGAAAAAAAGGAATTTGTGCCCAGTTAACAATATTTTTTAATTTTAGTTTTACTATGAGCAAGATAAAGTTGTGCCATGTTAACAAGTGTAGTTTACATAAGCATTTATTTATAACACAATTTACTTTTAAGCACATGAACTAATAAAGACAACACACAACTACATATAGACAGTCTATGTAGACATAGTCATACATAAGAAATAGTTTAATAAACCACAATTTTGAGCATTAATTTTGTTGGGATTATGTTTTTATCAGTATTATGAAAGGGAAACTTAAAAGTAAACGTATTTTTAGATCCAGCAGAAATGAAAGCAGATACATGTGGAACAAAGACGTATTGAGAGTACAAAGAACATTTTATTTTTGTTAGAGATAAAGGAGCCTGGAAGTATCAGACAGAAATAGCAGTCATTAAGATCCAGCATTTTAGTTAGGGTTCAATTGCTGTGATGAAACACCATGACCAAAAAGCAATTTGTGGAGGAAAGGGGTTTTGGCTTACATTTATACATTGCTGTTTATCACCAAAGGAATTCAGGACAGGGACTCAAACAGGGTAGGAACTTAATGGCAGAATCTGATGCAGAGGCCATGGAGGAGTACTGCTTACTGGCTTGCTCAGCCTGTTTTTTTACAGAACCAGCACCACCATTCCAGGGATGGCATCACCCACAATGGCTGCACCCTCTCACATTGATCACTAATTAAGAAAATGCCTTACAGTTGGATCTCAAGGAGGCATTTTCTCAATTAAGTTTCCCTTCTTTCAGATAACTCTAGTTTGTGTGTCAAGTTGACATAAGAGCAGCCAGCACACCCAGCAAAGCCTATTCTACCAGCCCCCCTCACTGGCAGCATTTTTTATAGCAATTGGCAATTTATCCCTGCGTCTCTGTTGGTATCTGTGAATTTTAGAGTATTAGATCCCTTTGTTAGTATAACACTGTTGAAAGCATGTTACCAGCAAATATTTTAGGCCCCCTATGGAAGCTAGTAAATGTATCATTAAAACTGTATTAAAAGTAAAAGAAAACACTAAAGTTATAAAATAAAAGCCTTGTAGATCTGATGATTTCTCCTCAGTCCAACATAAAAGAGGTGCAGAAAACTCATTGGGACCATTGATGGGGGTCTCTGCAGGTATCAAGCAGAGTGTGGGTTCTATAGCTAAATGGCCTCTAATCTAATGTGGCCTCTGACTGAGATAGCACAGTGGTCATCAGGCCATTAAATACATGTACATATTTCCTAAGGTTAGGTTCTATTAAGTGGGAGCTATCATTCTGGGGAATTAGTGTGAGGTCTGTCTCTACAGATAGCAAAAAGGTTGTCAGGTTGTTAACAACCTCCTCTCTCAGCCTTCTGGGTGGAATACAGGTATTTGATTTTATGTCCTCCATTAAGGAGAGACCCCTGTGTGATTAACACTCCTGGTTTTCTTAGTGCTTTTCTGTGAGTACAAGGGCATCGCTCCCTCTACAGAACTTATATCAGAAAATGTAAGTAAGCTTAGTCTAAGAACAAACTTTACTGAATTCATGAGTTTGAAAACCACCTTCCATTTCCTTTTGTGTTAAACAGGTGCTAATAAAATCACCTAGCACATTTTGTTTTGCATCACAAATTTGAAGAGGAGATTTCACAACCTAAAGGCTTACCAACATGAGAAAACATATTTAAAGAAAATTCTTTTTTTAAGTCATTTAAAGATTTTTATTATATTAGCACTCCACAATTTTTAATTTTAAATTTTAATAAAATACTCATATGACTTATACAAAACATCCAGAAACCTCCCCCTCCACCCAGCCTTCCCCTCCAGATCTAACCCCACATCACCACTCACAAATATCATTCCCCGAGATAAAGCAAATTCAGGGCATGACACTGAGATGCAAGGAAGCCAGACACCAATCCCTACATGAAGGGTGGGTCAGGAAGCCTGGCAGAAGTAAAAGCATCTTAAGGACAGGTAGAAGGGTCATAGACACCTCCACTCCAGCCTGTAGGAGACTTTCAAGAATACCAGTCCAGACAGCCACAAGATGTTTGGGTGATCCTGCAGGTTCCCCGTCTGTGGCTTCAGTCTCTGTGGGTCTCTAAGAGTGTTTGTCAGCTGACACTGTGGAGGTCTCTAAGAGTGTTTGTCAGCTGAAACTGTGGAGCTTGTTCTCCTGTTGTCCTTGACCTCTCTGGTCTCTGTCATCCCCCTCGCCCTCATCCATGAGAGTTCCCCATTTCTGCAGCATGTTTGGCCCTGGGTCTCTCCAGATGTTCCTCTCAGCTGATGGAAGGGGGCCTCTGGTGAGGAGTAGGTTAGGTACCAATCAATGAGCAGAGCATGACATCATTAGAAATCATCTCCAAGTTATCCAGTCTCTAGGTTCTGGCCTGTCCTGCAGTTTTAGGCTGGAGTTTTTACTCCTTTGGCATGGAGTTCTGTCCTCCCATTGTCAATGAGGACTTTTCAGGGAGGATTGGCCATAAGTCAGAGGTTTTGTGGCTGGGATGGTGAACCAGTCTCGCTACTGGAAGCCTTGCCTGGTCACAGGAGGTGACCTGCTTAGGCTCCCTATCTCCAGTTACTAGGGATCCTTTCTAGGGTCTCCCTCATAGATTCCTGTGAGTTTCCACTACACCAGGTCTCCTGATCACCTCCCAGTTCATGTTGTCTCTCCATATATTTTTCTCTCCATCCCTCTCCTCCTCCTGGTCCCCTCAACTCCCATTCCCATCTTCCCCTAACCCACTTGCACCATGTGTTCAATTTTCACGCTACCAGGGAAATCCCTGTGTTCCAACTGGGGCTCTGCATGTTGTGTAGTTTTTCTATGTTTGTGGATACTAGTACCTTTCTCCTTTGCTTAGCAATTAATATCCACATATCAGTGAATACATACTATGTTTGTCTTTCTGGGACTGGGTTAATTCGTTCTGGGTGATTTTTTTTTCTAGTTAAATCCATTTACCTGCAAAGTTCATAATGCCATTATTTTTAATAGCTGAGTAATACTCCATTGTGTAAATGTACCACAATTTTTTTATCCATTCTTCAGTTGAGGGGCATCTAGGTTGTTTCCTATTTCTGACTATTATGAATAAAACTGCTATGAACATAGTTGAGAAAGTGTCATTCTGGAAGGATGGACTGTTTTTTGGTATATGCCTTGGAGAAAATTCTTATATGATTAGTTGATTTTCCCTGTCAATGGAAAGAGATAGCTACTTGCTTGAAAATCTTGAACACCTATTAAGGTAAAACTTTCTTGCAATTCCTTATATTTAAAAGAACTATATGGAAGTAAGAAATAGAAAAGCAGTTTTTTTTCCTGCGAATACATTTACCTTAAAATTCATGAAAGCAGATCAATATGCTGCTGAAGCACAATATGAATGAACAGCTGTATACTATTTTCTGCTCTCTCAGTAAATCCATCACATCTGTAACCCAAATTAATTTAAAGAGGCTAACATTTTATTATAAACAACTGGATATAACAGTATCTTTCTTATCCCCAAAGTTAACTTTAATTTGCGCCTAATACAAATGACTGATATTCCCCAATACTGAACAAAAATAACCCGAATAAAGAAATTAGTATCACATTATATCAGAAAATGTAAGTAAGCTTAGTCTCACAACAAACTTCATTGATTTTATGAGTTTGCAAACCACCTCATGTCCCTGCTTTTGGGAATTGTTTCTTGTTTTGTACATGATCCTAGCATAGAGCAATTTAAGGATCAAACTTGGAGTACTGAAATTAATAAAGACTGATTTAGTTAAATAGTTAATATTTGCCTAAATCTGTCTGAGATCCTGGGCTCAACACCTGGGCAATCACAGAAACCCTTCTAATATATCCATTTATCACATTGTAGTATAATTTATCTAATCACTGAATTATTTCTTAGGTCAGTTTAGACACTGACAGCTCATCATGTTATTTCATTTTGATATTCTCTACTTTTGAGAAAAACAGATAAATTCATTCTCCTCCATAGATGCAATTGCATACTTTAAAAATCCATGTCTTTTCTAAATTATGTAGTGAGTTAATTACAGATGAAGCTTTTTATTTAGCAAGTGTAATTACTAGAGCTCTATTGTGAGACCAATGACCACCAATTTTTCCAAGATGAGGTAGAAAGAGGAAAACTATGAAAGAGAATGGGGAGTAGTTCATGAATAATTTTGGACCAAAACATTTCAAAGAAGGTGAAAATTAGAAGAAAAGGCTCAGCAGCAACAAGGGAGAGAAACATTTCCAATCATTGATAAACAGATCAAAATGTATCATCTGTGGAAACCAGTACCCTAGAAAGGAAATATTGAAAAATAATGGACAAAGGAAGCAAGGAAATCAGAATACATAAAATGTATATACTTTTATGTATATCCTTATTTTGGATGCATCTATGTTTAAAATGTCCTATGTTCATTCCAACATATTCTAATGCCTGCTTCAATTATATTTTCAATTTGATAATGCAGTAGTAAGTTTTTATCTAGAATGTTCCATACAATTCATTTTGGTGGCCCCTTCCCTCTGCCCCCTTATTTATATCCTTCAATTCCTTCTGTTTAAGCCTTTAGCCTCCAGTAATATCACTCTGTCCCTTCATTTTATATATATCCTACTTTCCCTACTTCCTTTATAATTATAACTGCCTCTCATCTCTGCTGCCCCCATGAACTTTTTATTGGTCAACCTGTCTTTTGTTGATAGAAGGCTTTCTTCAATCAGCACTTTTAAGATGATCACACACTCTCTTAGGGAGAAAAGACAATTCCTTTTTCAGGCTTCATGATTCAGATTATTTTTTTCCATTTCACTGCAGCACTTGAGACTGAGATACTAGTGACAATGGCCTAAGACTACTATGTGGCCATCTGAAAACCACTCCGCTACTCAGTCATTAGGAACCTTCAGTGGTGCCTTGTGCTTCTGGTGATTGTTTGGACTGTGGACTTTGTACATTATATAAGTCAAACAAATTGTAGTTGAGCAGCTGCCTTTCTATGACTCTTGGAAATAGACAATTTCTTCTGATATCTAGAGCACTAGTAATCAAGTTGGCTTTCATTAATCAACATTGACTGTGGAGTTGTGGCTGTAACCTCTTTTATTCTGTTACTGGTGGCCAATACATAAATTCTAGCCACTGTTTACCTAAACTTTAAAGCTGGTCCATCTAAGGCACTGTCTACCTGCACTGCCCACATCACAGTAGTGGTGCCCTTTTTGGGACCCTGCATCTTTATCTATTTGTGGTGACTCAACATCCTTTGGATGGACAAATTCCTTGCTGTATTTTATTATGTCATTGTACCTCTCCTAAATCTATCTATTTATACAATGATAAACAAAAGGATGAAGAATTCCTTTAAGATATTCACAAGCAAAGGAGTTCAAGAGAAATACTTATCTTCTAAAATGACCTTTCATTATTGGGATATTATCCAAATAGCCTTTCTTACCTGAAATTTTGTAATTGATCATCTGCATTGATTTAAAATAAAAATAAAAATTGCACTCTACATAAGAAATAAATGCTCACATGTATCATTAATGATTAGATTTCACTAACTATATGCAATTTAAAATTTAAAAATAATGAGTATTTCTTTTTTATCTCAAGTGTAAAGATAAAAATATATTCATTAAATTTTTGCACTCATATTTGTGTTAAATACTGAAATCTAAGCTCTGTGGCATATTGGTTAATAATAAAACCACAGAACTTAATTTACTTGAGAACTAGTATATATTATACTTAATAATTCATTAGAGACCAATTATTCTACTGAAATAATCATATAATCTAAAAATATTTATTCATACTCTTTTAAATTAAATTAGAAACTAATTTCAATTTTCTGTACTTATAAATTTTATGTTTATTATTTCAGAAGTAATAATTGGTTCAAAATTTGGAAGAATCATATTAGATGTCTAAAAGCAAAAATTTAATGCATATGCAAATTTTACTTATTTTGGTATAGGACAAATACTTTATGTTGGTATCTTGCTTGCTTGCAAATTCTATGTCACTGTGTTGTACTCATTAGTGAAAGTATTTTCATTATGTACATATTATAAATAAGAAAATGAGATTTTAAATTAAATTTCCTTCATGAAACACAAATATTCTTTATTTATATAACCTGATGTCTCTTTAAGATGCAGGACTGTTGCTGTATTAGTTGGCACTGCTGGCTATTACAGAAAGTTAATTTCTTGCCAAGAAAGTGAAAGAGAACTCTCAACTATGTTAAATGAATTTCCACTGACAAGAAAAAATGATGGCTCTTACCAGCATGAATTGTAATCTAATTTTACTATTCCCACAATTTTTTTAAATTTTGACAAAGCAAGCTGAATTCTAAACCTAAACACTTGACATCCCTTAAATAGACTAGAGAAACTCAGGGTCAATTTGGTTTTCCCTATCTTAGATTTAACTAGAATTAGAGTTAACTCAGTTTAATAGAGTTAATAGTTTAATAGAGTTAACTCAGATCCATGAGTATAAAAATTCAACCATTGCATATATTTACTCTAAGTTATTAAGTAACTAAGTCTTTCCTGAATACCATGTCTATTACATTGTTTTTGTTTGCTTGTTTGTTTTAATTTTACTTTTCTCATACAATTTATAGAATACATCTTCCCCACCCCACCAATATCCTCTGTTCAATTTCCACCCTACCAGGGAAATCCTTGTGTTCCAACTGGGACTCTCCTGTTGCATGGATTTTCTATGTCTGTGGATACTAGTAACTTTCTCTTTTGCTTAGCAATTACTATCTATGTATAAGTTAGTACATACCATGTTTTGCTTTCTGTAACTGAGTTACCTTACTCAGGATGATTTTTTTTTCTAATTCCATCCATTTGTCTGCAGTTCATGTAGTTATTTTTTAATAGCTAAATAATACTCCATTTGTAAATGTACTATAATTTCTTTACCCATTTCCCAGTTGAGGGGCATCTAGGTTGTTTCCAATTTCTGGCTATTATGACTAATACAGCTATAAACATAGTTGAGCAAGTGTCCTTCTGGTAGGATAGAGCACCTTTTGGTTATATGCCCAGGAGTGGTATAACTGGGTGTTGTAGTACATTATTGTAGCAGCTCAGCAGGGAGACATTGAGACATATGCATAGACTCAAACCATGCCATACCTAAGAGCCATCCAGGACAGTGGAACCCAGAGCATTTTATTGATTCTGAGCTCTTTAGGTGCTCTACTGATACTACATGAAGATCATAAGCAATTAAATAACCCCCACATAAATCCAACACCTGCAGACAATACAAAACACCAAGACCTAGGCAGACCCTCATCTAACAGCTCACAAAACAATTATTTTGTACATAACTAAAACTAAACTACAACAATTCCCCTTTTCTATATAAACCAATCGAAACATGCCCTGACTGCTGCCAGCAGTAGAGGGAGTGTTGATTCCATGATCAGGAAAAGTGATCAAACCCTGTCTTCTTTCCTGCTCCCGGCTGACTTTTTTGTTTTTACCATGAGGATGACTTTCTCTAAAGGGCTCTTTTCTATTGTTCTCACTTTTGAACCCTCTTTCTTTTTCCAATGTTCTCTTCATAAAGGCTTATTTCTGTCCTTATTCTCCTCTTCCTTTAGGAGACTTCTACTCATTATTTTTGCATATATATAATCTCTATCCTCTGGTAGCTTCCCTGAGCATACTTTACCATACTCTGTGAGGTCTGTATTTTCTTTTTCTTTTTCATTGTCTCCACATTGGATTAGCTGGCATGATCTCTTCCTCCATTTTGGTACACCATTTGTTGCAGGAAGTCACTGTGTAGGCTCAGCAAGGAATAGATGGAGGCATGTTCATAGGCTCAAAACCTGCCAGATCTCAGCAGAGGGAAAAAAAAGTCATGGCCAGTGTCATATTGGCCAATGGAACACTGCATGACTGAGCTCAGGTGTTTTTATTGATTCTGAACTCCTTAGGTGCTCTACTGGTACTGAAAAGGCTAAAGGCTTCAGTTTTGACAAAAAGCTAATAGGCCTAAGTTTCATGTTCCTGACAGAGGCCTAAGTTCCATGTTCCTGACAGCACAAGCTGTTCCCAGAAGGGCAAATTGAAAAACAATTCAACAATACTGAGAAAAACCATTAGTACAGGTGCCCAGCAATGCACCCCTGACTAGGAAATCCCCCACCCACCTCAGAATGCACCCCACGCCAACACCAATCAGTTTAAAGGTCAGCAACTGCTCATTTTGTGAACCAATGAAAGTGTGCCAAATACTCTGTGACTGACGTTGCCTCTAAAAATGCTATAAAAACCCTGTGTGAGCTGTTTTCAGTGTCTCACCCCTTCTCTTGCTTCATAGAGTTGTGAGTATTGACCTTAGCATGCTAGCAATAAAGCCTCTTGTGTTTGCATAGATCTCAAGTCCTGGTGGTTTCTCTGGGGTCTTCACCCAGTGGGCACTTCAATACCATGTGCAGATGATAAGAAATTAAACAACCTGCACATAAATCCAACTCCTGCAGACAATATAAAGTGCCATGGCCTATGCAGAACCTCACCTAAGAGTTCATGAAATAATTATTTTGTACATAACTAAAAATAAACTTCTACAACAGTTGGGTCTTGAGATAAGTTGATTCTCAATTTCATAAGGAATTGCCATATTGATTTCCATGGTGGCTGTACAAGTTTGCATTCTCACCAGCAATGAAGGAGTATTCCTCTTGCTCCACATTCTCTCCAGCATGAGTTGTCCTTTGAGTTAGTCATTCTGACAAGTGTAAGATGGAATCTCAAAGTGATTTTGATTTGCATTTCCCTGATGGATAAGGATATCGAGTATTTCTTTAGGTGTTTCTCAGTCTTTTGAGATTCTTCTTTTGAACATTCTTTGTTTCGATCTATTTTCTAAATTGGATTGTTTGCTTTCTTGATGCCTAGTTTTTTGAGTTCTTTGTGTATTTTGGATATTAGCCCTCTGTCAGAATTGGAATTGATGAAAATCTTTTCCCATTCTGTAGGCTGCCATTTTTTCCTATTGACAGTGTTCTTTGCCTTACAGAAGCTTTTCAGTTTCACAAAGTCCCATTTATTAATCATTGATCTTAGTGCCTAAGCTGTTGGCATTCTGTTTAGAAAATTGTCTCCTATGCCAATGCATCCAAAGCTCTTCCCCACTGTCTCTTCTATCACATTCAGTGTATCTGGTTTTATGTTGAGGTCTTTGATCCACTTTGACTTGAGTTTTGTGCACCCCGATGGATTTGGATCAATTTGGGTTTTCTACATGTAGACACCCAGCACCATTTATTAAAGATACTTTCTTTGTTCAATTGTATATTTCTGGCTTCGTTTTTGAAGATCAGGTGTCCATAACTACGTGGATTCATGTCTGGATCTTTGGTTTGTTTCCACTGATCAACATGTCTGGTTTTATGACAACACCATACAATTAATTACTATAGCTCTGTACTACAATTTGAGGTTAGAGACAGTGATACCCCCAGAAGTTCTTTTATTTTTTAGGATTTTGGCTATCCTGGGCTTTTTGTTTTTCTGTATGAAGTTGAATAGTGTCCTTTCAAGATCTTTAAATAATTATGTTAGAATTTTGATAGGATGATATTGAAACTGTAGATTGCTCTTGATAAGATGGCCATTTTACTATATTGACCTTACCAATCCAGGAGCATGGGAGATCTTCCCATCTTCTAAGATATTCTTCAATTTCTATCTTCAAATACTTGAAATTTTTGTCATACGAATCTTTTACTTGCTTGTTTAGAGGTATCTCAAGATATTTTAGGTTATTTGTGGTTATGGCAAAGGGAGTTGTTTCTCTAATTTCTTTCTGAATCCATTCGTCATTTGTATACATACAAATGATTTATTTTACTTGATCTGTAGCCAGCCACTTTGATGAAGTTGTTTATCAGCTGTAAGAATTCCCTGGTAGAATTTTTGGGGTCTCTTACATAAATGATCATATCATCTGCAAATAAGGATAGTTTGACTTATTCCTTTTCAATTTGTATCTCGTTGATCTCCTTTAATTGTTTTATTGCTCTAGCTAGGGCTTAAAGTACTATATAGAATAGGTATTGGGAGAGGGGACAACCTTGCCTTGTTCCTGATTTTAGTGGGATTGCTTTGAGCTTCTTTCCATTTAATTTGATGTTTGCTGTGGGGCTTTCTGTAAATTGCCTTTATTATGTTTAGACATGTCCCTTATATCCTTAAACTCTCCAAGACTTTTATCATGAAGGGTATTTGGATTTGTCAGAAGCTGTCTCAGCATCTAGTGAGATGATCATGTACTTTTGTTTTTGTTTTGTTTTTTTTTTTTTTGTTTTATGTGATGGATTACATTGATTGATTTTTGTATGTTGAACCATCCCTGCATCTCTGGGATAAAGCCTACTTTATTGTGGTGGATGATCGTTTTGACATGTTCTTGGATTTGGTTTGCTAGTATTTTATTGAGTATTTTTGCATCTATGTTCATGAGAGACATTAGTCTGTAATTCTCTTTTTTTGTTGAATCTTTGTCTGGTTTGTGTATCTGGGTGATTGTTGCCTCATAGAATGAGTTTGTCAGTGTTCTTTCTGCTTCTGTGTTGTGGGATAATTTGAGGAGTATTGGAATTAACTTTTCTTGGAATGTTTGATAGAATTCTCCAGCAAAGCCATCTGGCCTGGGGCTTTTTTTGGATTCCCCCAGTGTCTGTAGTTTTATCCTCCTTTTCATTTCTAATTTTGTTGATTTGGATATTCTCTCTGTGTGTTTTGATTAGTTTGTATAAGTTTGTAGAGTTTGTCTATCTTGTTGATCTTCTTAAAGAACCAGCTCATTGTTTCATTGATTCTTTGAATTGTTCTCTTTTTTTCTATTTTATTGATTTCAGCCTTCAGCTTGATTATTTCTTGTCTTCTATTCCTCTTGGGTGTGCTTACTTCTTTTTGTTCTAGAACTTTCAGATGTTCTGTTAATTTGCTAGTATATAATCTCTCTGCTCTCTTTTTAGAGACACTTTGTGCTATAAATTTCTCTCTTAGCTCTACTTTCATTGTATCCCATAGATTAGGGTATGTTTTGGATCATTTCCATTGAATTCTACAAAATTTTTAATTTCTCTCTTTATTTCTGTCTTGACCCATTCATTATACAGTTTCTATGAGTTTGTAGGTCTTCTCTTGTTGTTGAAATCCAACTTTAATCTGTGGTGCTTTGATAAGATACAGGGAATTATTTCAACTTTCCTGTATCTATTGAGACTTCCTTTGCATCCTAGTATTTGGTTGATTTTAGAGAAGGTTCTGTTAGGCGGTGAGGAAAAGGTAATTTCTTTTGTGTGTGGGTGAAATATTCTGTAAATATCTGTTCGGCCCATTTGGTTTATAACATCTTTTGGCTCCAATCATTCTCTGTCTAGTTTTTATGGGGTTGACCTGTCTATTGGTGAGAGTTATTTATTGACATCTCCACCTATCAGTGTGTGGGGGTCAATGTGTGTTTGATGATTTAGCAGTGTTTCTTTTATAAATATAGGATCCCTTGCATTAGGTACATAGATGTTTAGAATTAAACTGTTGTCTTGGTACATTTTTTCTTTGAAGAGTATTCACTATCTATTTTGATTCATTTGGTTTGCAGTTTGATTTAATTAGACTAAAGTGCCTTTGCCCCAGTCAACAGCTACATCATCAGGAACCTACAGCTACAATATGTTCTCGGGCTTTTCAGAACTTATTCAGTGTCTGTTTTAGTAGTTCACTTTTCATTTCTAATGTTATTATCTTTCTACCCAGTCTTTTTATTAATTTGGCTCAAAGTTTTCAATCTTGTTGAGTTTCTCAAAGAGGTTTATTTGAGTTGTCTTTCCTTTTCTCTTTGGTCTATATCATTGATTTCAGCCCTGAGTTTGATCCTTTTTTCCTGTCTACACTTTTTGGGTAGTATTCCTCTTGTTTTTCTAGAGATTTCAAGCTTGTCATTAAGTTATTAATATGACATTTATGATTCTACACAGAGATAAATGTAAATACCCCACAAAATAAGTTGAATCACCTCATCAGTTCAGCAAAGTCGGAAGAGGCAAAATCAGCATATGAAAACCAGTATATTTTCAATATACCAACACTGAATTTGATGAGAAAGAAATAATGAAATAATCTCCATGAATAATAGTCAAATAAATAATAAATAAAATATAATAAAACCTGCCAAGAATAAACTTAAGTAAGTAAAGAGCTCTATCATAACGAAAAATAATACGAGGAAGAAAGAAGTTAAAGAGGATAATACAGAATGCAAAGAGCTTTTCATGCTCTTGAATTAAAATTTCAAAGTGACTTTCAGAGAATACTGAGGACATTTCAAAATATATTACAGAACTATAGCAAGAAACTGTGTTTTAGTGTAAAAATGAATCCAATAAATCTGTATAACAGAATAAGGAATACAGAAGAAAAATCAGGTGTATACCATGAACTGATTCTCAAAAGAATTGCTGAAAATATAGTGAAGAATAGTTATCTAAAACAAGCAAACGTACAACAATGATCCAGACCCAAAAATATAGCGTGTGCTTTGAGATGGTGTGGCTCTAGAGATGGTCAGCCACTAAGATCAAGCCCTGCTATTGCAGAGGAATTGATTTCTCTTCCCAGCACTGATGTCCAGTGACTTTTAACCACTAATTACTCCAATTCCTGTGAACTGCTTGATTGCAGTACTGTTAACATTAGTTAAGACATGGAATTTGCCTCGGCTTCTGCCAACAGATGAACACAAATAGGGGCCATGCACTCAGAAGGAATGGAATTCTATTGTTTGCAGAAAAATAAATAGAAATTCAGGACATAAAACTAGTCAAAATCAATCAGGCACTGAGACAAACGTCACATTTTCTCTAATAAGATGTGGAGTAGGAGGAAGAACTGCAAGTAGGAGAGAAATTATTAGAGTCTGGAAAAGATAAAAATGATCATTTTAATGTACACATTTATGTGAAATAGTTAATTTGTACTTTTTCCTCTTCACATTACCAAATATTGGAAAGAACAGAGATGTCTGTTAACCACAAATGAATGTTTAAACTATATATTTATAAAAAGAAAAACTTACAGTATCAACACAGACATACTGAAAATATCTGTGTTATTACTAATGGCTGCTTAAAACAAATTACTTCGTAGGAAAAAATAAATTACTAAGGAAAAACTGGTACAAACAGGAACACAGACAATGAAAACTTTAGAACAGTAGAAAAAGAAAATTAAGTAAGGTACTAGATGGTGGAGAGATCTTCAATGTTCCTGGATTGTCAGAATTAAAAGTAATTATGATAATAGCTATATTATCAAAAATAATGTATGGATTCAATGAAATTCATCGTGTATATTTTTAGGTTATGTGGCAGTTGGATTAATATTGGTGCAAACATCAAATTCTATATTTGTCTTTCATCGCACCACAAAACGAAGAGTCTTTTTGGGAAAAGAAAATCTGGGCTCCATTTAGCAATTTTTTTCCCTAAAAACTTAAGCTAATTTTTAAAAATTGCTAAGTTATGATTATGTTGTTATTTTGTATTAATTTAAACATCTCCTCAAGGCAGGAAGAAATTTGAGGAAGTGAATGAAACTTGCAAAGTTCAGAGAACTCTTAAAACTTATAAAATTCACGAGGCCTCAGGGTTATATATAATAATTGTTAGTCAAAGAAGAATTTCTGAATAGCTGTACTGCCTGAAAGTTATGCAGGAAGCTTCAGGAACACAGCTTTCATGAGTTGTTACCATGGTGGAGTTGGCTTTCCAGTGACAAATCTCCCTTCAAGGTGCACATGTTCCTGTAAGTAATCCTAATAAACTCACTGGTTCATTAAGCTAAACTTGGGTGTAATCATTTCTTTGATATGCTGTTGATATAGTATCTGTGTTGAATAGAACTTATTCATGCCACCAAAAAAAAAGTCACAGAACAATTTATGTCCTTTTGAGTTACGGTTTATTAGTCCAATCCTTGATTGAACACAGTGTTCCTAATAAAACAGTTCTCACCACTTTAGTCTAGAATCCTTCCCTTAGAAACTAAGCATGTACTCATATATGCATCTAAGAACTAACACAGCAAGTATTAATTGAGTCTCTAGTATGAAAAGGTGCATGACTTCCTTTCAAGAGTTGAGTTGACACTCTCACATGCTGCTTGTATATGACAGTCCTAAAGCATAATGAACTAAACAAAAAATTGGTCATTTTTCCTCACCATGATATATGTAAACCATTTTTAGTTCTGCTTCTTTTCCCATTTGTGGAACCCTAGAGTTGTTTCTGTGAGTAAAGAAACTCTCTCTCGAAATAATCTCTAATGGAGACAATTTCTGTGATCCCAACTCTCACGTGGGAATTTTGGTCACCACAGTCCAGTGGCATCAATTCACAATTAGTTTCTAATCATCGCAATGAGTTTTTATATATCTCTGTGTTGGTAACAGTAACAGTTCACAGTGTTAAAGGGTGAAAACTGAAATCGGGAAAGGCATAGGTTTCCTGTCTTTGTCACCTATATATTGGCTCCTGCAGAATTGTGCTGCTCTTGTTTATTGCTTATAATCTAAGGGGAGAAGAGTGATTTTTTCCTGTACTTATGAGATAAGCCAAGAGATATGTTCTTATGACATGTAAGTAAATGTATACACTTTCAGATGAAATGCGGACCAAGAACTATTCCTTGTGATGTGAATCATAGTGAAATATAGGTTTACATTTCTGGAGGATTCTGAAAGTAACTTGTGGTCATCTAATTTATTATCTTGAATAGAAGCAATATGTATATACAGCTAAGCTAAGTTCTTTGCACATTCTCTAATAGAATATTTATTTTGAATTTCTCTCTAGTTATCTTTCCACCTTTTTCAGATTCCTCAGTATCCAAGTGTTCCCTCAGCATCTTAGACCACATCCATCTATGTCTCACCTACTTGAAAGCAGCCCACTTTGGCTACAGACACTGAACCAATTTCTTCCTTTTTTAAAAAAGTAAACTTTGTTATCTCTGTAGTGCTGTATAACAGCTAAATCCTTTCAAATTGTTAATGACTGCAGTAGATTATATGATAACTACATATTTTTCTATTAATGATAGGCAAACAAGGTGTTTTTTGTTCTCGTAAATATCCAGAAAGTCATGTACAGTGTGTTCAATAACCATAACTGTGATGTACCCGATCTGTCTTGAGTTGGAACGTAAGAGGACAGAAATGTTTAAAAGTTGGTGAAAGGTGCATCCATAAAAGAATGGAGTTTTGTGACTCATGTAAACTATATATTCTTCCTCACTTGACCTAGCAGTTCCAATATATGAGTAGTAAGTTTTACAGAAAGATTTATACATTAAAATTTCAAAAATCAGGCACTCTGTCCTTCTAAATCTGCAGGCATGGATTCATCATTAAATATTGTAAGAAGTGAAAATCAGTTTTATATGAGTATATCTAATTGGAAACTCATTTTACAATGAGTTGGGCCAAGCCATGTGAAATTGTCAAATATTAATTATAAAAATCATTAGATTAGATTAAATTAGAATAAGAAGATAAATTATAATAAATCTAATCTAAAATAATATTACACATTAAGAGTAATTTTACATTCTTAGAAATCACAAAGTTCTCAACTCTAAATAATCAATTGAAAGGCAATTTTGGGTTTTTCTAGGATAATCTATAACTATTTAATATTTAAGGATAATGAGCCCCAAAAGGTTAAAAGACCCAGGTAGTGTCTCATAGATGCCCAATAAAACCAATGCTCAATATGACCAATAGCACCAATATGATTCTGATACCTCATTGCTTGTTTTCTTCAATATAGAATTCATTTATTGAAAATAAAATTCATCTAATATATTCATCTAACACATTTCATCTAATATAAAATGTGCCAGACAAAGAAGGCAACTGATTTTTATCATTTCTTGTATAATCGAGAGAATAATAACACTGCCCCATAATCTTTATGGAATCAGATATAAGTTTAAGTGTTCTATAACAGTTCAGAGCCTTTAAAGAGTCAGGACATTTTTGCTTATAAATGTGAGAAATTAGAGTTTCTTAGGGAAAAACATTTCAAATGCATGTGTTACTGATTTTATTTCAGACTCTAAGATACTTGGTTCTTGATTTTCCCAAAGTTTTTCTAGAGTCCCAGAGGCCACTATCAGGGGAAGAAATCAAATTTACAGAAGATTCAGACAAGTTATTGGAGGCCAATTCTTCCTTTGACCTACTCTTATGAATGGTTGTATGTTCTATTTTACGTTCTCTGCTCACAAATGCCTCTGTCACCCTACAATCTGACTCCTTCTTATTATTTCATACTTACTATTCCTTATTGAGTATACATGCTGCAAGTTGTTTCTATTTGTATTACTTCCTTCCTGTCTGTAAGCATCCTTTATGACAGGACTATAAGAGTTAGGACTTCTGAAAAATAAGAGGAATGCAAAAATAAAAAAAGATCAGAAAAGAACATGGTACCTTTTCAAAGTCAAACTAGTTCATATATATATACATATATATAGTTTTCCTGCAATATGCTCCTCTTTAAAATTCTACTTCTTAAATATGAATATCTTGATTTGTTTATTTTGATGATACATGTGAAAAAACACAAACTATTTCTAAGATTATTTATGACTTATTCTCCTATGTGTAACTCATCCAGTAAAGATAAGAAAATACATAGTTATGATCTAAGAAGCTGTTGTTGTGGTTAGAAAAAAACAAAAAAACAACTTTCAAGATCTGAGTTAGATTTGAGTGATTTTCAAGTTGAGATAATCTAATGTTCATTTCTAGATTTCTTTCTAATTTTCTTATTTCTATACATGTCTGTACATTATAAATAAGTAAAAACAAGATTAAAGGGAATAATGTAAAATTAGATATATTAACGTGTAGGAAAGAAAAAAATTTTCACAGCCTAAATTCCTATGATACATAATCACTCTCTAAACATAATTATTCTTGAGGCTCTTCGAATCAAGGTGTGTGTGTGTGTGTCCCAATATAATTCCTAGCCATTATTAGCACTAGTGGCTGTGCAAAAAAGGTCAGCATGTTCCTGTCTTAATGGACAGGAACAAATGTATCAGATTTCTTTTTAAGAAGAAACTTCTGGAGGAGCTAACTGATAAAGAAAAGTACTGTGAAGTTCTGTATCTTCCAATTTTGTCAGGATTTTGCGTTTTACTTTACAAAATTTGTAATGGGACAGTAGGAGATGGTATGTGCTTTCTCAGGGTGAGGGTACTTCTTATAGATTATCTAATTTACACAAATCCAGAGTTGTCTCTCTTTGTGGTTATAAACTTAATAAAAAGTGAACAGTGTCATCAGCCACATTAAGCAACAGAGATACCAGGACTCAGTGCCTTTCCGATCCTTCTCTCCTGTTCAAAAATGATGTTTCTGAAACCATTCATTAGCTTTGCCTGATTTCAGATTTTATATGACTAGATTCATACAATATCTTATCACATTATTTATGTAATTTTAAAGAGTCAAGAAACTCCAAGTTTAGAAATATAAAAAATATAACCTTAAAAATCTGAATTGTGATTGAGAAAGCAAGTCAAACTTATTTGATTTCTGTTCTGTTTCTATTCAGATAACTGAAGACAAATCTCTTCCAAAGTCAATGAATGAAACAAACTACTCTCGAGTGACAGAGTTTGTGCTGCTGGGCCTTTCTAGTTCAAAGGAGCTCCAGCCTTTCCTATTTGTCATCTTCTCACTGCTGTACCTAGCAATCCTTCTGGGCAACTTCCTCATCATTCTCACAGTGACCTCAGACTCCCGACTTCATATGCCCATGTACTTTCTGCTTGCAAACCTGTCTTTTATAGACGTATGTGTGGCCTCTTTTGCTACTCCCAAAATGCTTGCTGACCTTCTGGTTGAACGAAAAACAATTTCTTTTGAAGCCTGCATGGCTCAGATTTTCTGTGTTCATCTGTTTGCTGGAGGTGAGATGGTGCTTCTTGTATCCATGGCCTGTGATCGCTATGTTGCCATATGCAAGCCTCTGCACTACATGACAATCATGAGTCGCCGTGTGTGTATCATTCTGGTCATCATCCCCTGGTGTGTGGGTCTCATTCATACAATTAGCCAGTTGGCTTTCACTGTGAACTTGCCATTTTGTGGTCCTAACCAGGTGGACAGCTTTTTCTGTGATCTCCCACTGGTGACTAAGCTAGCTTGCATAGACACTTATGTTGTTAGCTTACTAATAGTTGCAGACAGTGGGTTTCTCTCCATGAGTTCATTTCTCCTCTTGGTTGTCTCCTACACTGTGATTCTCATTACAGTTAGGAATCGCTCTTCTGCTAGCATGGCCAAAGCCCGCTCCACACTAACTGCTCACATTACTGTAGTCATACTCTTCTTTGGACCATGCATCTTCATCTACGTGTGGCCCTTCAGCAGCTATTCAGTGGACAAAGTCCTTGCTGTGTTCTACACCATCTTCACACCCATTTTAAACCCAGTTATCTACACTCTGCGAAACAAAGAAGTAAAAGCAGCTATGACAAAGCTGAAGAGTCGCTATCTGAAATCTGGACATGTGTCTGCACTGATTGGAAATGTTCTTTTTCTAGAAACAAACTAAACTTATAAGACTGGTAGCATTATTGTCTTGTCTCTAGACATTTCCAAAATAGAATTATTTTTAATTTTTAATTTTTAAACATAATAATTTGATATAGACAGATAATTGAAATCATAGGCTTATCACAATAGTAACAAGCATAAATTTGAATATTATTTCAATTAATTTTGTTCTTTGCTGGTTTTTTCTTCTTGCTTTACAAATTAAGATGGCTTTAAAATAAAAGGTTTGTTTTCATGTGAATGCAGTTATGGAATTTATTGAACTGTAAGTACATTTTACATTCTGTAGTTAGAAAATTTCATTTATATTGAAACGATCAAGTAAATTTATTGTTTCTAAAGAAAGAAATGCATTTTATAAAATTAGACTTTAACAGAAAGAATAGTGATGAGTAATTGTTGCTTCTTCTATGTCTATGTTCTGTTTTCTCTGCCACATTACAGCTTCTTGTGAATACCAAGTGCTGACTAGATCTTAAATGTTTATTTACAATAGTTTGTATTCAAAAAGTCCCTGCAAAGAATTTGATACTCAGTACCATGTTCTACAACAAAGGAATCTAATGAAATGGAGATTAATCAAAATAAGTAAGGACATGAACAGACATTGGAAAACCCAAAGCGATTGTGAAGAACATCAATTCTTGGAGCAAATCCTTGCATCTTGTAAGCAAAGCCCTAATACTGTTTGAAAAATAGATCCTTAGATGTTATTGAAGCTTTACAAAAACGAATATTTCTTATCATAAATGACTCTGTCACTAGGACTACCATTATTTAGCAATTCACCATTTCTATCATTGAATGCAAGAAAACATCATATGTTTTACTCGTACATCTAGTTTGGCTGAGGCAGTTTCAAAGGCACCACTAAACTGTACGAACAAGTATTTCTGATACCAGATTATATAATTCTATATATAATATAATATATATGAGTACTCTATTTCATCATTTCCTCCTCACATTCTTCCATCTAATTCCTCTGAATCCATTCTCTACTCAAATTCATAGTCTCTTATTCTTTAGTTAAAATTGTTACTAGTTAATAATTAGTGTTTATAACTATTTGTATAATTATAATTAACAATTAACTAATTGTTAATAATGTCTATAAAAATTTGTAAGCACAGCTTGCTAAGATTATTTAGTGTTGCTCACATATGTTTTGATCTCTTGTGATGGCTGGTGTATTAGGAGTCTAACCCTTGGAGAAGACTTACTCTTCTTTATTCAGTAACGATTGACTACCTGTAGGTCTTCTTCTAGGGGTAAAGCCTTGTGAAAATTCCCCCATATATATTAGCATGTCAATTGGTGTGGTCATTTTTAGGTAATGTTTAGGCACCCATGTTGTTTCCTAAATGGAGCTTCTCTGTCATATAAAGAAGACACATCTCACAGTAGACATCCTATCCTGGTCCTCTGACTTTTACAATTTTCTACTCCTTCTTCCATAATAGTCTCTGAAATGTGGGTGTAGGAATTGTCTTGTAGATGCATCAGTTGGTGCTGAGCACCGCACAGTCAGTTGATCATGTGTAGTTTTTAAAAGAGTCTGTGCTGAAAAGAGAAGCTTCTTTGATGAGGCATGAGAGCTACACTTATCTGTGAGTATGAGAACAAGTATTTAGAATTTAGTTAGAAGTTATACTGGTTTAGTGAGGGGGGAATATTAAGTTCTTTTCTAGGATACATAGTATAATCAACCACAGAAAGCTAGGTTTATAATGCTAAGTATGAATTCCCTCATATTATGTGTACCTTAAATTCAATTAGACGACTATTGTTTATTCCCAGGATATAAGAACGACTACTGCAAATTTCTGGAATATATCATGTCTGACTTTATAAAATGTGTATTCATAAATCATTCACTATTCTGTATCTGTTCATTTACATTTGTGTGAAGTTTGAGATGGATTGGTACTGATGTTTTATTGATTGCTGTGTAAACAAAATGATGTATTCCCAGAACATAAATTATCTAATACATTTTCTAGCTTGAGTCTGTACATATATTCAAAAAGTTGATGTGGAATTTTATTGTTTGATATTCAGTGATAGATTTTTTTCATGCAATATAAGCATTATAGGGGCTTAAAGCACATTATTAAAATTGTTTATTACCATTGTCATTAAATGTTTGTTGGATCTTAAATGAGGATCTTTTGTCCCTTTACTGCTATAAACGTGACTCTGAAACCATTTGTGGAATTGTGCATTATTAAGTATGTAAAAACTCACCTAGAAGAACCTCCTCTTTCATCTTCATTGTAATTACTCATGTATATTTATTTAATACAGATTTTTTTTTACTTTCCAACATGTCCATTTCTTTTCAGAAATGTTTGACTCTTCATTTCGTGGTCCAGAATTTAAACAGCAGGAGGTATTCAGTTCATGAAAACTGACTGAGGAGTTTACTTACATGTTGTAAATGGTTTTTATATTGTTAAATTTCAGTATAATGTTTAAAAAATGGATAAAAGGGTAAATTTTATTCAGTACATTTTACCACAATAAAAAAGTAAAAGAAAAAACAAACTTTAAGTTGATATTAGAAAAGAAATCTTTATTAGAGACCATTAAATTGCAAGCCAAACAACTAGATTAAAGATAATTTCATTTATTTCCTCATCAACATGTCTCTCTTTTGCTATAAAAGTATCTGATTACATCTTATTTATTAATGGCTCTGTGTGTGTGTGTGTGTGTGTGTGTGTGTGTGTGTGTGTGTGTGTGTGTGTGTGTTTACATATGAGAGAGAGACAGAGAGAGACAGAGAGGGAGCAGGGTCCATGGTATATCTGAGGAACTGAGAAAACAATTTAAGTGTGAGGTCTCTACTTCTACCAGGTGAGACCTAGGGATTGAACTCATGTTACCATGCTTGGTAGTAGGAGTCCTTGAGGACTGCATCACATGGATATCAAACTTTTACTTTTTTAGTAGTCTTTTAAGAACTTGATTAAACTTTATCTTTCATAATTGTGCACATGTATATACTACATTCTGTTTACTTCCTCTACACTCCCACTTTCCTCTTTCTCAGACCTGTTACCCTCCTCTCTATATATATGTACCTTTCCTACATTTATGTTTACTTGTTTTGTTTTGTGACCCACTGAGTTTAACCAGAACTGTGACTGTGAATGTGTATTTGAAACAGTCCATTGACACCTGGTGGCTTACACTGGGACACAACTGAATGACTTTTTCTCCTCCAAATTCATCAGTATCAAATATTCCAGGGGAGGTCTTAAATTTAATTAAAGAGTTGTTGGTTACCACCAAAGAATGTATGCCACTGTCACACCCTTGGGGTTATAATGCCATGCTGGTGGTACATATTGTGGATCATTCATCTCATAACTGGGTCAAGACTGTTGGTTGCTTCCCTCGGTTGGAAGTTTGCATGTCATGTTCTGGAACCATGAAAGCTAATGTGGAAGACTTCAGGTCAGTACCAGGAGTCTCAGGGCCTTTCATCTGAAATGCATGGTGTCTTCAGCAATAAAGATTTACATTCTATTCCACCTTTGGGCAGACAAAGGCAATAGGAATATTTTGTAATGTTTTGGGAATCTCATGGACAACCCTAATTAACAAATCAAAAGAAGGTGTTGGAGTTTTTGTTAGATCCTCTATGGCTCTTGTGGAGAACATTTTTGGCCCTGATGGAAAGATTTCATTTAAACAATCTAAGTATATGTATACATAGACCTATATGTATTATATATAATTTTAGGTAGAAAGGTAATCATATGGTTTCATAGGCAATTTCAGTCATCTTTACTGTCATTTTACCCTTCTCCCTTCTAATTAGAGCTTCCTCCCACTATCTTCCTTTAAATCACTGTATCTGGCTAGTCCCCTCTATTCTGCTCCCCTCCACATGGTATCTTTTTACTCCCCTACTTTCTGCAGTTACTTCAAGTTACAATCTCTCATCAGAAGCTAGGAACTGCAAATGAGAAAATATGTGACCTTTGTCTTTCTGGGTCTGAGGTACTGCACTCAAGATGATCTTTTATGGTTCCATCCACTAACCTTCATTTTTCATAATATTATTTTCCTTTACGTCTGAAAGTATGCCATAGTGTATTTTACCATGTTTTTATTGTGCATTTGTCATAAATGACATTTAAGTTGTTTCCATTTCCTATCTATTGTGAGTAGAGTAGCAACAAGCATATCTGGACGTGGTGAATTTTACCAAAGGCTGTTTCTGTACCTATTGAAACGATAATGCGATTATTTGTCTTTAATCCCAATCATGTGAATTAATATAGTTATTGAATTGAATATATTGAAACAACCGTGAGAATCTAGGATAAAGCCTATTTTGTCATGGTGGATAATCTTTCTGACAAATATGTTGTCTGAAGTTTCCACATATTTGATAAATATTTTTGTTATTTCAGTATATTTTTATCAAGGACATTGTTCTATAGTTTTCTTTTTTGTTGTTTCTATACCTGATTTTCTTATTATAGTAATACTTGCTTCATAGAAGAAGTTTAGAAGTATTCCTTCAGCATATTTTTCTCTCCTTTTTAATAATTAAGCATGAATTAGCTGTATATCCTTTTTAAAGTCATATGGAATTCTTCTATGCATTCTTCTGGTCCTGTGTTTATTCAGTAGGAAAGGCTCATTATTTTATAGGTTTGTTTCGGTTGTTGTTCTTTCCTTAGTTCAACTTTGGTGGTTTGGATAAATCTAAATAAATAGTCCATATCTTTAATTTTTAAAAAAATTAATGGAGGAGAGCTTTTAAAGTAGTCCCTTCCTGACTCTCTTTGATGATGGCTGTTCTTCTTCCTGTTGATTTCTGATTCTGTTGATTTGGGCTCACTTTCTGTCTCTTTCTTATTTGTTTTGTTGTGCCAAGGTCTGTCAATCTTGTTTTATCTTTTCAAAGATTCTTAGATTAATTATTCTTTCTGTTATTTCTGTTTCTATTTATTAATTTCTGCTCTGATTTTTATTATTTCCTGCTGTCAATTAGATTCAGGATTAGTTGTTCTTATTTTTCCTAATACTTGACTACCAACATCAAGTCATTTATTGGTGCTTTTCCTAATTTTTTTATTATAAGTATTTAGAGCCCTAAATTTTTCTCGTAAGACTGATGTTAATATACCGCAAAGGTTTTCTTGCATTCTGTTGTGTTTTTACTTTCATTTTATTCCAGAAAATTTTTAATTTAGTTTTTAAATTAATGCTTTGTCCCATTTCATACTCTGTTATGAATTACCTAATCACCTATGGCTTGAGTATATACTGGAAATTTATTTGCTGACGATTTTAAATTTAATTGAATTACAGTCAGTTAGGACACAGAATTATTTCATATTTCTTATTTTATTAAGATTCATTTCATGGCCATGGTGTAGTGTATTTTATAGAAACTTTTATGGCCTGCTGAGTAGAAAGTATATTCTTTGATATTTGGGCAGAATATTCTGTTGATATGGGTTAAATACATTTGATGGATAATGTCATTTAATTATGATATATCTCTGTCTAATTTTTTAGGTGACCTGTCTACTGGAGAAAGTGTGGTATCGAAGGACTGACACAACTCTTTGCCTGTAATTCCAGTAATAGCCTTTTTTATGAATGGGTGCACCAGATTTTGGTGTGTATATGTTTAGGATTGCAGTATCTTTTAAATTAATTTTGCACTTTGATTAGGATGATGTTCCTTTCATTATCTCTTCTGTTTGACTTTTGTTTAAAGTCTGTTTTCCCAGATACTATGATAGCAACACTTGCTTGCTTCTTGATCCCAATTGTTGAAATATATTTCTCCTTCCTTTTGCTTTATGGCGAGCCCCATCTTTATTGCTGAGTTTCTTGTAGAAAACAAAAATCAGGATTTTGTGTCCTGATCCTTTTTAGCCAGTTTGCATCTTTTGCTTGGAAAATTGAGGGCATCAATGTTTAAAGTTTTAAAGTTATTATTGAAAAGAAATATGTGTTGCTTGCAGTTATTTTGTTGTCATTTTTTCTTTCATTCTTTCTTCACTGTTTGTGGTCTTAGAGGTACTTTCCTTAAAATTTATAAATTAATTTGTTTTCTTTCTACATAATCTGGCAATGCTTATTCCTCTCTTCAGTGTGAAGTTATTCTATTTGTTTCAGGGTTGTTCTTCTGGATATAAATTTCTTTAGCCTGTTTGGATCATGAAGCTTTTCTTTCTCCATCATGGGAGGTAGTTTGGTTGGTACACCTTTATAGGATGATAATCATGGTTGTTTAGAATTGGAGTGTATTGCTCCAGGATACTCTAAATTCAAAGTTTCCATTGAGAATCAGTTGTTTTTATGATGACTATTTTCTTTAAATATGACTTTGTGTGTGTGTGTGTGTTTGTGTGTGTGTGTGTGTGTGTGTGTGTGTGTGTGTGTGTGTGTGTGTACTCTCTTTCTTTTTTCTAGATAATAAGTGTTGCTTTGACATGCATATGCCATGAGGAACTTACTTTTTAGTCTTGTCTATTTGGTGTTCTCTGTGATTTTGTATTTAGGTTTATGTTTATAACTTGTTAAAGAAGTTTATTTTTAGTTGTGCTTAAAATAATTTTTTTGTGCATTGTTGGGTGAGGGGTCTCCCTAGGTCTTGGTATTTTGTATTGTTTGCAGGTGTTGGATTCATGTGGGGGATGTTTGATTGTTATTGATCAGCATGTGCTATCAGTAGAACACCAGGGGAGTTCTGAATCAATAATCAACCTCAGTTCAGATCCTTGGGATTCCACTGTCAAGTATGGCATTGGCCATGATTGTTCTTCCCTCTGCTGAGGTCTGGTAGAGCTTACCTTGAGAATTCCTCCTTGTCTTCCTTGTTGAGCCATCACAGCAGCATACTACTACTCTATTTGTATATGTTAATGTTTATATTTGTCTGTCCTTATTTTGATGAAGTTTTAATTCTTTAATTTAATTGAAGTTCTGACCTAGGTCTCTAATGATTCTCCCTCACCAATGCCTATAATTCAGAGGTTTGGCCTTTTAAGTGTGTCCCACATTTCTTTTGTGTTCCTTTCCTGTTCTTTAAATGTTTCATGTTCTCTGCTTGTATAGTATAATTCCTCCCCTTCATATGTGAGTCTTTTTATTCTATCTGCTACTTGACCCATTCAGCTTCAAAGTCTTACCATTGACTGTTCTTGCTGGGTATACTCTACCTTCATTTCAGAATGAGTTCTCTTCAACATTTTCACTTCTTTATTGAATTCTGATTTCAATTCCTGAACAATCTTTGACATTTCAACCAGCCATACATTTTTATTTTATTGGATATCACTCAGAAATGTATTAGTTATCTCTTGAAGTAAGTTCAATAAGATATTTGTTTATGTTTTCTTTAAACTGCTTATTTAGTAAAGTTTGTGATCATTCTGTTAAATGTTATGTCCTAGAGTTTAATGAGATAATTCTCAAATGAGAATGTGTGTTTAGGATTATTGGCTTAGTAATAGATGTTTGTCTTGACCATTTATCTTAGTTTTTATTTTGAGATGTGACTAGGGTTGTAAGTCACAACCAGGGTTGGTTGTGAGTCTATTGTGAGATTCTGGCCTGCCATATTTTGGAATACTTCAGGAGTTGTGTAGCCAGAGCCAGTCCATATAAAACTGGTGGATGAGTTATTTGTTTTGGCTGTGGCCAAGCAAATCCACATGTTGGCCTAGTTTTTGTGTGTGGAGATGGTAGTGGGCAGAAGGAAGGATGAGAGAGAGCAGGAAATTATCAGAAACTAGGCTTGTAAATAAAACTGCTTTCCGAGCCAAGGGTCTAGAGCATCTTAAAGGAACAGGCTTATGATTTAACATTTGTATCTTAATCTCTTAATCACTAAGCAATTAACAGTTCTCATCATCTATTTAAAAATATTTTCAATTCTGTTCATTAGTACACAAAACACAACTTTCACATCTCTTGTTCTGGGAATACAAACTAGGATACCCCAAAATCTATACTCCAACATGTTAATTGTTTGGTCAATATTTTATACAAACTGAATAAAGAAATTCATAAATCAAGGCATTTCTTTTCTAATACACATTGGTAGAAACAGTAACAAAAGTAAGTAGTTAAGTAAGTAAGCAAAGTAAATAGATTAAAACGAAGCTAAGTTATATATCAAAATCAGATTTCATCGGAGGATCTTTTCAACAGGTTTATTGGTGGAAATTAAGGTTTTGCTAAGTTAATATAGTTCAAAACTTTTTATCTGTCACTCACATGAAACGTTATGATGGACAAAGAGATGGTCACAGAATGGTTAAGGCATGAGTTTCAATGATCTTAGATAACACATTTCCTGGTGGAAACATTCATTTGTCTATTGATCTGAATCCACTCCACTGTGCAGCTCTTCTTGGCTAATGTCTCACAGCTTTGGTATCTTCAACACGTTCTTGTCTTCACCTCAAACCAAGCTTCACTTTCCCATCTTCCAGCAATGCTCTAATTTTTGGTGAATTCTCCTGGTACATGCTACCTAACCTCAGCTGTTCTCTGAAACCACGGAGAAAGAATCTATAATCCTCTGATTCTTGCACCTTTCTTTTCTCCAAAGCCAGTACCACCTATATGACACTGCCAATTCAGCTGCTGACTTGGGATGGATCTTCAACCCCTTAAAACATGTTTGCTTCAGCTTTTATATGCTGCTGTTCTCTGGGTGCAGGGAAACCCTTAGGCATTTTCTCTTCACAAGTTTGAAACTTAACTGGGTATTGCCCCTGAGAAACCTTTTGTATTGATCCAGAGGAGACAAGGAGCCCTCGCAAGTGATAGAAATTCCTTTTTTTTTGTTTAGAATTATTTGTTTTAATTTTGAGATTATAATGTAACATTATTTCACCTTTCCTTTTCCTCCCTTAAAATATTCCCGTATACCTGTCACTGTACTCTTTCACATTTATGGCCTCTTTTTCATTATTTGTTTTTACATGACTATAAATATAACCAGAACTGTGTTTGCAGTGTAAATTGTATGTTTCCGTGGCTTACCAATTGCTGCTACATAACTAGTTGATGTTTTCTTCTTAGGAAAGACTAATTCTGCTACTCTCAGCATTCTTTGATCATCTACAATTCTTTGTGTAAGGTTTAGGCCCTTTGGTCTTTCTCTCATTTACTTTCTCATGTCTTTTGTTGTTGTTTTTATTCAGCTAATGTCTAAGAAGTCATGTTGATGGGACATTATGGTTACTTTGTCTATTCTTGGTATTTTTGTAACATCATACAAAATTATGAATTATTTTCCTATATGTGTGAAGCAGTGCATTGAAATTCAGACTTGGACTACACTGAATCTGTAGCATGCCTTTTGTAGGATGGCCATTTTCATGAGATTAATTTTGTCATCCACTAGCGTGGGAAGCTTTGTCAACTTGTTGAATCTTCTTTGAATTCTTTTCTTTAGTGTTTTAAGGATTTTATTATAACAGTCATCTTGTTCTTTTGGTTAGATTGATTCCAAGATATTTTGTTATTTTGGGTATATAATTATGAATTATGCATAGCATTTTGTATAGAATTAGAATTATGTTTATGATTTTTTAACTTGTTTGTCATTGTCATTGTTATGTCATATAGGTAAGCTAAACATGTGCATGTGTGTGTGTTTGTGTGTGTGTGTGTGTGTGTGTCTGTGTGTGTGTGTTTGTGTTAATTTTGAACCCTGACACTTTACAGAAAAGGTTCATTATCAAAGGACTAGCTTTCATGGTATCAGAAGGACCGTGCAAGCCTCCAAAGGAGTGAGGCAAGCAACTGTCCTACCTAGTTGTGATGCCTGTGAACCACATCAATGACCAGTATAACATAATAACCCTAAGGGTGTGCTAGGGGAACACATACTTCGGTGGTAACCAGCAGGTCTCTAATTGGACTTTCAACTCACTCAACAAGAATGGTTTTATTTGTTTATTCCAACATTCTGAGTTGCATTATTAAGCTACTATTCTATGCTCTTTCTAATTTGTTATAGGCACCTATTGATATAAAGCACTCTCTTAGAACTGCTTTCAGTGTATACCAGAGGTTTTGCTGTGTGTTTTTTTATTTTTATTTAGTTCCAGGAAAGTCTTTATTTATTTCTTGATTTCTTCTTTGAGTCATTCATCATTCAGTCATGAGTTGTTTAATCTCTATGAGTCTGTGTGTTTACTAGAGATTTGATTGTTGTCAATTTTAAGTTTTATTACATTGTGGTTAGATTGGATATAGGGAGTTGTTTTAGTATGTTTGAATTTGTAAATGTTTGTTTTGTGTATCAGGAATGATCTATTTTAGAAAATCTTCCATGTCCTGCTGAATAGAACGTGTAGTCTTTGGTATTTGGATAGAATATGCTATAGATATCTTCTAAGATATCTTCTAAGGACATTTGAAATATGACATCAACTATTTATAATATTTCTCTCTTTATTTTTTGTCCAGTTGATCTGTCTATTTGAGAAAGTATGGCATTGAAGACACCTAGTCTTGATGGATGGATTAGGTGCGGATCCTAAGCAATCAAACATTCCTCATAGAAATCCAATACACCTGCAGACAATACAAAATGCCAAGGCTTTATGCATCCCTTTTCCCAACAGCACACAAAAACAATTATTTTAAACACAACTAAAAATAAACTTCCACAACAGGTATCATTTTCTTGGAGGACTATTTTTGTCCTTTTGCTTTAACATACTGACTATCTTGAAGCCTAAGACATGTTTTGCTTTTTCTTGTAGCTGTAGTTTCTTGTAGAGTTGAGGCCACTGATATTTAAATATGACTGTTAAATAAATACAGTTATTATGCTGCTAATTCTTGATGGTGGTGTTTGTATTCACAGTGGTACTTTGTGCTTTAGTAAATATGGCTCCTTTTTTTGTATGAAAAATGTTTTCCTTTTTGTTCTTTCTTTTAAATTTTGTTTCATTTTGTTTTTTAATTTATTTTTTCTTCTTTCTTACAATACCTCCAAAACCCAGCTCCCCTCCCTCTCCTCCTTCCTGCTCCTCCCCATCTCATCTCTCCCCCATATCCACTCCCCTTGACTTCCTTTCAGAAGAGAGCAAGCCTCCCAGGGTTACCAATTGAACAGGGCATAACAAAATGGAACTGGGAAAGGCAAGAGCCCTTTATCAAGGCTGGATGAGGCAGCTCATCAGGATGAAAATGGCCCAAGGAAGGGGAAAAGGGGTCAGAGATTTCCCTGACTCCAACTTTTAGAAGTTCTATAAGAACACCAAGCCAGAGAACAAGTTAAATGTAGGGGACCTAGAAAAGACCCATGCAGGCTCCATGTATTCTGTTTCAGTCTCTGTGAGCCTGAGAGTCCTGGTCAGTTGACAATGTGCAGCTTATTAACCTGGCATCCTCCATCCCTCTTGTCCTGCAATTTCTCTTCCTGCTCTTCATCAGCATTCCCCAAGCTCTGCCTGATGTTTGGCCCTGAGACTCTGCATCTGCTCCTGTTAGCTGCCTGAAGGAGCCTCTCTGATGATTATTGGATAAGCCACCAATCTATGTGTATAGCAGAATATCATTAGGAATCCTCTCTGGCCTATCTAGTCTCTGATTTCTGGACAGTGTCAGGCATGGGCCCCCTCCCTTGGCATGGAGTTCTGTCTTTCCATTGCCCTGCAGAACATGAAAGCAGATTAGGATATAGGTCAAGGGTTTTGTGGCTGTGTTGGTGTCCAATTCTCACCACTGGAAGCCTTGCCTGGTTACAGGAGAGACCTGTTTAGGCTCTGTGTCCCTCATTACTAAGGATCCTTTCTAGGGTCACTGTCATAGATGACAGGGGGTTTCCACCTCTCTAGGTCTCCAGATCACCCCGAAAATGTTTCCCAGTTCTAGTTGTCATTCCCTACATTGTCTTCCTCCCTCCCTCTCCACCTAGATGATCCCTCTGATTCCTATTCCCATGCTCCCCCCAGCCTAACTGTAACATCTGTTCTGTTTCCAATTCCCTGGAAGATCCCTGTGTCTCCATTGGGTCCTCTTTACTGCATAGTCTACCTGAATCTGTACAATGTAGTACAATTGTCCTCTACTTAAGAGCTAATATCTACTTATACCTAACTTATAAGTTAGTATATACCATGATTGTCTATCTGGGCTTGGGTTACCTCACTCAGGATAATCTTTTCTAGGTCTATCCATTTGGATGAAAATTTCATGATGTCATTTTTTTAATAGCTGAGTAATAGTTCATTGTGTAAATGTGCCTCATTTTCTTTATCTGTTAATCAGTTGAGGTGCATCTAGGTTGTTTCCAATTTCTGGCTATTATGAATAAAGCTACTATGACCATAGTTGAGCAAGTGTCCTTCTGGTAGGATAGCGTGTCCTTTGGGTATATGTCCAGGAGTAGTAAAGCTGGGTCTGGAGGTAGGTCAATTTCCAATATCCTGAGGTAGTACCATATGGATTTCCATAGTGGCTGTACAGGTTTGCACCCCCACCAGCAGTGAAGGAGTGTTCCCCTTGTTCCACATCCTCATCAACATGAGCTGTCATGTGTGTTATTGATCTTAGCCATTCTGACAAGTGTAAGATAGAATTTTAGAGTACTTTTCATTTGCATTTCCCTGATGACTAAGATTGAAAACACTTCAAGTGTTTCTCAAACATTTGATATTCCTCTATTGAGAATTCTCTGTACCCTATTTTTAATTAGATTACTTGTTGATGTCTCATTTAATGAGTTATTTATATATTTTGGATATTCAGCCTCATGAGTTGATGAAAATCTTTTCCCAATTTGTAGGCTGCCATTTTATTTTAATGATGGTATACTTTGCCTTACAGAAGCTCTTCAGTTTCATGAGATTCCACTTATTAATCATTGATCTTAGCACCTCTGTTATTTGTGTTCTGTTCTGGAGGTTGTGTCCTGTGACAATGTATTCAAGGTTGGTTCTCGCTTTCTTTCCTATCAAGTTAATTGTATCTAGTTTTATGTTGATGTCTTTGCTCCACTTGGACTTGGGTTTTCTACAGGGTGATAGATATGGATCCATTTGCATTCTACATGTAGATATCAAGCATGACCAGCACCATTTGTTGAAGATGCTGGCTTTTTTCAAGTGTCCATAGGTGTGTTGACTTATATCTGGGTCTTCAATTCAATTCCATTGGTCAACTTGTCTGTTTTTATGCCAAATTAAGTGGTTTTGATCAGTAGAGCTCTGTAATATAGCTTGAAATCAGGACTGATGATACCTCTGGGAGTTCTTCTACTGTTCAGGATTGTTTTAGCTATCCTGGATTTCTTGTTTTTCCATTTGAAGTTAAGTATTTTCTTTTCAAAGTCTGTATAGAATTGTTTTGGGATTTTAACAGTCATTGTGTTTAATCTGTAGATTTTGGGAGGGTGGCCATTTTTACAGGGTTAATTTTACTGATACAAAAGCATGGGAAATCTTTCCATCTTCTGATATCTTCTTCAATTTTTTTTGTTCAGAGACCTGAAAGGTTTGTCATATGTCTTTCACTTTGCTTGGTTGGAGTTAACCAATGATAGTTTACGCTATTTGTGGCTATTGAGAAATTTCTCTGATTTCTTTCTCAGTTCATCCATCATTTGATATATGAGTATAACTGATTTTTTTTTGGTTGATCTTTTAGCCAGTCACTTCACAGAAGTTGTTTATCAGCTGTAAATTCCTTGGCAGAATGTTTGGGGTTGCTTATGTATACTCTCATATCACCAGCAAATAATGTTACTTTAACTTCTTCCTTTCCAATTTATATGCCCTAAATCTCCTTCAGTTGTTTTATTGCTCTAGAAAGAACTTCAAGTACTATATTGAATAGGTATAGAAAGAGTGGAAAACTTTATATTGTTCCTGATTTTAGTAGAATTGCTTTAATTTTCTCTGCACTTAATTTGATGTTGGCTATCAGTTTGCTATAAATTGCCTTTATTATGTTTGGGTATATCCCTTGTATCCCTAATCTCTTCAAGACTTTTATCATGAAGGGATGTTGTATTTTGTCAAAGCTTTTTCTGTGTCTAGTGAGGCAATCATGTGTCCTTTTTCTTTCAGGATGTTTATATGGTGGATTATGTTGGCTGATTTTCATATGTTAAACCATCCCTTCATCTCTGGGATGAAGCCTACTTGATCATGGTGAGTTATCTTTTTGATGTGTTCTTGGATTCTGTTTGCAAGTATTTTTACCACACAATCCCAAGAACAAGCTACACATGGCAAATCAGTTGCACCCAACCAAATTATTGCCACTGGCATCAAGCATTCCAAATCAAACTCATAATCATCAACCATTCCTGAGATGGGAATACAAACCTAGCCATTTTGCATTTTTAAAGAAACCAAAATAACCAAAAATTCTTCCATGCATCCTGCTATGTGTTTTATTCAATATTCTTGTGTCTTTGTTCATAAGGGAAATTAGTATGTAATTCTCTTCTCTGTTTGATCTTTGTATGATTTGGGTAGCAATGACTGTTGGCTAGTAAAATTAGAAAGTATTATTTCTGTTTCTATTTTGTGGAAAAATTTGAGGAATACTGACACTAATTCTTCTTTGAATGTCTGGGAGAATTCTGTGCTAAGACTGCCTGACTTTTTTTGTTTAATTTTATTTTTTTGGTTTTGAGGATTTTGATGACTGCTTCTACTTCCTAGGGGGTTTATCTGATCTTGATTTAACTGTGGTAGGTGGTATTTTTCAAGAAAATTATCTCCTTTTTTTAGATTTTCCAACTTTCTGGAGTGCAGGCTTTTAAAGTATGTCCTAGTGAATCTTTAGATTTCCTCAGTTTCTATAGTTTATATCCCCCTTTTCAGTTCTGATTTTGTTCATTTGGATATTTTTTCATCTTTTAGTTATTTTTGATAAAAGTTTGTCTATCTTGTTAATTTTCTCAAAGAACCAACTCTTTGTTTTGTTATTTCTTTATATTATTCTCTTCGTTTCTATTTTATTGATTTTAGCCATTGGCTTGATTTTTTTCTTGATCCATACTCCTCTTGGGTGTGATTATTTCTTTCTATTCTAAAGCTTTCAGATGTGCTGTTAAGATGTTAGTGTAAGATCTTCCCAATTGTTTTATATAGGCTTTTAATGGCATGAACTTTACTCCTAGTATTGCTTTCATTGTGTCCCATATGTTGTGTGGTAATTTTCGTTTAATTCTAGAAAGTCTTTAATTTCCTTCTATACTTCTTTCTTACCCAGTAACCATTTAGTTTTCAGTTCCATGAGTTTGTAGGCATTCTGTTGTTTCCATTGTTTTTGAAATCTAGCTTTAATCCATGGTGCTCTGATAGGATTCTGATGATTATTTCTATTTTCTTATATCCTTTTGGAATTGTTTCGTGACAGAGTGTGTGGTTTATTTTGAAGAAGGTTCATTCAGGTGCTGAGAAAATTTTATAATCTTTTATGTGTCGGTGAAATGTTCTATAGATATTGTTTAGCTCCATTTGGTTTATAACATCTGTTAATTCTAGTGTTTCTCTGTTTAGCTTTTGTCCAGATGACCTTTTAGTTGGTAAGAGTGGGGTACTGGAGTCTCCCATTATCAATGTGGGAAGGCCAATGTGTGTTTTAAGCTTTAGTAATGTTTCTTTTACAGTCGCTGATGCTCTTGCATTGAGGGCATAGATTTTAAGAATTAAAATGTCATCTTGGTGGATTTTTCCTTTGATGAATATTAAGTAGCCTTCCCCATCTCTTTTGATTAATTTTGTCCCTTTTTTTAGATGTTAGAATGGCTATACCATCTTGCTTCTTATGTCCATTTGCTTGGAAAATCTTTTTTCCAACCTTATACTTTTTACAGTATTTTCTTTTTTCTTTGACGTCAGGGTGTGTTTATTATATGTAACAGAAGGCTACATCTTGTTTTTGTATCCTTTCTGTTAGTCTGTGTCTTTTTATTGGGCATTTGAGTCCATTGATGTTGAGAGATATCAATGACCAATGATTGTTAGGTCCTGTGATTTCGTTGTTTGTAGTGGTAGTTATGGATCGTGGGTGTGTGTGTGTGTGTGTGTGTGTGTGTGTGTGTGTGTGTGTCCCTTCTATTTATTCCTGTGTTTTCATAATGGTAGAAAACCTCCTTGGGTGGAGTTTTTCTTCTAAGACCTTCTGTAGGGCTGGATTTGTAGATAGACATTGTATAAATTTGACTCTATCATGGAATATGTTTTCTCTATCTATTGTCATTGAGAGTTTTGTTAAAAATTGCAGTGGAATAAGCAAATGATCTTTTGATATTTTGATCTGCAGCATGGCTCCTCTAGTAAAGATCATCTTTAATGGCCTTTGTGATAAGGCTTTCTGTGTGACCCAGTTTCCTGGAATTCAGAACATTTGATCTTTTGATTCTTTGTTCTGGCAGTATGGCTGTTCTAGAAAGGATCACCTTCAATGGCCTGTGTGATCCAGCTTTCTGGGTGTTGCTTTTTGGAATGCAGATAGAATGTTAGTTTGAGGAACCAGTTATTCTCTAAGCAACTGATGCTCAGATTAGGCCATCCTCTGTTATCTTCTTTCTGTCTGTGTTAATGCTAATGAAAGGGATTTCTGAAATTCCTCCTCAGTGGAGGTAAGGAGATTTGGGAACCCATGTCTCTTGGTCTTGACCTTCATCTAGTGCCAACAGATTACTTGGGCTAGAGTTTGGGGAAGTAGATTATAGGATTCTATCATTAATGCAAAAGAAGACTTTATATCTGTGACTAGAGCTTTTTAATCAATAAATCATCTGGATGATCAGGCTCAAGGGCTGTTGTTTTCAGCCAAGCAGATTTGGCAGTCAAAGGCTTTTAGTCTAGAGCTCAGCCCTTGGAGGCTGCAGCCTTCTGCCTAGGTCATTCCAGCTTATATCTCAGAGAAATGTCTCTTGTTATTTACTGACCTATACAAAAGAGACTAACAACTATAATTGGAGTCCAGAAGTTCAGCCTGGAGGTTTAGAGGCTGCTCCCTTTGCCATGGAGAAAGGCTTGAATAATGAAGAGTGTCTTCCTTGTCATTATTGAAGCTATATATCATCCACTACCCCAGGGCTAAGGACATTGAGATTAATATTACGTCCAACTACAGGATATAGTAGTCTGGGCTACCATCTGTGTTCTTTTAGAGTCTGCAGAACATCTGTCTATGCTCCCTGCTTCTCAAGACTCCATTGAGAAGTCTGATGAAATATTTAATACACTTGCCTTTATAAATTACTTGCCCTTTTTCTCTCTCAGCTTTCAATACTCTTTCTTTATTCTGTATGTTTAGTATTTTGATTATTATGAGATCTTGGGATTTTATTTTCTGGTCCATTCTGTTTGATTTTATGTATGCTTCTTGTACCTTTATAGGCATCTTCTTTAGGTTTGGAAATTTTTCTTCCAGGATATTATTGAAAATATTTTCAGGACCTTTGGCTTGTTAGGGGCAAACAGAAGAAGACTCCCGAGAAATCACCAGGACTCGAGATTGGTGCAAAAGCAAGAGGTTTATTTCCAACATGTTGCGGTCCACTCTCACAGATTCCTCAAGCAAGGTAGATAAGAGTGACAACTAGCACATTCTAAGTATGGTTTATATTGACTTTTCAAAGGCAAAGCTTAGCAACAGAGTATTAGGCGTGATTCTATTGGTTACATAGTTATATAAGTATTAACCTTTAAACCGATTGGTGCTGGTATATGGCAAGCCACGGGCTCCTAGAAAATGTAAACTTAGGGTCTTAGTCAACATGGATGGGGGGAGATCATCAGCCCAAGGCCATTAGTCAAAGGTCCATTCCTCATTTGTCTGAGAAATTGTTTTTCTTACTCTAGTTCTGGGAATTGTTTTGAGTCATCTGGCCTTCAGCTTGAGTTCTGGTGCTTTTAGAAGCCTGACTAGAGTTTATCTGCTTTGGTTTTTGTCCTTTCAGGCTGACAATCTCCTTCCTCTATTTTTATTATTCTTAGGCTTGGCCTTTTCAAAGTGTCCCAGATTTCTTGTATGTTTTGTTTTGGGAATTTTTTAGATTTAACATTTTCTTTGACTGATGCATCTATTTCTCCTATAGAACCATCACCACCTGAGATTCTCTCTTCCATCTCTTTTATTCTGTTGTGAAAGTTGCCTCTCTGGTTCCTGTTTACTTATCTAGGATTTTCATTTCCAGAATTCTTGCAGTACATGGTTAATTTATTGCATTCGTTTCTATTTTCAGGTCTTGAATTGTTTTGTTTCCTTCAACTGCTTATTTGTTGTTTTCTTGGTAATCCTAGCTTTCATTAATGAATTTAATGAGATCCACCAACTGTATATTTGTCTTTTCCTGTATGTCTTTAAGAGATTTATTCACTTCCTCTCTAAAGGTTTCCATCATTTTTATAAAGATGGCTTTAAGGTCTTCATCTTGTGCTTTGGCTGTGTGGGAGTGATCTGAGCTGGCTGTAGCATGAAGGTTTGGCTCTGGTAGTGACATGTTGTCCTGGTTGTTGTTGGTTGTGTGACACATTTGTATAACAAAGGATGAAGCCAGGAGAGCTGTTTGACACAGTCCAGTAAAGCTAAGCTAAACTGTCCTGGCGTCCCTCACTTATGATCTCTATGTGGTTGCATTATGTAACACTTCACACTGTAATTTATTTATATTTTTGCCAGAGAAAATTATTTCTGAGTCTCTTTAGGAAATTCTTAATTATTATAGCCCCTTCTGCTTTTAGGGAATCAATCATAAATCTTCTTAGGGATTGTGATAAACACAAAAACGCTAGGAATTTATGATATCTTAATTATGTCAAACTTATGTCAAAAAATTATGATGTCTCAGGGGTATAACTCTAGCTGTTCTGGAACTTACTCTTACACCAGGCTGACCTTGAACTCAGAGAGATCCACCTGCCTCTGCTTCCCAAGTGCTGTGATTAAAGGCATGTGCCACCACTGCCCAGCCTCTCTTCTTGTACCTTGACAGGTATCATTCTTTAGATTGGGAATATTTTTCTTCTATGATTTTGTTAAAAGTATGTTCTGAGTTTTTGAGCTGTTTTTCTTCTTGTTCCTCTATACATATGCATAGTTTTTGTCTTTTCATAGTGTCCCCAATTTTCTCGCTGCAGCAGGACTAACATTAATTCTGGAGAGACCAGAATGGAAGATAGGAAGGATAGTGAAAATTCCCTGTATGCCTCCCAATCTTTAGTGGTCACTAGAGAGCCCTCCTAGTAGAAAGTTTCTGCAGTTCATCAGATAACACAAAGGCATGAAGTCGGACTGGAAGCAAAGACTGACAGAGGAGGTAGAAAAGAGGTAGGGTGACTCTGGTTTGCACCAAGGGACATAGACCCCAGGGAATGAAGCCAGAGTGTTAAGAAGGGTCCTGAAAATAGGCTACAGCAGGACTAAGAATAGTCTGGAAAGACTGGAATTAAATTCTTTTTTCATAAGTTGAATTTGTCATGATACTTTACTTAAAGCATAGAAAATTAATGAAGATTTGTGCTGAAAAACTCAGAAGCTACTATTTCTACATGATTACCTGTGTTCTTAAAATGTGACCAACCTGAATAACATGACTAAGGCACTGAGTTTTAAATTTTGTTTTAGTTACTTTATTCTTAAATTTTAAAGATATTTGATTGTGTTAATCTCAAGGAAGGAAAAACACCAAAAATACTATGTTTTCTCTCAAAATATAAAAATGTCATAGATATAGCCTCTATTATAAAGGACTTAGAAGAACGACCAGACAGTAAATTCAGAAGAATCATCACAACTATGTTCACACAACTGAAAATAGACAAAGATAAGGAGAACAAGGAAATAATGAAGTTGATACAAGCCATAAACATGGAGTTTCAAGTTTTTATAAAAATACAAACTGAAGTGAAACCTGAAAATGAGAAACTGTATATGCCAATTAAAACCACAGTGGAAGGCCTCCCCTGTAGAATTAATATGTTGAAAACAGAGAGGAAGTGATGGACAAAGTGGAAGAATTACATCTTCCTGTAAATATTGCTGATACATTTTAGGATGTACAAAAGATACATAGGAATTTTGTAACATCATAAAAATATATTATTCTGAACTGTGATCACAGAAAATGGAAAAGTACATAATGGTGTCACAGACTTTATCTAGTAAAATACTAGAGGAAAATAAAATCCTCAAACCTAGAGAAAAGCAAGCCCTTCTGGATATAATATATCCACTGAATATATATGAGATGATATATATGCATGACTAGCAAAAAAGATCTCCATGACATAATCTATTTAAAACATTACAAATAATAGAATAAAGAGTATGGAAAGCAGCCAGAGAGAAAGGTCAAGTCAATTAATAAAGGCAGACTCATTGGCCACAATTGATTATGAAATGACAGGTAATTATTCCAGAAATCATAAATACACACTACACTAAATTTACTACACAGGTTGTGTCCATTTCTGTGAAATTATATACATGTGTAATAATTATTTTTTAAAAATAGGTTGTGTTTTTTTAATAGAGTAAGAGAGGTAGATGGAAGGAGTGGAGGGATAAAATGGAGGGGAAGAAATTACATAATTATGTTTAAATTTTTAAAAATATATTATGTATTTTTTAAAAAAAAGAATAACAAAAGATTATTTCACAGTAGACTAAATACCAAAGGGGCCTTTAAAGAAGAGTTCCACATCCTAAAATATCACAACTGTCAATATAGACTCTACCCAGAAAACTACTTAATAAAATTAAGGAGAAAAAAAAATCTAAGTTACAAACAGATGAAAGGGATTTATGGTTACTCAGCTAGTATTACAAAGAATACTAGAAGAAATAATTCAGTATGAAAAGAATGATCAAAACAGTAGGAGATCACAGGGAACAAATAATGCCAGAAAAGGCAAACAAAAGAGATGCGAGAAAACACCACAAAAATCAACAAAATGAGAAGAAGAGACAACTTTCAATACTAACTCTAAATATGAATGAACTCAATTCCCCAGTAAAAAGACTTAGGCAGATTGGATTAGAATAGGGAATCTGTTTTTGCTGCCCGACAAATATCATTGTGTTAGGCAATTTTCTATTGCCGGAAAAAAATGTCCTGACTGAGGACTGTAATAGAAAAAAGGAGTTTGTTTGGGTTAAAGTTTTCAGAGGGATGAGTCCATTATAATGACAAAGCTTGGTTAAAAAAATAAAGCAGGAGACATTGTGTTAGAGTAAGAAGCTGAGAGATCACAGTTTCAAAGATAAGCACAAAGCAGAGAGAGTTAAGTGGATATAGGGAAAAGCTATATTACTTCAAAGCCCAGTAAGAATACTTCCTACAGCAAGGCTGCCCCTCCTAAACACCCTGCCCAAAGTGCTACCACATTGAGTGTACCTATATGCTGATATGTAGTAATCAACTTTTCCTATGCTCTTACAACGTAATTCTTATTCTAATTTGAGTTGACATGTGTAGAGTGAGGATAAGAGTTATGTTTTACTCATCTAAGTGTTCACATCCAGTTTTCCTAATGCTATTTGTTAAACACAATGCCAGTCCTCCAACATGTGGAGTTTTGGGGGCCTCTTTATAAAAAAGAAAGCACCTGTAAATGCATGAACTCTAGTCTGCATCTTCTACTATTTCCCATTGATCTATGAGTCTGCTTTAGTGCTGCTTTCATTACTATAGCTCTGTACTATAATTTGAGACTTGAGATGATACTGCATTCTAGCACCATTAAACAATTTTTATGTTTCAAATGTTGCAATTCTTGTACGTTTTACAAGTTAACTTATATATCTGTTACACGATGAGGATGTGCTCAAATTGTTTATAAATTATTCTTTGAAAAGTATTCACAAACTGGAAACTAACAGGAGAGAATTGAAGTAATGAAGGAAAGAGACGCTCCTTTCAATAAAATCTTTCTAAACTTATATTACCACTAATACATCAAGAACTGCATGGTTGTTATAATCAAGGCCCACCAAGGCAGAAACATATCTCATTACAAGACCAAGAATTAAATGCAAGCACTCTCTTGGTTATGTCAAAGTGGCAATAGCCTCATTTTTTAACAACTCCCAGTGAGGTTTAGATTCCCGGTACTCCCATTGATCTGTTTCAGTAATTGGTCAGCATCTTTAAAGGAAGAGAAAGATAGTCTTTAAAATGTTATGCAAGTCACTAAAGGAAATATAAAGCATTTTTTCAATTATAAAACTATGCTGAATATGATGACCCTCACACTGTATGTCTGGAAAGGTAAGTGAAAATATTGTAGAAGATAAATTCATTAAATTTGTTATAGTAAAGTTGGTATTTTAATGAATTGTGTTGTCCAGAAAGGTTTTAGCCTTTGAGACATCAACTTCTCTGACAGCTAACTTAACACCACATTACAGTAAGCTAGAATGAACAATTCTTTTTAAAATTTAAAGAAAATATGCAGTTAAGATTGTACTGCAGAAAAAGAAAATTGTCTTTAGATTGTCAATGACTAATTACAATGAATATATGAAATATAAGAAAGGTATATAATCATTCATAAAGCTCATGCTACAATTAAAAATAACAGAAAATATAATGTCCTGTAACATTTTACAATGTTATATTGTAAAATTCTTTTCAAAATTCAGGTGGTTGACAGAGTACATAAATATATGTGCATATTCAGAGTTTGAAAAGTAACTGGAGATTGACATTGTGATCTAAATCAGATAGTTAGAAAATCTCTGTAAAAATAGTTCTTACATTATAAATGAACAAAAAAAAGATGACACTAAGTAAAATGGAGAGAATCAAAGTGTTTTACATTCAAATTAAAAAAGAAAATTCAAATAATTAAAGAGTTTTATCATGAGTATTTTCCGTAGTAGAAAAAGCAGAATAGTAGCTTCTAAATAAACAAGGCAGCAAAAGTGTATAGCCCAACAAAGGGCTGCAATACATTTAAAAATATATTAGATTTGATCATTAACATTCTTTTGATTGTCTCAGATGGAAATGTATTTGAATTCAAGCAATAGGACAACACTATAATGATATACGTAACTCATTTTATTTTACAGACTTTCACATTTTACCCATATCACATCCTTTTTGTTTATTGACCATAGTTTATTTCACTTTTGACTGTGTCACATGGAACTGATCTTAATGCTGTTCTGCATAAATCCTACACTACGTTTAGGGATTTCTCCCATTGGTTGTTTTCTTTAAAATCATACATTTCTAGATTACAAACTCTCTGCATAACAGACATTGGTTACATAAGAAGAGCAGGTGTAGTTAATTTGCATTTTAAGTTATTTCTTTTTGTTGCCACATCATATATCCTAAGGAATTCATATGCGACATCTGAATGCAAAGAATGTTTAATAATTTGGTTATAAAATATATCCTTTCCATTTTGGATGTATGTGGCATGTTGGAATAAACCCAGATTCTGGTGTCAGGTTGACATATTTTGATCACTAGCATTCATTCTTGTTAGCCGTAGAATCATAAAAAGTCATTACATTGTACATACAGCTCCCTTCTATTCACATGACCACAATAACATTCCTGTATCATGTGTTTGCTGTGAGCATTGAACACTTTTAATGTCCATTAAACATTCAGAATGAAGCCTCACACTTTGTAATTAATAATTTTTATTATTCTAGAAACTATGAGTGATGTCTAAAAAGCCCAGTTAAGATAGTTTAGCATTGAACAGTGTAATGCAAGCAGAGTCTATTCATGAAAACTGAGACATGTTTTTATTTGCTCTAAATTAGCAGATCCAAACACATTCATTTACCACAAAAGTCCTTCTTTGTGAATTGGCAATGAAACATTTGAGGATTCAAACTCACAAACAATGGAATCTGGGCCCATGTTTCTTGAAATTTTTAGAATATGTCATAAAAGTTAAAAAGAAAAAAATATTTTTAATGAATTTGAAGATTGGCTTCATGTATAAATTGAATTCTAACCTGTGTCTGTTTGTTTCAAAACCACTAGAGAATCTTTGTAGATCTCTTCAGAAGTATGAAGCAATGTTATGATTCTATATTCTTATATATTTACTAATCTAACTGCAAGGAAGTCAAGAAACTGGATATTATGATAAATTAGAGGCAAAATAAAAAGATATTACCAACTAATCTTCACATTTACTTCTATGTGAAAAAATTTATGGGAAAAATCAGGATCTACTGAAATATACAATTTGATAAGATAAAATGATAGAAATAGAACTTTCATCCTTTCAAATGCGTTCTCTTTGGTATAACTATAAAAATATTGTTTTAAAGTGATATGATGCATAAAATCATTTCAACTTATTGTCTGATATTTTAATTAAATATGTTGAAGACATTGCATGCTTTCAAATCATTAGTTGATATTATCAACAAATAGTAAAAATACAAGCGTACTGACACTAACCATGCTTGTTTTTGTTTTTCATCTCTTTGTACTTAAAGAACTTACAGAACCTTTCTGAGTTGAATAAATGGATTTTGAAAATGCATCAGCTGTGACAGAGTTTATCTTAGTGGGATTTTCTGGAGATTGGCAACTTCAAACTTTCTTCTTTGTGACATTTTCTTTGATCTACGGCGCTACTGTGGTAGGCAACATTCTCATTATAGTCACTGTGACAACTAATTCCACCCTTCATTCTCCTATGTACTTTCTTCTTGGAAACCTCTCCTTCCTGGACATGTGTGTTTCTACTGCCACAACACCCAAGATGATCAGAGACTTGCTTGCAGAACGCAAGGGCATCTCTGTACAGGGCTGCATGGCCCAGATGTTCTTCTTGCACTTCTTTGGGGGTGCTGAAATGACGCTTTTGATTGTCATGGCTTTTGACAGATATGTGGCAATATGCAAACCCTTGCACTACAGGACAATCATGAGTAACAGGTTGCTGAATAGGTTTATTATACTTTCCTGGACAATTGGTTTCATACACACCATGAGCCAGATGGCATTGACAGTGAATTTGCCTTTCTGTGGCCACAATATTGTAAATAACATACTTTGTGATCTTCCCCAGGTAATCAAACTTGCTTGTATTGAAACATACACTCTGGAATTATTTGTCATTGCTGACAGTGGGCTGCTCTCTTTTATCTGTTTCGTCCTCTTGCTTGTTTCATACACTGTCATTCTGGTCACTGTAAAACACAAATCACCTGGCCGGCTTTCCAAGGCTCTGTCCACATTGTCTGCCCACATAATTGTGGTCACTCTATTCTTTGGACCCTGTATCTTTATTTATGCCTGGCCATTTAGTAGTTTTGAAAGCAATAAAACCCTTGCTGTATTTTATACTATTGTCACTCCCTTATTAAATCCTATTATATATACATTGAGAAATCAGGAAATGAAAAAAGCCATGAGAAAATTATGGTTTCAACAAGTTAGCTTCATGTAGAATTTATAGATTGAACATAATATATTTACTACAGCCTCTGAATATCGTGGTTAGATAAACTAAAGGCTATGGATAATATCATTTAACTTTTATAGTTGAATTCTATATTAATAAAAAGAAATTGATACTAATGTATTACTGTCCGTTTGTAAAATAAAATAACATTTATTCAATGTTATTTTCCAGCATTTTAAAATTTTGGATGTTTCCCAATAATGAACATTTTCTCTTGTTTGAATTATTACATCTGAAAAAAAGCTTTCATTGAATCAGGGAACATAATACAAATTATGGTGGCCTGTATATAAAACCTGTTACCAAATATGGCTGTTGAGGTGTGTGTATGTGTGTGTGTGTGTGTGTGTGCATAGATATAGATAAATATAGACATAAACATAGACATAGACATACATAGACATAGACAGACATAGACATAGACATAGACATAGACATAGACATAGACATAGACATAGACATAGACATAGACATAGACATAGACATTGGCCTAGGCATAGACATAGACAGACATAGACATAGACATAGATATAAATGTATAACATGGGTAAAAATGACAGCAAGCATGCCAAAAGTGATGAGGATGATGTGATCTCCCAGAGCTACTTACTTGAATCCAATTGCTTCTATATAGGGAAAAAAAGAGCCAGATCAGCCTCTATAGTACATGAGATCCAACAGTTTTTATTTCAGTGTACAGGTAGTACAGGCAAGCAGCACAAGCACAACCAGGATGTAAGGAAAGACTCCAAATGCAACAACACCCTGGAGATCTAATATCCAGTCTACCAGAGTCTAGTCATTACTCTTTTTGTGGTCAATGTTCCACATCCTTGGCAGCATGAACTGTCACATGGGTTATTGATCTCAGCCATTCTGATAGGTGTAAAATGGAATCTCAAAGTAATTTTGATTTGCATTTTCCTGATGGCTAAAAATATTGAACATTTCTTTAGGAGCTTCACAGCTATTTGAGATTTCTTTAATGAGAAGCCTCTGTTTAGATCTGTACCCCATTCTAATTGGATTATTTGTTTTGTTGAAGTCTAGTTTCTTAAGTTCTTTATATATTTTAGATATTAGTCCTCTATCGAAAGTTGAGTTGATAAAAATCTGTTCCCATTCTGTAACTGTTCCCATTTGTTTTATTGACAATAACCTTTGCCTTATAGAAGATTTTCAGGTGCCTGAGGTTCCATTTATTAATCTCTGATCTTAGTGCCTGCTTTGTTGGTGTTCCGTTCAGGAAATTGTCTACTATGCCAATGAGTTCAAGACTATTTCCCACTTTCTCCTCTATCAGGTTCTCCTCGTTTTATGTTGAAGTCTTTGATCCACTTGGACTTGAGTTTTGTACAGAGTGATAAATATGAATCTATGTGTATTTTTTTTGCATGTAAACATCAAGTATGACCAGCACCAGATACTGAAGAATCTTTTCTTTTTTCCATTGTATATTTCTGGCTTTTTAAAAAAACATCAAAACCCAAGTGTCCATCAGTGCATGGATTTACATCTGGGTCTTCAATTTGATTCCATTGATCAACTTGTCTGATAGTATGTTAATACCATGTGGTTTTTATTATATATAGCTTTATTGGATAACTCAAAATTAAGGATGGTGATACCTCCAGATGTTCTTTTATTGTTTATGATTATTTAGCATCCTGAGTTTCTTGTTTTCCATACGAAATTGAATATTGTCTTTTCAAGGCCTGTAAGAATTGTGTTGGGATTTTGATGAGAATTGTTGCATTGAATGTGTAGATTGCTTCAAGTAAGATTGGAATTATTACTATGCCAATCCTACCAATCCATGAGCATGGGAGATCTTTTCATCTTCTGAAATCTTTTTAAATTTTTTTTCTGCAATGATTTGAAATTTTTGGTCATAAAATTCTTTTGTTTGCTTGGTTAGAACTACCCCAAGATATTTTATATTACTTGTGAATATTTTGAAGGCTATTGTACCCCTGATTTCTTTCTCAGTCCATTTGTTATCCAAAAGTATAGGAGGGCTACTTTTTTTTTTCTATTTTTAGTTTGTTTTGTAACCAGCTATTTCACTGAAGGTATTTTTCAGATGTAGGAGTCCCTTGTGATAATTTTTTTTGGTTGCTTATATATATTATCATCTTATCTGCAAATAAAGATACTTTGACTTCTTCTTTTCTAATTTATATTTTTTTTCATTTCCTTTAGTTGTCTTATTTCTCTAGCTAGAACTTTAAGTACTATATTGAATAGGTATGAAGAGAGTGGGCAGCCTTGTCTTGTTCCTAATTTTAGTAGAATTGCTTTAAGTTTCTTTCCATTTAATATGACATTGGCTATGGGCCTCCTGTAAATTGCCTTTATTATGTTTAGGTATGCCCCCTGTATCCCTAATCTCTCCAAGAGATATGAAGGAGTATTGTATTTTGTCAAAAGCTTTCCAACATCTAGTTAGATGATCACATGTAATTTTTTCTCTTTCAGTTTGTTTATATGTTGGATTACATTGACTGATTTTCATATGTTGCATCTGTGGGACAAAGCCTACTTGAACATTGTAAATGATCTTTTTTATGAGTTCTTGGATTCAGTTTGCAAGTGTGTTATTGAGTATTATTGCATCTTTGTTCATAAGGAATATTGGTTTTTAATTTTCTTTTTGTTGTTGTTGGATTTTTTTCTTGTTATTCTGGGTATCAAAGTGACTGTGGCCTTGTAAAATGAGTTTGGTGATGTTCCTTCTGTTTCTATTTTGTAGATAATTTGAGGAGTAGTGACAGAAATAAAGAAAGAAATTAAAGACTTTCTAAAATACAATGAAAATGAATACACTGCATACCCAAATTTATAGAACACAATGAAATTGGTAAAGAAGAAAATTCATAGCACAAAGTGCTTACAACAACAAGTGGAGAAATTTCATACTAGCAACTTAACAGCATACCTGGAAGCTCTACAACAAAAAGAAGTAATCACATTCAAGAGGAGTAAATGGCAAGATATAATGAACCTGGGGACTGAAATCAATAAAATAGAAACAAGGAGAATAATAAAAAAATCAGTGAGACAAAGAGTTTGTTCTTTGAGGAAAATCAACCTAGACAAATGCTTATTCAAACTAAAATATGGAGTAAGAATACCCAAATTAACAAAATCAGAAAGAAGAGACATAACTACATACACCAAGGAAATCCAGTGAATTATTAGGTTGTCCATTAAAACCTATACTCCACATAACTGGAAAATCTAAAAAAAAAAGAAAAATGGATAATTATCTTAATAGATACCACCTACCAAAGTTAAATCAAGATCAGATACACAACCTAAATAGACCTATAACTCTCCAAGGAAAGGAAATAGAAGCGGTCATTAAAAATCTCCTACCCACCCCCTCCCCCCCAAAAAAGCCCAGGGTCAGATGTGTTTAGTGCAGAATTCTATCAAACATTCAAAGATGAGTTAATGCCAATACTCTTCAAATTATTCCACAAAGTAGAAACAGAAGGGATATTGACAAACTCAGTTTTTAAGGCCAGAGTCACCCTGATAACCCAGCCACAAGAAAATTCAACAAAGAAGAGAATTATAGACCAATTTCCCTTACGAACACAGATTTTAAAAAATGCTCAATAAAAACTAGCAAACCAAGTCCAAGAACTGATCAAAAAGATCATCCATCATGATCAAGCAGGCTTCAACCCAGAGATACAGGGATGGCTCAACATACTAAAATCAGTCAGTCTAATCCACAATATAAACAAACTAAAATGAAAACAAAAACGAAAAACACATGCTCATCTCAACAGATGCTGAAAAGTTTTTGGCAAAATCCAAAACTCCTGCATGATAAAAGGCTTGGTAAGATTAGGGATACAATGGGCGTGCATAAACATAATAAAGGAAATTTACATCCAGCCCACAACCAACATCAAATCAAATGAAAAGAAACTCAAAGCAATTCCACTAAAATCAGAATAAGACAAGGTTATCCACTCTCTCCATACCTACTCAATATAGTACTTGAATATTGTACTTATTGCCAGAGCAATAAGACAACAGAAGGAGATCAAGGGAATACAAATTAGAAAGGAAGAAGTCAAAGTATCTTTATTTGCAGATGATATGATAGTATCAATAAATGACCCCCAAAAAAATCTACCAGGAAAATCCTACAGATGATAAACACCTTCAGTGAAATGGCTGTCTACAAGATCAACTCAAAAAAAAAAATCCTCTTTTATACACATGAAAAATGGACTGAGAAAGGAATCAGGAATACAACATCCTTCACAATATAATATAAAATAATTATAATATATATATTTTAATATATATTTAATATAAATAAATTAAATATTTAATATATTTAATATAAACATAATATATTATATTATATTAAATATCACAAATAATATAAAATATCTTGGGATAATTCTAACCAAGCAAACAAAAGACTTGTATGACAAAAACTTCAAGTCTGTGCAGAAAGAAATTGAAGAATTCAGAAGATGGAAGAGATCTCCTGTTCTCATAGATTGGTAGGATTAACATAATAAAAATAGCTATTCTACAAAATGCAATCTACAGATTCAAAGCAATACCATTAAAATCCCAACAGAATTCTCTATCGACCTTGAAACGACAATATTTGTAAGACCCCTTCCTCTGCTGCACACTGCCTCTCTCCTCAGGTTCTGTTCTTTTGCAACCATGCTTCATCCACCTTGCCAGGCTCAGCCCTCCTGACCCTTCCTCATCCATGCACCCAGCAGGTGAGTCGCCTAGGATAGCCATGGGCACCATAGTGAAAGCCTCATCACTGATAAGCCCACTGGTTGGGAGGTCATCAAGGACAGGAGGTGGCTGTGAGATCTGTGAGATTCTGGTGGATGTGAAGCCCAAGATCCATGTGCTCAGAAGCTCATTCTGCAGAGGTATAGGATCCAGGCATGGTGGCAGAAGCCTGTAGTCCTAGCTACCAGAGAGGCTGAGGCAGGAGAATTGTTTGAGTCCAGGAGTTAAGGAATGTAGTGCACTATGCTGATCAAGTGTCCACACTAACTTCTGCATCAATATGGTGACCTCCAGGGAGTGGGGGACCATCAGGTTCCCAAGGAGGCACAGGCAGGAGGATCACAAGTTTGAGGCAGCCTGGGTTACACATTTTTATATTTTCCATAAATGCTACACTGTAATAAAACTTCACACAACTCCTCCCAATTTAATGTGTCTTCAAGATGGAGCTGTAGGCCTTTGCAGGCCCACAAGCAGCTAGACCCCAACCCCAGACCTCTGCAATGGCCTTTATGGCCATTCCTAACCCCTCCAGGTGGCAGATAGCTAAACCCCATGACCTCTGTAACAGGCCTAATGGCTGTTTCCAGTCCCTTGAGGCTGGAGAATGGCTAAACCATGCCACCCCAGACTCTTCTAACTGCCATACAACCCTTTCCTACCCCAAAGGCAGAAAAGTGACCACCTTAGAGTGGAAAATTCCACCAATCATTGAGCATTCCCTAATCTCAAAAACCAACTAAAATCCTACCAGTCCCAGGCCACTCTAGAAAACTCTCCAACACCCAGAAAGCCTATATAAAGAGACACATTTTTCCCAGTTCTCAGCACCGAGTTGTGTCGTTCCTTGGCTTCAAGCTGTCAGGATACCTTTCCTCTCAGAGTTTCACTGGAGACATCTTTTCCACCTTAGAGCTGTGTGGTTCCTTGGCTCCCAACTGCCAGAGCACTTTTCCTCTCAGAGCTGCAACACTTCTACTGGGTAAATCTCTCCCCTCAGAGTATGGGGTTGGAATCTATTAACTTAGCTTTCCACTAACTTCCACCTACTCTAATGCTAAGAATGTCATCAGACAGCATCTTATGAGTATAGAAAAGCTCCCCTCATCTTTCTGTAACTGACTCTTTGAAGTACCCACCAATGTATTTTTAAAATTGGTTTGGTTTATGATTTTCTTTGTTCTGTAAAACTATCAAACTTCATGAAACTGCTTCCATCTTTGAACATAAAATTTGGGGTAACCTAAATCTGATTTTCTGGGCCATAGTCATTCAAAATGTCTACAGAAAAATTTTTTTTCCTGTTTCCTTTAAGATGAAAACTGTGGTGTTTGCACTGACAATTGTGACACCCCAACATGGGACTTCAAAAAATAGTCCACTTGTCACCAGAGGAACCATAAAAATATAAGCTAGGTTCGTGTATAGACCCACTGAGTCCAGAACATCTGGTGTTATTTCCCCAATGTTGATTTTTGTGTTACTTTTCCAGAGCTTTACCTTCCTTTGTTTATTATTGGTCAGTGAGTTATGGGTCCTAATTTTATAGATACTTTTTTTGGTCTCCATTCAAAATTTTTGGTTTAAGGTATCTAAACTACTTTGAATGAATTTCGTTTAGACATTTGATTTTATTTGTTTATTTATTTCCTTTTGGCTCTCTAGCTTTTTTCCAGTATTTTGTTCACTTTTGGAACTTTGAAGGCATTTTGATTTATTTTCCCTTTTAACTATTTTGATTTATTTTTATTTGGGTGTTGTCTCATAGCACTGTGACTGCAGTAGATGATACAGCATTTCCTTGCTGCTTCTGTGTCTTTTCCAAGCCTTTAGCTTAGGAATTTTATGATTATCTAACGGAAGATAAAAGATACTTGTTTCTTCCCACACAAAAATATAGAGATGTACAATGGCCTTATGGGAAAGGACAACAAACAAACCATATCCCTGGGTCAGAAGAAATTTTACTGGCTCATCCAGGAAGATATATATGAGGGATTGGTCACCCAGTGTCTTGAGTACCTTCTCAATTATGTAAATGTGCTAGATACCCCTGAGACCCAGTGGGAGAAGATGGTCTCATCTCAGGTAGAAGCTGAGAAAGTAGATCCCAAAAGCAACACTTGAAACTGATCCCAAACACACATTCCCTAGCTAGCATAGACAACCAAATTTTTAGGGAGAACACACACAAACACACACACACACACACACCAAAGTTTTGAATCCAAAAAGGAAGAAATGTTTGGAGATAAACCACCATCTGGCGTTCCAGCTAACTTTGAGTGTGATATTTACTGAATAACTTGCACATATTTGGAAGCACGCAGATTGTTGGGCCAATGGGGGCCACCAAAATTGTAGAGCCATTGATACTGACAATGTTCTAAATAATAGTTTGGACTTAGCTCAGGCAGACTTCTGACCAGGTAAACAGAAGGATTGTTAATTGGATAAATAGAAACTTAAATTCAGCATTCCTCATAAATCTTGTGTGAGTTTCTGTCAGGAAAGCTCCTACTTCCTTTTTATGTCCACTACTTCTGGCAAACAGTGTCTAGTTTCTGATTATGCCAAACAAGTCTGAACAGATCAATGTTCTCATCTTAATCCCCAGCCTATAATGACCCACACCCCAATTCCTGCTTCTCTAACTCCCAGTTTGCTCTGGCTCATATGCCCCTCTCTGCAGCTACCTGATTCCTGTAAAACTGGCAAGGCTTTTCCCATTATCCTGTTCTCTGTCCATGAGAAACAGTTTTATCATCAAATAAACCTTTTTTTCTACCAAAAGAGTGGTCTAGTTCAGTGGTTTCACTTCAGTTTCAATTACAGGAATATCTGACAAGAGCCTAAACACTTCCTACCTCGTTTGTCTTGCTCAGTTATGAAAGTCCCGAGTGAATGTTTTCTTAAAGGCTGTAACCATTTCTAAATGATGGATCTAAGCTTTGAAGCCTTTTGTAACTGTTATTTTTCACTGGTAACAGGACTCCACACCTCTGTTCCTCTTTCCCAATTGTTGGGTGTTACTGAGAAAGATTCCTAACTTGTAACTTTTTTTAAATCCCCTTTCCAGTAAAGTGTTAGAAAGGAAAAGAAAGAAGGAACTTTTACAGCCACTCCTGGCTGTTTTTATCTAAACCTGGAGCAGTGGACTAACAGCTAACATCTTCTATACTATTAACTGCTTCTCCAGTTTTCTCAGTAACCCTCCTCTGTCTGAGGCTTCCCAGAAACTGTCTGCTTTCTTTCTTATTCTCTGTAATTAACTGTCTTTATCTGATCTTGTTTCTGCCTGCTTTCCCTGTCACCAACTTGTGAAGCTCACTGTCTCCCCTATCTCCGACTGACTTTTTCCAACTGAACACACTCTCTTAAATAGCTCCCCACAAGCTGTTCCCAGAAGGCCAAGTGGCATATAACCATAAGGAAGGTTGCACAGTACAAAAAACTTCTTGGCAAAGTGTCTCACTACAGTCCTGGGCAATAAAAAATTAAAAATCACACACAGAGTGCTTCAATGAAAATGTAAAGCAATTGGTAAAAACAACATAAGATTGGTAATTCATAATAATAATGAACTCTTAAAATACAATAATACAAACTTTAAAAATTCTCAAAAACTCTTAAATTAAATAAGACTTTTAAAAAATAGTTTAAAACACTTTTAGAGCTTATATCAAAATTAAATTCTAAAGTAACTCTCATTCTGCTATTTCTCTGACCTTGCTTCTCTATCTTCTACATCTCTTATCTTTCTTACAGTTTTCCTTGAGCAGTATTTTACCTTTTTAACTATTATGCTTAAACTAAAGAGTCTTGAATATACAAACTAATCCTAAATTCCTTTTAGCTTTAAAGTGAAACCTAAAAAAAAAAAAAAAAAAAAAAAAAAAATCTCAGTATGACTTGTTCTCCTACAGCATAGGAAAATAACTTGAAGATAATCAAAAAAAGCTATATGTGTATCCCCTTCCCAACATTCTTGGGAAATTATTTTGAGATTCACGTTCAAATAATGTATGAGAGTTTCCCTATTTGTCATTTTTACTGATTGGTCTAGTTAACTATGGATTCTGTGTTCTTTCACTTCTCCTTCTCCTCCTTCTCCTTCTTCTCCTCCTTCTCCTCTTTCTCCTCCTCCTTCTTCTTTTTAATTTTCTACTCAGAAACCTATTAAATGTTTGGGAGCCAATGAAACCCAAACTAGGCATTTCCTACATCCATCCATTTCCTGCTCCCAGGACATATGTCATAACACATGGCTTTTCTGGAAAAAAATTCTTAAAACCTGATCCCCCAAGTACTTAGTGTGGAAGAAATAAAAAATACTTGAAAGAGACAATTGTGTCCCTCAATCTGACTATCGGACTGTTAGAACAATGGATCCTAGCAATGTGGGAATTTCCATAGGCATCTCATGCTGGGAGAAAGAAAGCACCAGCCAGAGGAGGAACTTGTCTCCCTGAAAAGAGATTTAAAACATTTCTAAAAGCTTTTCAAACCATCTTAGTTGAAACTAGAACCCAGATATAAGCCTTGTTCTTTCTTCAAAACCTTAGAGTTAAATCTCAGGGATTGGCTGGAATTCTTTATCCCTCTTTCCAATGGAATCACATTGAATAAATCTTCTTTATCTGCTTTCCACTTTTAATTTCACGCTTTGGTTTTTTGAGGCTGGGTGGCCAGACCTAAGCTGGGGCACAAGTTGTGATTTACAAGTTCAAAAACAGCCATGTATACTAAACCAGTCTCTTTCCTCCTAGAAAGCAGTCTGGGATATAATAAAAGAATAAAACCCACTTCCCCCTCATGTATTTAGAGAGAGAAAGAGCAAGAACCTTAAGTCAATTTGACAAACTTCACCTTTTGATATTTTGTGTTACTAAGTCTTTGTAACATCTTAAAGAAAAGAGAAAACCCTCTGGAATTTACTTTTAAACATCAGTGCCCCTGTGGCTGAACCAAGACAAAAATTTAATGCTATGTGTAAGTGCATTGTATTTATTTTATAAAATTAAATTTAGATTTAGTTACATTCAAAAACACTCAGCAAAATCCATATTCATTTAAGTTAATAAAAAACAGACAGAAAGATTTCTTATTAATAAATATTTTACTCTTCTATACTATTCTTTGAACTGTTTAATCAAATTTCTCATATGATATATTTTGATCATGTTTTCCCTTTCACAACACCTCTCAATCCTCCCTATGTTACTACCCACCTAATTTTATGCTCTCTCTTTCTTTCTAAGACCACAAAATAAGAATTAGAAACTTTAAAAACAAGAAAAAAACACAAAGCTATAAACACAAAAATCTTAATAAAACAGGCAAAAAACAAATAGGACAAAAAAAAATGCCAAAATCAAGCAAAATGAAACAAAAAGTTCAATAATCTTTAATTAAGAAAGAGAAAAAACAAGAATCTTTCTTCTCAAAATTAATAGATACACATTAAAAGACAAAATAAATGTGCAATACAAACATAAAAACAAAAAATATTCTTTTATTTACAAGGAAACTCCTAGAGGAACTGGACTGTAATGTACCATAAAGGTCTTTTATTGAGGAGTATATTCCTTAAACAATGATCCATGATATATTCTGTCTCGTCATGCATATTCCACTATACTTATCATTGACTAAGACTTATTAGCTTCTTCATAAAAGTGAATGGAATGTTATTACACACATGGATATTTTGTTTGTTTTCCATTTTGAACTTAAGTGTGACGTCATTATAGCTATATGAGATGAATGGAAAATTCTAAATCTTATCACAAACAGTGGCGTCTTAGATGTCATCTGCTTTGATTTTCTAATACTTCAAATGTACCTGTGATTGTTGTACCTATTTCAGTTGTTGTTCTATTAATTCCCCTTTGTATTAAACAGGTGCTAATAAAATCCCCAAGCATAGTTTGTTTTGCATCACAAATTTGAAGAGGAGATTTCACAATCTAAAGATTTACCAACATGAGAAAACATATTTAAAGAAAATTCTCACATGATCAGTTGATATTTTCCTGTGGATGGAAAGACATAGCTACTTGCTTGAAAATCCTGAATTCCTATTAAGGTGAAACTTTCTTGTCATTCTTTATATTTAAGAGAACTGTGTAGAAGTAAGAAACAGAAAAGTGTATGTATATGTGTGTGTGTGTGTGTGTGTGTATAGATAGATAGATAGATAGATAGATAGATAGATAGATAGATAGATAGATAGATATAGATATATATAAATTTTTTTCTGGGAACACTTTTGTCTTGAAATTCATGAGAGCAGATCAATGGTGCTGAAGCTGAATAAGACTGAACATTAAGTTCAAATGTACACTACATTCTGCCCTCTCATTAAATAATATTCCTGCCACATCTGAAGCCCAAAATTAATTTAAAGAGCCTTACATTTTATTGTAAACTAGTGGATATAACAGTATCTTTGGTATCCCCAAAGTTAACTTTAATTTGGGCCTAATACAAAGGGCTGATCTTCCCTCATATTGAACCAAAATAAACTGAATAAAGAGATTAGCATTACATCATATAAAAAAATGTAAGCTTAGTCTCACAACAAACTTCACTAACTTTATGAGTTTGCAAACCACCTTGTATACCTGCTTATATGATTTCTTGTTTTGTACATGATTCTAGCTTAGAGAAATTTAAGGATCAAACTCGCAGAACTGAAATTAATAGTGATTTAGTTAAATAACTATTATTTGCTTAAATCTGTCTGAGATTCTGGTTGACCCCAGGGCAATCGCAGAAACCCCACTAATATATTCATTGATCACATTGTAGCATAATTTATCTAATCACTGAATTATTTCTTAGGTCAGTATAGACATTGACTGCTCATCATGTAATTTCATTTCAATACTCTCTACTTTTGAGAACAGTGGAAAAATTAATTCTCCTCCATAGATGCAATTGTATACTTTTAAAAAAATCCATGTCTTCTCTAAAATTATGAGTAACTTGGACTAAAACATTTCAAAGAGGATGAAATTTAGAAGAAAAGGCTCAGCACTGACAAGGGAGAGAAACTTTTCCAATAATTAATAAACCCACCAAATGGGAAGGATTTACTGTGTTCATTGTTCTTTGTAATGAGCAAAGTAATCCAGACCTTTTAACCAAAAGAATTTGTAGTGTTTATGAACATTTTTCAATTATTTGTTTTATTTTTTGAGAGTATAATATAATTACATCATTTATCCTTTTACTTTCTTCCCTCCAAACCTCTGTGCTCTTTTTCAAATTCATGGCCTCTTATCATTATTGTTTGAACATAATTAGCAGGTAAGTGTAGAGAACATGGCACGAAATACTAACTGAAAGAATATGTAAAAATGAGAGATATGGAGAAAGTGACAGAAAAAAAATGGAAGAATACATTGCAAGAAAAATGAAGATAAACAATGAATCAAAAAAACACATGTAAAGCAGTACAAGAAATAAAGTCAGAATTGTCAGGCGTCAAATGGAGAAAGGAACATGTTAAAAACCACAAGGAAGATAGAGAATGAGAGAACGTGCACTGTTAGGATAAGAGATCTTGTTCCAAATCCTTAGCTTCAGGAATGAGCACATGCAGTGTTTCCTGACAACGCCTATGTGAATGAACTCAGAGAAAGGGAGAAGGATGTTCAAACTTCTGCACATGCATTTTCAGTGCCGATTTTTTAGTTTTTAATTGATGGAAACAAGTAAATTTAGAAAGAACAAAGAATGAAGGCTTCTATCTTAGCCTACACTAACAATCCTTTGTCAACTTGACTGACTAGAATAATACACTCCTTCCTTTGCAGTGCATTGTTTCAGACTTCTCCCTTTTCAACTCTTTTGTACAAAGATGTGTCCATTTGCCATACCTCTATCCTCATTTACTGGGATCAGCACAATTTGAGAATCACTGAAAGAAACACAGAAATGGGAACAGAAGAAGATGAGAGGTTAGTTGAAGACAGTAAATAACATAAAATTCCACACAGTAAGCAAAATGGGTTAAGGTGGACAGGAGAAAAAAAAGAAAAGAGAGAGAGAGAGCCACTCTCAGTCACAGTTAAGTCTTCAGATTATGAATCTAGGGAAAAGTCAGATGGTTAACTGTATATCAATGTTCTAATGTCACAATGTATAAAAGGAATTAGGGCTTTAAACATGTTTTTGAGACCTTTACAGTGCAGTATACATTTAATGGCGGGCAGGTGTATTAATGAGTAAATTACAAAGAAGCTCTTCAATTAGTTCAAAGAGAATCAAAGAATTTTTCTCATTGAGTTTGTTTACATTTACTATGTATGTGATTGTACATTTCTCAGTATATACTGTTCTGTCCAAATATGTGCCCATTTGTTTTACAAACTTGTTCCATAATATTTGGATGCTAGTTGCCCTCATTATTAATTATCCCTAAGTTCATATATATATATATATATATATATATATATATATATATATATAGTAGTAATAAACAATGGTGCCAAAATTTCTCAAGAATTCTCTTTAAGAGGGACTTATCAAGCTGACTTTCCCTTTTTTTCCTCTCTTATCTTGCCAACATGGAAAGATTATTAAAAATTTCTGCCAAACTTTAAACAAAATCTATCCTCTTTGAATACCCCCAAAATGAAATAGTAGCATTAAAAATGTTAACATTATCAACATTTGATGAGAATTCACAATTTAAATGTACTACTTGTTGAACATAAATATATTTTAGAATTGTGTACATGTCTAGACTATTTCCATCAAATGAAAACTCTTGTGGACATTGTAAACCTCCACTTTAGTTCTCAGCCTAATCAATGATTGATCAACTTTCTGCCTCTGTATATGTTCCGTCGTGGACAGTTTACATGAATCACATTTTGTGTCTACCTTCCTTCACACATATTATTTTAGGTGATCTGTGCTTTAGAATCCATCAGTAATTCATTGATTTTTTATTTTCTAATTGCTTATGTTTGCAATAAAACCAAGTATTGTTTTTAGTCCAGGGTCAAGAAAAACATGTTGTATGCCACATTACAGTGATTTGTTGTAATAAACATTAATCTGTCCTTTAAGGCATACTCAAACAGTGAACTATGTACACTATGTACTCATGAAATCTGACTATTTCATAAAATGCTTTTTAATTGTGGCATCATGAAATTATAGTACAGTGTAAGAATTTTTTAGTCATACAGAAGTTCCATTATTTTATGGACCCAAATGGATTTTCATGTGTACACCTCTAGACTGAATACATGCTACTCTGAAGGATAATATTCAGATGAAAAATGAATCATAGATTTTTCTAAAATAAATATAGCTCTTACTAAGGCAAAAATTACAGACACAGAGGAAGAATATTTTGACAAACAATGGCATAATTTGTTGTGACTAAATACATTTTCAATAATTAATGAAACACTAATAATTTCCTAATTTTTATACAATGAATACACATTTTCCCTATCACCTGAAAATTATAATAAAGAAGTTAACTGATTGAATATTTAAAGTTAATGATGAATTTTCAATTTTCTCAAAGATTAAAGAACAATATTAAAATATATGTTCTTCATGTCTATTTCCTGTTCTGTCTTATTAGTCAAAACCATCAAAGAAATTACAGATATTGATAATAGGTATAATATGAGAAAAACATTGTGGAAAAGATACCATTTGGGTACCATTCTGAGATATAGGAATAAATACATTGTAGATAAATCAAAAAGCAAATGCACCTGGAAGGTAATAACAAGAATTTAGGAACAGAATGTTCATGTAGGTTTGGTTTGATCAGGAATAAAATTAGGAGGACACCTGTAAGTGAAGTGAAGGTACAAATTTTATCTGGAATTCTGACAATGTACTTGGGAGTCAAAACAAAAAATAAAATAAAATAAAATAAAAACAATTGAATGGGATCCAGCAATTTAAAAATTCAGAAAGCAAATAAGAACCAGAAAAGAAGCATGGCATAGGAATTGTACAGAAACAATTTCAAATGCAGTTTTCTCTAGTGTTATACAAAGAAGGAACAAAAATCAAACAAATGTTCTAGCAAAATATTGAGTCACCATCAACAGAAACACCAACAAAGAATGGTCTGCACACTTATGAAATTTTTCCCGTAGTCCTAAAATGACAGTTATGAAGAAGCACGGAGTTAAATGGAAATGAAAGTGTCAGTAGAACAGTGTCTTAATAGGAACTAGGACAAACAGTGTTATCAGAGTTGTTTTGAACTATGGTGCACTGGTTTTGGAAGCAGATGAAAAGGCATGTAAAACACACATTTTATTTTATAGACTGGGAAGTTATGGAGACCAAGAACTGCTCAGTAGTAACGGAATTTATCCTCCTTGGCCTGATCCAGTCTCGAGATACTCAGCTTCTGGTCTTTGCTCTACTTTCGGTTTTCTACATAATAATTCTTCCTGGAAATTTTCTCATCATTTTCACCATCAGGTCAGACCCTGGACTCACAGCCCCACTTTACTTCTTCCTGGGAAACTTGGCCTTCCTGGATGCCTCCTATTCTTTCATTGTAGCTCCTAGGATGCTTGTGGATTTCTTCTGTGAGAAAAAAGTAATTTCTTACAAAGGCTGCATCACTCAGCTATTTTTTTTGCACTTTCTTGGAGCAGGAGAAATGTTCCTTCTTGTTGTGATGGCCTTTGACCGCTACATTGCCATATGTCGTCCTTTATACTACTCTACTGTCATGAGCCCTAGAGTCTGTTATGCTTTATTGTTGGCTCTATGGCTTGGGGGCTTTGCCCATTCCATTGTACAAGTGGCTCTTATCCTGAACTTGCCCTTCTGTGGGCCAAACCAGCTGGATAATTTTTTCTGTGATGTTCCACAGGTCATTAAGCTGGCCTGCACTGATACCTTTGTAGTAGAGCTCCTTATGGTCTCTAACAGTGGCCTACTTACCCTCCTGTGCTTCTTGGGACTTCTGGCTTCCTATGCTGTCATCCTCTACCATGTAAAAGGACACTCCTCTGAAGGGAAAAACAAAGCTATCTCTACATGCACTACCCACATTATAATTGTCTTTCTTATGTTTGGACCTGCCATTTTTATCTACACTCGTCCCTTCCAGGCTCTCCAAGCTGACAAAGTTGTTTCTCTCTTCCACACAGTCATCTTTCCATTGATGAATCCTGTGATCTATACACTTCGAAACCAGGAAGTGAAAACTTCTATGAAGAAGTTGTTAAATCAGTATGTGGTTTGCTGACTGGATAAAAGAAAGAGAACAAACATAGTTTAAGATAAGTTAATTAATTTAAGTTAATTAAATTAAATTAAGTTAATTAAACTATGTACTTATGTGTGCATTGAATCTGTTCTTTAGCAAATAATTGTGTTATGTTCTTCTAGCTTTCTGGTTCTATTCTGAGCACATGGATAAGACAATTCTAAGCCTCACAGGGTTACATTGAAGTATATGAAGCCAAACCAAACTATTGAACTAGAAAAAATTTACCAGAATCAGTGCTCTGGTATTTTTAAGAATAGTATTCTAGGTAAGATGGAAACAATGACCTTAGCTTTGGTTGTAAAGCAAGTTTTTAATGGTACTTTACCAAAATCAAGAGGGAAACCAAGCACATTTATGAAACAAAATAAAATAAACATAAGGAAAGCACAGGAACTCAAAAATTTGGAAATATAGGAACATTCGAAAAACAAATAGAATAGAATAGTTATAATATAGTTAAGGAATATAGAAGTATCAGAGTTAGATGAATAAAGACAAAATATTTGAGATTTTAGAATATTTTAGATAATAAGCTTAAATATTGAAATATTAAAATGGTACAATTGAAATATATAAAGATTATCCAATGTTTTCTATTTAAGACAAATCCTGAAAATTCTGTATAAAAGAATATGTATGAATAATAAAATATAATTAAATGAAATGTTACCTGCTGATATGTGGCTTTCTTTTTTCTTTTTCTGAACATAATAAAGGCTTAGTTTTGGAAAATAGAACTATTGTAATATATACCAGAATATATCATGAAATGCTTTAGATATCTTAAAACTTCACTTTTATTTTTATTAGGTTGATCTTTAGGGAGAACCTTTTTTTCTATTATTTGAAGAATTTTATTGTTTTTTTTTTTTGCTAGTAATTATTTTGAATCTCAAGACAATTTTGAATAGTACAGAGATCTTAACAATAAAGATTCTTCCAACTCATGAACTGTGGATAACATTCCCTTTGTCTAACATGTGAATTCTAGAAATGAAACTCAGATTATCAGGATTGGCAGTATGTGTATTTACTTGATGAAAAATCTTGCCAGCTCATGGATTACATTTTTTTTCATTTATACTTTATAAATCTCATTGCAGAGTCCTCTCAACTCACAGATATCTCATTCTAGTATAAGTAACAGTTATTCAAAAAATAATGCTAATTCCTGAGGCAAAATATAAAATTACACCATCATTATAAAGAACAGTATGAAGTTTCTTTAAAAATATACAAAGTAACTTATCATATTTTCCAGCAAACTTATTACCAAGCACACATTTAATGGAAATTAAATTAGGATGTCCCAGTTAACTGCTATTTTGTTCTTATTGTAATATTACTTTAAATAGAAAGGACATAGAAACCACTTAGACAACCACAGACAAATGGGAGAGGAAAATGTGATATATTTGAATATATATTTATAAATGCACTCATATTCAGCCATAAAAATGATGCAATCTATGATTTGTTCCAGCATCACTAAGACTTACGTCGTTATGTTAAGAAAGGTAAGACAGGAACAGAAGGTATGATCTAAGTAACATGTGAAATTTGAAAAATTTTATTGCATAGAGGTTAAGACTAGAACGGCAATGACCAAATCTTGGAAAATAGGGGATATAGACAGATGGTGAGGTTTGCTCATCAGGTATTAAATTTCTGTTACATATGAAAACTAAGCTTCTGTGTGCTAATAGTCAAATGAGAAAACAATAGATAAAAATGTGCTATATAGTTCAAAAAGCTAGGAGGAAGATCTTCAATGTGTTACCATAGTCAAATGATAAATAAGAATTTAGATATGTTTATTCTGGTATGAAAATGCTATTATATATACATAAATATATATATGTATATATATAGTCATGTTTGTGCCCCACAAAATGATAAAATGGTATCATACTGCATGACAGTTGAAAAGGTTTGACTATCCCAGCTACAAGTACGTAGCTCAGTTGGTAGAATGCATTCCTGACATACACAATGCCCTAGATTCAATCTCTAGTATCACAAAAGCAACAATAAAACAAAACAAAATTTAAATATCTAAGGCTGAGGCAGAATGAGAAATATGTTTGCAGTGTCTTTGGATTTTAGAAATGAATATGAAAACATATTTATCATTTATTTAACCTCTCAATTATTTATATTTTGAATATATTTTATATGTTCAAAAGCCATTGAGAAATTATCAATAATATGAAACACAAAACAAGTGCATTTTCAAGCTGTATTTGGTGGCAAATTCCTATAATTTGGGGACACTTGAGAGAGACTCTGAGTCAAGAGTACCACAGTGACTTTGAAGCCAGTGGGATTACATAGTGAGACCCTGTGTCAAGGCATACATTATCAAATAAATTAATCTTAAATCGTTATTAGATTTTCAAACTTTACTTATTTAACTACATTGTTGAACCACAAAGCTATAAAGTCATCATATAAGCTGTCTTCTTAAACATGATTTATAATATTACTATTTTGTGTGTGTGTGTGTGCATGTGGAGGTCAGAAGGCAACTTTCTAGAGTCTGTTCTCTTCTTCTACCACAAGGGTCCTAGGAATCCATCTCAAGTTGTCAGGCGTGGTGAAAATGCTTTTAGCCACACAGCCATCTCATCAACCCATTTCATACTGTCCTAATGTTCTTGAATCTTTGTGAATAGACATCTTATGTATAGACATAAGACTTGAAATTGTAATTTTTTAGATTCATTGATTCCAAAAATTCATTAATTTATTCATGATGATGTAGACATACTTTTATTTGTGGTGGTTCAAGGAAGAATAAGATACAGTCTAATCTTAAGCCTAGAGCTGGAAGGTTTCAGGCTCCATACAATCTAATCTTCAACAACAGTTCTAAACCTAGAACTGTTCAAACTTCAAAACTTAACTGTTGACTGAGCTCACTCTGACTAGCCCCTTCTGAACTCAGAACTGTAGTGAACTGACTCTTCTGCCTGGCTGTTTCAACCCACTTGCTGTTTTCGCTCAAATTCTCTTCCAAGCTGACTCTTTCAAACTGACCTGAGTCGGCTGACTGTTTCTGACTTAAATGGTCTGACCCTGGTTGACTGAACTGTTCTGCTTGACTTAAAACTGCTATTAACTGACTCTTTCTTTCAAATTCACTCTTCATGTCTCTTCCTTCTGCTAAACTGCATCTCTCTCCCTCTCTCTCTCTCTCTCTCTCTCTCTCTCTCTCTCTCTCTCTCTCTCTGTCTTTTGGTTTATCAAGACAGGGTTTCTTTGTTGCAACTCTGGCTGGCCTCAAACTCACAGAGATCTACCTGCCTCTACATCCCAAGTGCAGGGATTAAAGGCATGTGCCACCATAGCCTGACTGCCTCTGTGTCTTATCTGACTGATACTCTAACTGACTGCCTCTAAATGACTGCCTGCTGCTCTGAGCTGAAGATTGCTTTTTTTATCATGAGAGTTAGCCCTGTCCTCACTCTGATTCACTCTGACAACTCTTCCTCTGATTCATCATTCTTCCTGTTCTTCACTCTGATTCACTCTCAGACTTCGAATTAAAGGTTTATGCTCATTCTGTAATGATGATCTGAGAGCTGTGAATTGAGAACCCCAACCTACTTCTGAACTGACTGCTTCCATTTAGATCCCTGGAGTTGAGATTAAAGGTGTGTGCTATCGTTGCCTTCTGAGTTGAGCTGTTTATAGGTATGTGCTGCGTTCCAACTGGATCACATAGGTCATGAAGGTGATTCTTTCATAGAATATCCATGTTGCTAGATTAAAACATTAAATATTCATCAGCATGACTATTTTTCAAAACAAACAGGCAAACATCATCCCCAAACAAAACATAATTTTAAAATGTTAATTAAATGATTATTATATATTATCTCCCACTTTGCTGTAAAGAGAATTTTATTTCTATATGTTGAAAATAACTGATTGTTCATGAATTTTCTTATAATGCTATCTAAGTAAGAGTTGTTGGGATCCAGGTTACCCAGACTATGGAAGCTTCAGCTTGACAAGGTGCCTGGGCATCCGCTGTCGGGAAGTGGAATTCCTTAACTGCCTTGCCCCTTTCTTATCTTTACTGTATGGTGACATATGTTTTCTTATCAATAATAAGATCTGCATAGCCTAATAGTAATATCAAAATTAATCCCTGAGCTGGCCACTGTGGGCTGGAATGAAACACAGCCATGCTATTCAGAAGTAAATTGTAATCACATCTGGACTTCCAAATCCTGGAACGTGAGAGCAGCCCAGGTTTATTGCAAGTGCATCATAAAGCTATTCCTGGAGTAAATGCTGATCTTCCCAAGAAGAGATAAGCCTTAATAGACAGAAGCCAGAAAGCTTAGTTAGAAAGTTAGTGCACCTGGAAAGACAAGCAGACAATTAGCCCTTCACTAACGAAGAATATAGCAAGCCTGCACCAACTTAAAAAATAAACATTCCCAGGACTTAAAGAGAGAAATAGCCTTCAACCTATCCAGGCCACCAGATAAGACTAGAAATTTAGAGCTTTGACCCAGAAGAATAAATACATACCAAGGAACTAAAAAACCATAAAATCCTCCCTTGGCGCCTTCATGGCACCCTGAACTATCTGTGCAAGGCCAATGGCAAACAGCAGTGACATCCCTACCATCCACTAATTAATCATTGTATCATTTACTCTTTGGTGATAACTGAGTAACTTTGAAGCCTGCAGCTGTAAAGAGGAGAGACACTTTTCGCATTGGTTCCTGTTTGAGATATGTCTGACACCTGCAACCCTTTGATAAACATCCCTGCAGTGCTACTTAAAGACAGAAAAAGTCTTGGAGAACGAACCACAAAACGACGAACCACAAGGGATGAGAATGAGGACAATGGACATAGAGTCAGAGACAGACAGCTCAGGAGAGACGAGGTAAAATGAACTAACTGAGGAGGATAGATTGCAAGGCCTAGAGAGTTGGATTGCTTGCTTAGAGAAACTTTGTTTTATTCCCTTAATGTGCACATTGTTGTTTTCTTTGACTTTATTCTTTGCTTTTCTTTATCATTCTTTATTTTACTATTAAAGATGCGCTCTTGCATGTCATAATCACCATAAGACGTATTCTATGTGTCTTATTAAAGAGCTTTAAGCTTGCCAACTAAGGGTCCCATAGAAGAGTGAGGTACTGCACTCACTTGCCAGTTTAGTTGTTTATCCTCCTTCGTGGAAGCTGAGGAACCCATTGCGGGAACTAGAGCTGGACTCAGACTCCCACAAACAGTAAATATCTTTTAGTTTTTTTGGTTATTGGTTTACTTGGATAAATATTTATCTATTACATTTATTGGAAATCTTCAAATATATTAGCTAAAACAAATACATTTAAATTTTATCAAACCTCTCTTCACTGACAGGTAAATTTAGTGATGCAATCACTTCCATTAGCACTTCCTAGGAAATGTGTTTTCTAGGGAAATTCACATGAGCTCATCAATTTGTGACACATAGAAATGCTTTCTCTGAATCTAAGAGACAGCTAACATGCTTCCTTTGCATAATCCCCCATGGTAGGCTAAATGTGTAAGTCTTTTGTATAAATTTCCAATTTCCATCCTTCTTTAAAAATAATGTTTAAAAATTTTTCATGTATTTAACTGGAGGTAATGAGCACGATAGGGATACTTCTCAGGGAGAAACAGTAGGTTTAAATACCAGAACTGGGAATAAAGTACAATTATACATTTTATACAATTAAACACAAGAAAATTTACATTAGCTTTGAGACTGAATAAAATATGTACTTTTTAGTTTGTGGGGAATGAATTTGGTCAATTAGAATTTGGTCAAGGACACCCTAGAGAAAGAAGCAAATGTTATTTCTAAATGTCACTTGCACTCCAAACTCAAAAATAAACTGTTACAGTTTGAGCCTGAGATTTTAGAGCATAAACTTAGATTAATTAGCAGGACTCTGAAGACAACATAATTGTGCTGATATATGAATAAGTAGTTTCTTTGTTGTCTAATTTATCATCTGCGATGAATTTAATTTATTTAGTTGAATTTCAATGATAAAATTTGGACAATATTGACTTACATTGCTTCAATATTAGTTTATTCATAGTTTTCTTTTCCTTAATTGATTATATAATTCAGAAAAGACTTATAGAATGATATGTAAGATAATTTACTGTTTTGCATTTAAAATATTTTTCTTTCTTCATATTTACTATGGCATATTCTTTGTATTCAGCGATGCTGATCATGACAACAGCCTCTTTCAAGTGTATCGTGTGCTTTAACTGTATTCATCTCATTACCTTCCCCATCTTCCTTTTTGCCTCTTCTTCTCTACGGTTAAACTTTTTCTCTAAGTTGAATTTTTGCTCTCCAATATTTATACTATATATGTGTGTATATATATGCATAAATATGTTATACATATATATATGAATGAGTGTGTATTCAGGAAGATATCCAAATGTTTTATGTGGTCACATGAAATATCTCTTCTATATAATTGATTAATTTAAATGATCGCTTTTTTCTTTTGGAAATATTTTATTATTTTTAGAAACATTTTTAACAAAATAAATTATAATATAAAACAAAATCCATCACATCCAAGTTTGAAAAGGCAAACCAGAAGAAGGAAAAGAGCATTAAGAGAAAGCACTAGAACAAGAGACTCACTCGTTCATGCACTCAGAAGTCCCATAATGATACTAAACTAAAAGCTGTAATATATACACAGAGGACCCAGTGGAGACCCATGTTAGCCTTGTGTTTGCTGCTTTAGTCTCTGTGACTTCATATGAGCTTTGTCAGTTGATTTAGAGGGCCTTGTTCTCCTGGGGTGTCTTCTGTCCCCGCTGTCTCCCCCACTCCTGATGAGAGAACCCACCTGAGTCGAGAGATTTGATGGGGACCTCTCTTTTAGAGCTGTGTGTTCCAAGACTCTTTCTCTTCCTCTCTCTCTCTCTCTCTCTCTCTCTCTCTCTCTCTCTCTCTCTCTCATATAAGTAATGTGGGTCTCTGAATTTGTTCCCATGTGCTGCAGGAGGAAGTCTCTCTGATGATGGCTGAATAAGGCATTGGTCTATGAGTATCGCTACTCTTTTATTTTTATTTTTTTGACCAGTAGTATTTGGTTTTACCCTACATCTCTTGGCTATCTGGTCTCTGGTTCTTGGTCACCTAAGCAGTGTCAGGTGTAGGTTCCCTCTTATGGAATAGGTCTTAAGTCAAATTAGACTGGTTGATTGCACCCATAAGGTTTGTACCACCATTACCCTAGCACATTTTCAGGCAGGAAAGATTATAGGCAAAAGTTTTGTGGCTAGTTTAGGTTTGCATTTCTCTTTTGGTAGCCTGCAGAGTGCCTTCTCATATCGTAGATACTACAACAGAGACTGAAGAGTCTATTTAGGCACCAGCTCTACCATCCCATGTTCAGTAAATTGTATGTTTATCATCTTCAGCAATGTGCTCTTGCGGTCAATTGATCTATTGTCTTGGCAACAGACTTGGTTTTTGGAGATTTCCATAGGATCTTTTCTTTATTTTTCAAAGTCAGAAACTAAAAATACACCAGATTCCCATAAAGAGATCAATTGGTAGGTATACAATGAAATACTAGTCAATGATAACAGTAGGGTGATACTGATTCAACTATATAATAAAGACACTAAGTATGCTGATAAAGAAACTAAGTGTGCTGAATGAAATAATTAGTTCAGAAAATAGAATATACAATATTTTATTTGAGTTGTACAAAATTCTGCAAATGGAAACTCATGACTAGTAAGAAGCACAGGTTAGTAGTCAACTGGAGGGGAAAATGTAGAACAGGAAGGGAAAGAGTGATATCAAGTGGCAAGTGAGCTGTGAGATAATTTACTATGATAGCCTTTCCATGTCTGTATACATATATATATATATATATATATATATATATATATATATATATATATATATATAAATTATAAAATGTATATTGAAATATGAGCAGGTTGTAATATGTCAAGTGTATCAAAAGCTGTATTCAAACCTAAGAAATCAAAATAAAATAAATATGTTTAAACTAGCATTAATTACCTTATTTAAAAATAAAACTTCCATCCAAGAAATGTATTAATTCTGCACAATATAGGAACAAAGCAGTCAGCTGATCAATGTTACGTTCCTGCTTGGATGATCATGACATGAATTAGGGCATCCTATCCATCTTTTGTGGTGATTTTCTGGTGACAATTATGTATCATAATAAGTAGGATATGATCTGTCTTGCAGCTAAAATACCAATTAAATCAATTGATTTGCACTTCATGATCAAGTAAAAATCAAGATTACAGAATATAGATTCTAAGCACTTTTCATCAGATAAAAATATTTCTAAAGCAGTATTTTTAATATCAGATTGATTTAAATGAGGTTTTGTGTTCTCTCTAGTCTGATTTATAGAGTGTAAAACAATTAGAATATTCTCAACAAGTTCCCAGGAGATTAAGGAAAATTATTTCTATGTTCTGTTATATTCAAGCCGAGAGCAGGAAAAGTCCCCATGGGACTCTTACAGGTCATAAATCCATGTCAGGCTGAGGAAAAGACTTGGAGTGTTTGCATCCAGTACACACCAAGAAAGAAGAATAGAAGAAAATCTAACCTAGGAGAAAATATTGATAAGCCATCTCACCTCAGTGGTTCTCCTCTTTAAGATAATTTTAACATGTTCTTATGATTCCATTGCAGACACACTTACTCTGACTGGAGATGAGAATAACTTGTTCAGCTTCTGATATTTTCACTAGAAAATTCACATTTTCTCTTCTCTCCAGGTAGTACTAGAATTTCTATGATCTTCACAGTGACAGTTAATAAGACACAATGAAGCACAGTGAGGATCTGCCTCAAGATGATTTCCAAATTAGCATTTTGTGAAAGAAAAGTTTTGAGACTGACACAGAGAAAGAAATAAAGTTATATGCTGAGTGAGAAATGGCAATGTTACAAAGTAAAAGATTAATATCCAATACAAACTATTAAAAGAATCTTTCTTTACCCCTCAGTCAGTGCAATATTCTGAATTATTTAGTCCAAGTTTCTCTTTATAAAATTTTAAAAATTTCAAATTTAAAAAATTTTTAGAATTAATATTCATAAAAATACTTGTTTGATAATTATACCTAAAAATAATTAAATTTATTTATTTTCATATTAAAAAATAGTTTCTGCTACAACTTGATTGCTTAAAACAACAGGAATTTATTATCCCAAGTCTGTGGAGGCCAAGAGTCTATAAAATAAAACTGTCAGGGCTGGGTTCTCGTTGGAGGCTGTGGTGGGAATCCATTCCTATTTCTTTTATCTTCCTGTGAGTGTCAGTATTTCTTGACCTGAAGCTACAATATTCTAATCCATGCCTTCTCTCCTAGGTGTCTCTTTTAAAGACCACTGTCATTCAGTTTAGGTTCTAGGTAGACAATCAAAAATTTCCTTTTGCTGTCAATTCAAATACAAGACTATTTTGTAGACATGTTTCGGGGATAATGGAACATACACAGGTGGTTAGAAATGGCCATTATCAATCTAAAAAAAAATGGTTGAAGCTTTGCATAAAATAAAACAATTCTTAAAAAACAAACAAAATAAAATTATTTTTAAATTGAATAATTTCTAGAACTATTCTCTCTCGTTTCTCTGATTTTTCGATTCACCAATTTCAGATGAATTTTCCACCCCTCATGAAAATCCTCCCTATGTTACAGGCTAGAATTTCAAAGACATTGTGACAGAATACCCCCATTACCTCTTCTAAGCTTCAGTTAGATATTAAGTCATCCTTGGGAGAACTAAGAGCAGAGTGAACACATTGTTTCTGGAAATCAAACATGTATAGGATTTGCTCATGAGTGTATATTTCAGTGGATGGTTAATTGTGTTTATGTTAAAGATACTGTAAGTAGTAGATATTTTAAGGAGTTTATTTTATTGAAATTGAAGGGAAAATATGTATTAGTATTCGTTGGGAACTAAAATGTTCAAGTGCTTTGTGTATGTTCAAATTCTTCTTCAAAACACAGCTCTTAGAGTCAGTATTCTCTTTGTAGATACGGTTGAACAGATAGAAGCAGCAATAAGATCAGTTGGAGGTCTCAAGATCACTAAGTCTTAGAATAAGGCTTGATTGCATCTAATCAAAATGTCTTTTTTATTAATTTGATTAAGTATTGATTAATATTAACAGAGTGATAGAATGCTTCTAATAATATGAAATATTAACAAATCCAAATTAAGTTTTAAAATAAGTTTGGTTTTTTATTAGTGAATTCCTTCTATTCACCTTCTAAGAATTCTATCACTAAAGCACATTGGAATCCAGCTTTGTGATTATCTTTCCTTTTTATCTGTTACTAAAAAGGAACTGAGGCAATAATAGCTACTGAGAACTTTTGAAAATATTTGTTTGGACAAGAAAAAGAATTTTAGGGCTGGGGAGATGGCTGGAGAGTTGGAAAGATTTACTGCTCTTTGGGGGACCTGGGTTCAATTCCCAGCACCCCTATGGCAGCATACACTGTCTATAATTACAATTCCAGGGTATTTGACACCTTCACACAGACACACCTGCAAGGAAAATACCTATGCACATAAAATAAAAAATAAATCATTGAAAAGAAAAAGAATTTTAAAGAAAACAAACAAAATTTCAAGTTTCTCTTGGGTGACTATCTATTGACTGTAAAACATCAGGGCATTTTCTGTAGAAAGTAAGTAAATATTTTTTCATTGTGCCTGTTTATGCATGGTAGGAGTATTGTCATAAGTATTATTACCCACAACAAACAGATGTTAACTGAAAACTTTATAAGGACTGATTTTCTTACAATGCAACTTACGCTAGTGATTTCTTCTGTAAGAGAAATGGGAACTGTGCTCATGATGAGCTGGCAGCTTCCAGAGCACACTTGTTCTTCTAGCAGGATTTCCAAAGCTTAAAACATGGACACAAAAGCCCACACTATGCCAAGAGATAAGAGAGAAGAAAATATTTTTGTAAAAACCTTAAAGATATGTGGAATTTCTAAGCAATATCATTTGTATAATTAAAATGAAACAACTCAGTAATCACTGAAAATTAGCTTTGTGCCATACTACTATAACTTTTAAGAAACATCCTTTGTTTACACGCATGAGATCTATTGTCCTCTTAGGAAACACCGATCAGTTATAGTTACTTAGGCTAAAAATACTAAAAGGGGGGAAAACAGATAAATTCATAATGTCTGGATCTGTTGGTATAAGGTTTATGATAAACCTAAGTTATATAGAACTTCTATTCAGTGTTCTCCAAGCTTGATCTCACTTTAATCTCTTTCCACATTAGTTTTCACTCACTGATTGGTTTGTTCTAATCCATTTAGTTTATAAAATGATTGGAATTATATTATAAACTTTATTTTATGATAAATTGTTCTCCTGATTTTAAATTAAAATAATCATGTCAAAATTATTTGCCTTTTATTCATTTTCTGTCCTTAATATTTTTTCAGCACATATTTCAGAGGATCAAATAAACAATTAGCTTCATCATATCTTAAAGACCGCATTCTGTAAATGATTAAATAAAGCATTATTATCAAGACAGATACAGTAATGTATTTCTTCATTTATTCTGAATTTAAGTATTAGTTCATGCTCACCTGAAGGAAATTTGCTGAACTGACGTCAGGCCAGGATATGCATTTGCCAGACGTCCCTTGAAAATAAGAGGCTATTTGCAGAGTATGGCAGAACACTGACTTCACACTCTAACAACTATTTCCGTGGTCAAATGTCATGTTCTTCACATCTTCTGAGAAAAGGTTCAATTAGTAACATATAAAAACTGTTCTTTATTCCATAAGAAAAAGGGAAACATCACAGATTGATATCTTACACACTATGTATTTTGCAATCAAAGCTGTAATTGTATTGTAATTGTAATTGTAATTGACACGACTAATAGAGACTCTGCTTCCTGAATAAGCTGAATCTTTTGCTGTTTTTCATTTCTGTGCCTGTGGTCTCTTCAACCTTGATCTTTCACACTCATCTTGTTAATTTCATGAGTTCTTTTCTTTATTATTTAGAGGAATGGTTATTCATTGAGCCTTACCTAAAATTCTCCTTATTAGACTCACGGATGAGGGTTACTTCGCAGAAGAATATTTTTTTCACTTTTAAGATTTACTATCCTGCTTTTGTTGTTGTTGTTTCTCATTATTATGGGAACACTATAAATTCTCTGAACAGCAATCCATCTTGAGATTCACTTCTTGAAAGCCATTAATAGGCATTTAACTTTTTATCTGGGATTATTGTCACATGTAATTAGCCAAGGTTTTTCTCCATGGGTGTACTATTGTGACAACATGCTAAAGTCCAGTATGAGTACTACACTGTAAAAGCTAACTACCTCGGGGAGGAAGGGATAGCTCTGTAGTTAAAAGCACTGCTACTCTTACAGAGAATACAGGATCACTTAAAACATCCACAAAGCAGTTCATAACTACTTTTAACTCCAGTTCTAGGAGATCTGATGTCCTTTTCTGACCTCCCTGGGTACTCCATGCATATGATACCTGTACAGACATGCAGGCATTCATACATATAAAATAGAACTAAATACACCTTTTATAAAAACTCAACTACCTTTATCATCTTGGCAACTGCTGATGAACCCTTCTGTCACATTTAATTTATAGGGAACACAAACGTGGCTTAAGGAAATCACTCTGTAATGACAGATTTTGTGCATCTGGGATTTTTCAGTCATGGAATTTGTAGTTTATACCACTCATGGCATTTCTGGTAATTTTCTTGATTATTGGAAGTTTTTTTATTGCAATCTTAATTATCACTGACTCCTATCTCCACTACCCCTATGAACATTTTAATTGGTTTGACCAATCTGTCTCTTGCGGGTTTCTTCAAACACCACTCTTTTTCAAGGAGAACAAGACAATTCCTTTTTCAGGCCACACGACTCAGATCCTCTTTTTTTCCATTTCACTGCAACATTTGAAACTGTGATATTAGAGACAATGGCCTGCGACTACTATGTGGCCAGCTGCAAATCGTTCCACTACTCAGTTATTATGAGCCTACAAAGGTGCATTGTGCTGGTGCCGACTCTTTGGACTGTGGATTTTGTGCATTCGATAAGCCAAACAAATTGTGATTGAGCAGCTGCCTTCCTTATGGCCCTTGGGAAGTAGACAATTTCTTCTGATAACTAGATCACTAGTAATCAAATTGGCCTGCATAAAGTCGAACATTTTAATGAACCTTGATTGTGGAGTTATGGCTGTAATGTTAATCCCCACAGTTGAAAAATGAAAGATTAGTACTGAAATTTTTTAAGTCACTTTTGAAGCAAGCCTTAATACTGGTTAGTAATGATGAACTCTGGTCAAGACCATTTCAACATTCCCAAAGAAAGGCCGTGAGTCACATTCTGAGGTGCCACAAAATGATCATGAGTCACATTTTGCAGAGGCTTCTATAGGCACCATCAATAAGGTTACAAATTCCCCATCAGGTCCAATCAGGTTCTAGCATATACCCTGACATACTTCCTGTCCGGGTATCTCCCATCTATGCCCAATCAGTGCCAAGCATATATCCTGTGCCATTGGATTAATCAAGCTTGCTTAGGGGATGTTTGTTCCTGTTTTGGTCTCAGATTCTCCTCTTGGCTTGTGTGAGCCTTTCAAATCTTGGATAAGGGAGCAAGCATTATTTAATATTGGGATTTAATAACCATTAATTTCATAGCACCTAAATGAGAATTTATGTATCTATTTAAGGTCAACAGTAATTAGCAGAAACAGAAGGGCCAAAGGCCGTGTGATAGCTGACACCAGAGTTTTTATCTAAGAGGAGCCTGAAAATTAGAATGGGGACCATTCATTTTATCTCAGGTCTTCATTTGTAATGTTTTCTGAGTCCAGCCAGATAATCTCTCATGACTTTGGAGTATTTTTTATAGAGATAATATTTTTTTTCCTTAAAGCCAAATAGTAAATTTTGATGTATCAAACAGGTTGAGTGTCTTAAATTGTAGAAGCATTTTAGCTAATGAATCTATCTGTTGAAAGATCTGGGTCAATTTGGCTTTAAAAGTGTACTTCTCCTGTTTATCCTTAAATATGAAGTCTATTAGCAAGGCAAACCTGTTTGCATTTCTCAGAAGAGACTCTAGTAGCTCCATGAATTGAACAAATAAGGTTGCTGCAGCCTTGGGGAGAGACGCTGGTTGTCTGTGGCTGTTACGCTAAAAAACTATAGTTAGCCATCAACATCGTCAGAGACCTGAGAAGGATAATGTAAAGCAGGAAATACAATCCAATTGACCTATGTATCAATTAAAATTACAGAGACTTTTCCATTACCCAGATGGATGATCTCAGTCCCTATGGTCTTTGTGGCTTCATTGGAAGGGGAGGGGAAGGCAGTGTCAGTCTTCAGCTGCCAGGCCAGAAGATCTGAGAGATGTTCCTGTGAAGGAGGAGCTCCAGGAACTCACCTTACTTTGTCTAGTTGAAGTGGGTCAACTCTCAACTCTCCAGTGTCCTGTTTGTCCACAGTTTGGGCAGGGTCCTGGAGGCAGGCAAGGCATGAGGGCAGTTTATTCCAGTGGTTAGTGTTATCACTGAAATCCAGGTGAAGTCATTCTGCTTCCATTATCTATTTTGGAGATCTTGGAGTCTCTGTCATAATAAGCTTTTTTTATTAAGCAGTTTAAATGCCATATTTAACAGATCTCTGAAAAGTTTTGAGACATATTAAGGATATCTGAGATTAAAAAAAATGATTGTTCCCCCTAGATATTTATCCCAGGCTTTAAGATTTTATTAATTTAAATTAATTTAATTTTAATTAAAGGTTGACCCTGAAAACATACACAGGAGACTAAATAATACTTATTATTGTAATTAATTACATTAGTACTTAGCATGACTACAGGCATAGTTTTGAGCATATTAAAGAATTTGATCATTTATAAGATGACTGATCATTAACTTGTATGTCTTACAAAATAACAATTTCTGAATTGAAGTTATTTCAGTATTAAAATAAAATTTTAAATTTAGATACATCCCATAGGGAGATCGGCAACTTTATTTTCCTGGCCCTTTTATAGTGTACCATTACAGCATATTATATTTTTATATGACTCAGTTTATCAAAATAGCTAACGCTTAATAACATTAGCAAAGACAAAAAGCTAGACATACATTCTTAAGCATTAATTGATCTTAATGGTCTTAATTAATTAATTAATGATCTTAATGAAGGAAGACATTCTCTAAGCCAGTGGTTTTCAACTTTTTTAATGCTGTGACTCTTTAACACAGTTTTCTATGTTGTAGAAACCCCAAACATAAAATCTTTTCAATGCATTGTGTAACTGCAATTCTGCTATTGTTATAAGTTACAATGCAAACATATAACACATAAACAGTCCTAGGTTATCCTTATGAAAAGTCTTTCAGCCTTCAAAGTGTCATGACCTGTAGGTTGAGAAGTGCTGCTTCAAGCTCTTTACCAGACTGCTTAGGCCATTGTCTTGCTGCATGCATTTGGTGTGGCTGTGGCTCTAATTAGTTAGTTTTCTTATGGAATAAAGACCTCATCACATAAAACATTTTACAACCTTTAAATGTCCATAGTCTTATATATATTTAAATACTTCAAAATCTGTTTCTTAAAAAAATCCATTTTTTTAAAATTAAAATTTCCTCTAAACCTCTAAAATTTTTATTAATAAAGTCTAAAAATCTCTCAACTTTGTGTTCCTGCAATATCAGAAAATGAAGTATGTTGTGGAAGTTTGTTTAGTTGTGTTTAAAATAATTGTCTTTGAGCAATGTTGAGTGAGGGTCTGTCTAAGTCTTGGGATTTTGTATTGCCTGCAGGTGTTGGATTTTTGTGGGATCTATTTAATTGCTTATGATCTGCACCTGGTATTAGTAGAGCACCTAAGGAGTTCTGAAGCAATAAAAACACCTGAGCTGAGACGCTCAGGGTTCCACTGTGAGTATGGCACCGGCCATGATGGTGGTTCCTTCTGCTGAGGTCTGGCCGAGTTTGCACATATAAGAACGCCTCCTTGTCCTCCTTGCTGACCCACCACAGCAGCTTACTGCTACAAAAGTACCTTAATCACTTCAAGAGGGAAAAAACAGAGCACAAACATCCACACAAGGAAAAACCAAGCTCCAACAGTGTAAAAATTTAATGTTTATTATCTAGGATTTTATTCATAATCTTTTAGGCTTTCCCAGGGTGGTCGACTCACCTCTCTGGCCACACCCTCAGCAGCACAGACAACCTGCTTCCTAAGTTTCAGCCTATTCCGTTTCATAGTGGCTGCTGTTTGGGTGACTATTTCATGGGGCAGGCTTCTCCAAAACTGTTAGGCTTCTTTTCCTGCCCTGCCATACAGCAGCAAGTCTCAGCCGTTTTCTCATAACCTCTTTATGTTTTTAAAATTAATACCACCTGAGTAACTCTTATCTTAAAAAGTTTGGCTGACAGCACAAGGTCCATTTTTGTATATGAATACTTGGAAGTGCAGTATTAATACCTAATTAAACAACCATTGTTTTTTTAAATACTCTCTTTTATAAACCTTTTTTGGGGGGATAGGAATTATCATTCAAAAATCCATTTTAATTTAAAATGTCTTGGAGATCTGTTGTTGTCTCTTTGGTTGGATAATACCACGTGGTCACTTCCATTCAAGATGGCCATGAAGTCAGCTGACATCTGTCTTGTCCAACCCTAGAAAGATGACTGCCTTCTTCCCTAGGGTGGCAAGACACATGTTGCTCATAAACTTAAAGTAGGAGCCAAGGCTCATGCAAAACTGAGTAATTGTAAAGAAAGCCCCCTGTTCTACACTATGATAAAGCTCCTGAAGGCAAGACCCTATGGATCCATGATTTCAATTTGCAAAACTGCAAATTCATTTAAAAGGATATAACCTAAACTCATACTGTCAAAGGTGTTCATTGCTCCTGAAAAGCAATGATCTAGATAATTTCTATAGGGTCATCACAACATTCCTGCTACAACTGTGGTCCATCTCAAGCTGTCAGTAAAATTTGGCAGTGTCACAAACATTGTTCTGGTTTTACAGTTATACAAGATACTAAAGAGAAGTAGTCATGGAATCTTGCAGCACAGTTAAGGAGCGCCACTGAAATCAATTTATTACAGAGTCAGAATTGTTGCAAGGAGGCCCTGAAAGGTCATTGTATGAAATGTGAAAGGAAGGTCTAAGTTTTAATATAGATCCCAGGGTGTTGGAAATGCTAGGACCATAAACAACTGCTAAAGAAATCTCAAAACGTGGAGCAGAGCCTGGCACCAAAGAGAAAAAGCTACATATACTGCAGACACCAGAGCTAAGGGAGTGGTATCATGATTAGTGTTACTATTGTCATGATGAAACACCATGACCAAAAGCAAGTTGAGAAAGAAACTGCTTATTTCACTTACTCTTCAATATCACAGTTCATAATTAAAGGAAGTCACAGCTAGAAATAAGGGCAGCAACCTTGAGGCAGAAGTTGATTTATAAGCCATGGAGAAGAGCTGCTTACTGGTCCGCTTCTCTTGACTTCCTCAGCCTGCTTTCTGACAGCCTCCAGGACCACCATCCCAGAAGTGACAACAGCCCACATGGGCTGAGCCTTCCTCAACAATCACTAATTAGTCACTATGGGCTTGCCTACAGCCTGATCATATGGAGGCATTTTTCCAATTGGAGTTAACTCTCTTAGGTGACTTTAGCTTGGGTCAAGTTGACTTAAACTAGCCAGCACATTTGATAATGCCTGATAATCCCTTTGGAGCCAAGGTAATTTAGGAAGCTAGACATAAAGCTCCATAATTGGGTGTTTGTTCCACTGAATTTTAATTTGGCTTTAGTCCAATCATTCTGGATATGAAAACATTCCTCCCTTTTGTATCGTGAATGCTTTTTTTCTGTGCCACTGTATGTTGGAATTACATATATTTTTAAACTACTTTTTATTCTTTTGAGATTATAATATAATTACTTACTTTACAGGGACTTACAGTTAAGGGATTTCCCGAATCTAAGAAGAAAGAGGCTCAACAACTACTGTGTAAAACTATAGAAATCTTTGATGTTGGAAAAATACATTTTATATTTTATAAAGCCATTAAAGTATGGAAGCAAGAAGAATTTTATGGCTTAAAATTGATGGGTCTGGGTGTCAAACTGTCAAGAGGAGGGCTTATGATGGTTAATACTGATTGTCAACTTGTAAGAATTTAGAGTCACCTATAAAACAAGCATTTGGGAACACCTGTAAGGAATTAGCTAGACTAGGTTAGTTGAGAGAGGGTATATTAGTTATTTTTTGTGATAAAACATCATGTCCAAGAGCAACTTATGAAAAATGTTTATTTTGGCCCTAGAGAAGGAGAGTCTGTAATGACAGGTGACCCAGAAGCATGATTCCAGGAAGAGCTGAAAGATCTCATCTTCAATCACAACACAAATGAGAAAGAGGAAACTGATAGGGGGAAGGCTGGGAACTAAAAATCTTGCCCCTAATGATGATCTTTTTAATCAAGGCTCCATTTTGCAAAAACTACCAAAAAGAGCCACTACTTGTGGACAGAGTGTTGAAACGTTGGAGCCTATGGGAGGCATTTATCATTCAAAATACCACATTCTATTCCCTGAATCTCATAGGCTCATGTTCACGTAATAATGCAAAATTCATAGTATTTAACAGTGCCAACACAATTCAAAAGTACAAGCCCTAAAGTTCCTTCTGGAATCAATGCAATCTCTTAACTCTGAGCCCCTGTAAGATCAACAAGCAAACAACAGTCTCCTGCAAGGGAAGCAAATAGGCTGACTGCAGATCTTCAGCTCTCCTTCTGCTCCCCCACTCCCAATCTCCCCAGTCTCATCCCAACTCTGTAGCAGAAAACCAGTCTCCCTTTCTTCTCTGGCCACATCCCCAACAGATCAAAAAGATCTTCTCCTCCAACCTTATTTCCCACAACTCATCTCAGTATTACAGTCTCCAACACCAGGCATTCCATTGGAACACACCAGCTGAGCAGGCCAGGGAAACAGCCCCAAACTCCAGCAGGCATCCATGCTAATCTATAAGCTGCTCCTGGCAGGAAACCAGGTAGATGGACTCAAGATCTTCATCTCTCCCTCTGTTCTTCCAGACCCAATCTGCCAGCTCTACAACAGACATCTGCTGCAGCCTTCCCTGCCCTTCTGCCCTCATTTACTGTGACTCTTACAAACCTTCACCTCCTATCTTCCCTCTTCTCACATGTTGCTTTATTCCAGTCCCATTTCCATCAGGCACCTCCTGCTATACACACACCAACACACCACCACCAGCACCACCACCACCAACAACAACAACAACAACAAAACTGTTCACAATTGAATAAAAACAAAAATACCACATACTCACACTTGTAAAACAAAATGAAAGCAGTTCTAAGAGACAAGTTCATTACATATATCACATATTATGAATATATATTAAATATTTTATATATTTTAAATATATATTTATATATTAAATATATCATATAAATATATGTTAAATATGTATATTATTAAATCATCTTATAAATCATGTTATTAAACATAGGTATTAAATATATTAAATCATATATAATATATTAAATATATTTTTAAATATGTATTAAATATGTTACATATGAATATAATTATATATTATGCTTTAAATATATATTTAAAATATATACTATACATATATTTAAAATGTCTATTATTTATACATATTTAGTATATATAAATACATAATACGTATTCAGAAACAGATGTATTCAGTGCAGAATTCTATCAGAACTTCAAAGAATAATTGCCAATATTGCCAAAATTATCTTACAAAATAGAAACTAAAGGCACATTGTCTAACTTTTTCATGAAGCCACCATTATCCTGATACCTAAACCATACAATGTTCCAAACAAGAGAGAATTTACAGACCAATACCCCATAAGAAAATAGAAGTAAAATTTTTCAATGAAACACTTGCACACAAAATCCAAGAACACATCAAAAAGATCATCTACCATGATCATATAGAGAGGTATGACTGATTAAACATATGTAAGTTGATAAACATAATCTGCCACATAAACAGACTGAAAGACAAAAAAATGTATTCTCATCTCATTACAGGCAGAAAAACCTTTGACAAAAACCAACATCCCTTCATGACAAAAGTCCTGGAAAGACTAATGACATAAGAGACATACCTCAATATAAGAAAGGCAATACACAGTAAGTCCACAGCCAACAGCAACCTAAATGGAAAGAATCTCAACACATTTTCTTTAATATCAGGAACAAAACAAGGATGTCTTCTCTGTATCTGTTAATGTAGTACTTGAAATCATAACTACAGCAGGAAGATAACAGAAAGGAGATTAATGGGAAACAAATAGGAAAAGAAGAAATCAAAATATCTTCATTTCCAGGTGATATAATCCTATACATAAACACCCTGGAAATTCCACCAGGGAAACTCCTTCAGCTGGAAAATACTTTCAGCAATGCAGGATACAAAATTAACACACAAAAATTAGTGTCTTTCTATATACAAATGACAAACAAACTGAGAAAGAAATCAGGGAAACAGCATCTTCCACAGTACTCTAAAAAAATCTCTTGGAATAACTCTGTCCATCTAATGGAAAGATTTGTATAATGAAAAAATTTAAGAATTTGAAGAAGTAAATAAAGATAACATTTGAAGATGGAAAGATCTCCCGTGCTCACGGATTGATAGGATGAATGCAGTGAAAATCCTACCAAAAACAATCTACAAATTCAATAAAAATTCCAGCACAATTCTAAACAGAAATAGAAAAAAATAATTTTCCCTTCATATTTAATCACAAAAAAAATCTTAGAATCCTCCCCAGCAAAAACAAATAAACAAAAACTTGCTTTAGGTGTCACTATCCCAGGACTCAAGTTGTTCTACAGAGCTATACTAATAAAAACAGCATGGTATTGTCACAAAAACATACATAGTGACCAATAGGATAGAACTGAAGACCTAGATTAAGTCCACACACCTATTGACCTGCTTTTGATAAATAAACCAGAAATACATGGTGGGAAAAAACACAGCATCTACAACAAATGACAATACTCAAACTGGATGGCTGCATGAAGAAGAATATAAACAACAAAACATAATGCTTCGTGTCTTCCAATAATCGAGTTATAATAGTAACAATAACTATATTTGACACAATCATCACTTAATGCACAAATTTTAGCATCTACCAGAGCCCTGTAGGGGGTGACAAATGGGTCTGCAGAAAAATTATTGAGGTAGATTATCACTTACTATCTGTATTACGTTTGCCCAAAGCACCCAAAGTAGATCCTGATTCACAAAAATTACAAGATGATTTATTAATGTATTTTAAAACATAGCATTGTTCAGTATTTTGCATAGTGTATAAGCCTAATTTATGATATGTGATCTATACATTCACAAAATAATATTACTTTACAAAGATGTTGCACATGAACACACACATATTTTTAACATTATTGTTTGTTAATGGTTCTGTTAAGTTATATGTACTTTGAAACAAAGAAATTTAAATGCATGAATCCTGATTATAGATGATCACAAAATATTAGACTAATTAAAACTTATTTAAACTCATAAAAAGCTCACATGCTGTAATAGCCAAATAAATGTTTGGAAAAGGAAGATATCAATGTTCCAACTAATTGGTTCTATTAAAGTGATAGAAATGATTATTACAGCATTATTTTATAAATTTTGAATGCAGTGGTGATTCAGACTAGAAACTATTCCTCTACGTAGATTCTTTCTTCTGCTTGCCTTTGCCGCTGTCTCATTTCTATCATAACTCTGTGCTACAGGTAGCGCATTATGAATTACACTCAGCATATTGAATTTAAATCTATTCAGGGAAGATACCAAACCTTATTTACAAAAACTTTGCAGCAAAAGCGGTGATAGAGTCCAATTTAGAAACTTTAACAATGTAATAATGTAAGAGCCATATTACACCTTGAATCTCTTTCAAATATGTGTAGAGTATAAACCCCCCAAAACAGATGGAGGAAATTCATGGGGCCTCACTCCTATATTAAGAGCTACATGCAACTACCAACTACCTGGGGAAGAAAAATTTAGTTTATCCTAGGAATCAGCCCCTTGATTGGTTACTCGATACTGAGGGGTCAGGCAATACTTAATAAACTCAGTAGGTTTGCTTATATCAATTTGTGCATATGTAAGCATAACAACATACTTAAAGAAGAGGGGGACCTATGGATTCTGGAGACAGGAAGTAGAATATGGGATACAGGAGAAAGAGGAAGGGGGCATTGGGTAACTATATTTTAGTTAAATGATTGAGTCATTTGCTTTTCTGGATGATCTTTGAGCTCTCAGTACATTCTAGATACTAATCCTCTGTCAGATGTATAACTGGCAAAGACTCTCTCCCACTCTTTGGGCTTTCTCCTTACTTGACCAGTTGTTGCTTTGTCTGTGGAGGTGCTTTTAAATTTTTTAAGGTCCCATTGTCAAGTGCTGAGTTAATTTGTTGGCAAACAGAGTCTTAATCGGAGTCAGAAGCACCTTTTCTATACCTCCACATTTAGGATGCCATTTGTCCTTTTTTCTAGCAGTTTCAGTGTTTTAGGTTTCACATTTAGATCTTTGATCCATTTGGATTTAGCTTTTGTGGAAGATGACAGATGTGGGTCTAATTCTACCCTTTTATGTGTGGAATTTTATCAGTTTTTCCAGCACCATTTGTTGAAGAAGCTATCACAGGCCTCTGCATCTGTTGAGATGACTGTGTGATTTTTTTAAGTTGATTTAAATAATTTATTGCAATTACTGACTTCTGTATGTTGATTCCTTACATCCTTACATTTTCAGGATAGAGCCAACTTGATCATGGTGACTTTTCTTAGACTATGCTCAGCTACTGTGTCTACGAAAGATGTTCTTGGTGTTCCAGGGTTCCTCCAGTTACCCATGTGTCTCTCAAACAATTGTGAGCAATAACAAACAGGGTATACACTAGCTTTAATCAGTTTTCCCACCTTTCAGGGGTCTTTCCAGCTTGGACTACTGATGGAACCTAGACCAATCTGAGTGCCCAGGTTAATGTTGACAGAGGCCGCCTACACCAACAGCACCCACCCAAGCTCTCTGACTCAGTTTGGTAGAGTTGGAAAGTCTCATCTTATATTCCATGTCATGCTCCCAGCCCATGGTGGTCCTTCTGATTAGCACTTATTGTCATGTTCAACCCTAACGTCTAACCTCTGTGCTGGCTCAGTGCAAAGGATTCTCCTCCATTGCCTAGTCTAGGACTAGAGATCTTTTATGAGGCTCGGTTTGATGGCTAGGCCCTGAAATCCTACCAGGTTTGTGCATGACTCTTCTTCAGAGTGTGGACCTGGTATCCCACCCACTAGATTCTAAATCCCAAGCTCTAGCCCAGCTCCTTCTCATGACCATTGTCATTGCTTGAAGTCATGCATGAACCTTCTGGATTTCCCCTGCTCAGTCCATCTTAGTGACTGCATTAGGAACAATCATTTTGGGTTGTTTGTGTGGTGGTGCTGGGAATCAAACTCAGGACCTAGAACATCATAGGCAAACACTTTCCAACTAAGTTAAACTCTCTTCCAGGAACCAATGTTTCTTAGCACAAGTGTTATACTGTTTCTGCTATCATTTCTATATTTAGTTACTCTGCTCTCCTTTCCCAAGGCAGGATCTGGTCAATTGCTGTCCTGGAGGGAGGATTACCTGAGATCTGTGACAGAAGGCAAAGCCATGGAGACTGGTCATCTCTGAACAGAGGCTGGAGAGACATAAACCATGACTAAGGTTAATCTGATCTGGCTTTTTCCAGCTCCTTAGGAACTGGCCTCAGCCCCAAAAGCTGCTGTGGGGAGCTGGGCTTCTGCATCACAGTTCACTTCAGGTACCTGCTTCTGACTCCCTGTGTCATTGTGAAAGATACCAACTGCACAGACTAAATGGCAGCCTTTGCCTGGGGACAGACCATGACCCAAAGACCATGATTCAAAGGGCTTTGGGTGAGCCCTTTGCTTAACTGAGCCTATTTACTCCTCCCACAGTCCAGTTGTTCCTATTTTATCAAGTAATTTTTAAAAACAATCTGAGGTTCGTAAAGGTTAATTTATTCAAAATTACTCACTTAATAAAACGAAGAACTATTTAGACTCTACACTTGGGCTTTACCTACTAGCTCCAAAGCCTTCCCAAAAGATCTCATTAAAAGAACAGCCGTGGGGCAGGAAAAATAGTCCAAGACTGCAGCCAGAGGTTATAAGAACTATTAAGAAACAGCAAGTGGAACACGTGGCAATGACATAATGCGAATGAGCTGAAGCATGCTATGTACCAGGCTCTACATTGGGTGTCTTAGCTTGGCTAACTTCTAATACTTAAGGCAGTCCCTAAAGATGGACCAAGGAATTAACAAACACAAACTAAGGCACAGATATCTTCATTTACCTGAGTTCATTCAGCTAGAAGGGACTTGAATCCAGCACTAAGGGTTTGGAGTCAGCACCCTCAGCCCTTCCTTAGAAGTCCTGAAGACCTCAGCAAGAGCAGTTTTAAAGGAGCAATGTTATCATGCCAATTTGCAGCTTGTCTAGAAAACAAGGCTAAAAGTGGGTGCACTGCTCCCTCAGGCGGACAAAATGTAGTACTGCAAGTAGAATGATTCGAATCCATGGAAATTTATTGCAATTCCCTAGAAACCTAAATCCAAAACCAAAGCATTGCCAGGGCATTCTCCATACCAACTCTCCAAAGAATGATCTTCCTGGACTCTTCCAGGAAGTCCTGGGAGTCCAGGCAAATCCTGATTTATGGCAGTAAAATTCTAGTAGGCCTCAGTCTTCATATGACCTCTGCAGTTTCTCCAAATGTTCTTCCTCTTGTTTATAGACACTAGCCACAGTAGATGAAGACTTTTTCTATGACTTATCATAACTGGTCATATCTACAGAGACTCAACTTATAATAAAGTCACAAACAAAAGAACTGATTTGGGATTTCACTGTACTTTCCTGGGTGAGAGAGACATACTTCAAGCCATCACTAGCATAATGGGCTCTAGGGGATATAATTTTTTTTTTCTGAGACAGGGTTTCTCTGTTGTAACTCTGGCTGTTCTGGAACTCACTCGATAGACAAGGCTGGACGTTAACTCACAGAGATGCTCCTGCCTCTGCCTCCTGAGTCATGGGATTAAAGGTGTGTGCCACCACTGCCTGGCTAGGGGATCGATTTTTAAGGATGAAGATGGGAAAGATAATTTACATCTCTCTTAATTTAATATTTTATCAAGATCAATGGGCAGGACACCGTTCTTTCTAAATAAACAGAAAATTTGATTATCTCCATCCTAAGAAAGGCTTGCCAGGACAAGCACATAATTTATAGTATTCACTTTTGATTTAATGAGTTGTAAAAGGATACAGCCTCATAGCTTTGACCAAGAACATTGTGGTACTGTTATCTATTGTAGGGTATTCACCAAGGAAGACTGCTTGGACATGTGTTTAAGCTAATAGAAAGTCTCTATTAGCTAAACAGGGACTATACTAGGTGTTCTTGATCCCAGTGTAGGTAGCTCTGAGCCTTTTTCAGAATAAGCTTTTAAGCAAAACAAAAAAAAAACAAACAAACAAAAAAACAAAACAAAAAAGACATGTCCTGATTGACATACATCTACTAACAAGAACAGTTAGCCAAAAGCAGAACTACAGAAGCCAAAAGCAAGGTTAGTACATTTAGAGACTACCATAGCTATGGACTTTGATGGATTCGGCCTTTATTTTGTTTTGGCATGTGGTGCTCTCTATGTGCTGACTTTTACAGCCTGAATAGCACTTCCATCACAGGGTCCCTTGTGCTAAGATCTCGAGATCTACTAAGATCTAGGACCCTTTTACATACCCCACTGGTCTTAGTGAATGAGTCAAATCTCATGGACTTATCCTGCTCTAAAAAGGTGTAGCTTGTCCTAAGGATCATTCATTTCATTGAACTAATACATAATTGGCCATATAGTTTAAGATACAGGGGCCCAGCATTAATCTATTTAGAATGAGAATTAAAGACCCGGTCAGTGCTGATAGCAGTGTAGTTAGCCTGGAGGACTAAGGGAACAGAAACTGGTATCAATTATATGATTTCTGTCTTTGTCTCTTTCTCTTTTTGGGTTTTTTTCCCAACCATGCCAACTTTTTAAATTTACTCTTGATTAGTTAACATAGAAACAACAGTCTCCTCCCACCCCCCGCCAATACAGACATAGTTTCCTTTATCTCATTTAGGATCATTCCTGTAAAGAAATCTGTTGTTTTTAATACCTCTCAGCCCTGATCATCTTATCTACTTAGTTTGCAAAGCTTTATAAGAGGCATATTTAGTCAAATGTTTAGTCAATTTCGTACATATTTAGATGTACCATTGGTACATCTCCACCAAGTAGTCTCATTGGCTCAGTAAAATTGCTGCTCTCCAGATGAATTAAACCACGAGGCAAAATAGCAGGGATCAGAATAAAAGGAAGTGCCCAGATTAAAGGTTTTGGATATTCAAAATGTTCCAGTCTGCTGTAAGTCCTCTAACACTAAATTGAACGATCTCAAGTCACAGTGATTTTTGTCTATCAGTGGGCTGGCAATCTAACCAATAATCCTGGCTGAGTTTCTGGCTGGGAATGATGAACTCGACCCTCAGAGTCCCTTCCTGTGTCATGTAGTCTGATTCTCTAGGTTTTCCTTCATTTTCAAAGGCCAGAATCTTTCCTAAGGAAGTTTTCAGGAAGCCTTAGTTTTTCAACTCCAATTTTTGCAATGGCAACTCCCTTGTTTCCAGTAACTAGGGGACTCAGCCACAGGGTATGCACAGAATTGTAATTGTATTTTCCAATACAGTCAGGCACTTAAGAGGGCACCAGTGAGAAAATTCAAGATGAATGTAAGTTGCTGGTCTATAGTTACACTAGCTAATACCGTCCCTGCATCTGTCTTCCTTAGATCCCAGGTTCAGGTCTGAGAGCAGCAAAGGTTGGGTCATAATCCTGTATTCGTACCAAACCCAAGTCTCAGGAGAGGATGGAGGGGCAAGGAGTGGAAGGGCCATAGGGACCAAGTGAAACCTTAATTTCTATGGGTTCAGAGTCTGGAGACAGTCCATTTGGCAGCATCCATAGCTTCTACTTTTCTGACCGGGGTGTGTTTGATCCATGGTGTAATGCCAGCTACCTTCGCAGCCATAGAAGTGGAGAGAATCACCACGTAGATTATTTTCAAGTTGGCTTCAGTGACCCTTTGACTACCTGCTTGCCACAGACAGTTATCATCAGACTGGAACAAAGGGAAACTGGTGGTGGATTCAGAAGTCGGCTGGGTCTCTGATATACACCAGTGAGTATGGAGAGCTGTAGTGCCTGTAGTACCTATAGTGACTTGAGAAATGAGTGGCTAGATAGTTCTGCCAACTGCTTGTCCCTGAGCCTGGGAAGCAGTGTGCATGGGGTGTCTTCAAAGCATAAGCTTGTAGAGGGTAAATACCTTCCTACAAAGAAAAGCAGAGCAAAGGAAGGAGGCCTATCCATCCTTTTCTATACTTTAATGAGAGGGGTATTTTTTTAGACATGTTGGTTTGTTTGTTTATTTGTTTGTTTGTTTTCTGTTTATTCTTTTTACCTGACCAAAACACTGAGATCTATATGCACAGTGAAGCTTTTGTTTGCTTGCTTTTTGTTTTTGTTTTTGTTTGTTCGTTTGTTTGTTTGTTTTGTTTAGTTTTTCTGGAGACAGGATTTCTCTGTTGTAAGTCTGGCTGTCCTATATAACTCACTCTGAAGACCAGGCTGGCCTCAAACTCACAGAAATCCACCTTCCTCTGCCTCCTGAGTGCTGGGATTAAAGGTGTGCACCACCACCACCATCCGGCAACAGTGAAGTTTTTTAATCTGTGTCTAAACCTTTAGCTATTAATTGAGAGGTTTTGGCTATGAAAGCCAGGCAATTGTCAGACCTTATTGCTATGGGGAGGCCAAATCAGGGGCCATTTCTTTGAGGAGCTTTTTAGGTACTATTTGAGCAGTTTCTGTCTGGATAGGGAACTCTTCTACCCATCCAGAAAAGATTTCTATAAAAACTAGACAGTACTTTTATCTTTCCCCAGCAGACTAGATCTTAGTTAAAGTCAGTTTTCCTAGAGTTCATCAGGGTGTTGGTCTTTTTAATTGGACCCCTTTATGGTTATGGGCTCTCTGGTTTGGATTTACTTGAGCGCAAACCTGGCTCCTGGCTGAGACATCCCCAACTAGGCTGTCCAGTCTAAGTATAACATTCCTTGATCTGAGCAAGTCAGAAATATTTGTGTACCCCAGATGAGTAACCTAATAAAGGTTAATTACAAAGTCCTGCCAGATGTTTGGGGAAGAATGATTTTTTTTTTCCTTCTGGTGTCCTCTATTAACCAATGGGCTGTCCATTTCTGATTTACCATGGAGTGTCAGGCAACACCAGGTGATGGTATGTCTTCAGAATATAAATAGGCCCCACTGGTCTAATGGCCATTTGTCAGGTGGCCAGGAGAGCAGCCTGGCTGTGAAGGACAGCAATTTGTAGGGAAAACCAATTAGCATCTGAGAAGGCCAATATATTTTAATGTTTTTTTTTTCCAAGCAGTGATAACCCTTTTTTCTCTATAGATCATACAGTGGACAGGCCCAGTGTTAAAAGCACCCTTTAGATGGTGGTGAATTTTCCTTTCCCCATCTGAGAGCCTGGCTCAGATCAATCAGTTCTCTTCTCTGGGCTGAGGTACCTGGCTTGGGCCCAAATTTTTTCAGTTAAAGTAACTACTGAAGCTCACATGTACCTGGTTTTATCTTTCATTTCATGACAGTCATGGAAGAGGACTTGCATCATTAGACAGGAAAGTAGATGAATTAATGTTGGTGATTAAGGGTAGGCCAGGAGTAAAGCGTGGTATGAGGTCACACAGTCATCAGACAGTGCTCTGGTGCTCCTTATAGGAAAGACCCAGCTGTATCATGATGCTGTAAGTATAAGATCTTGACCCAGAGCTAACTTGTTTGCCTTCTTTCATTAAACTAGAAGTAACCTCTACAGCTATTAGACTGGTAGGTCATCATTTGGCTACAGGGTTGAATCGTTTAGACAAGTATGTGCAAGGCCATTTCCATGGCCTCAAAGTTAGGATTAAAAGCCATTTTGTCTTTCGTTTCACAGACAAACAGATGAAAAGGTTTTGAGACATCTGGAAGTTCTAGTTGCAAAGCTGAAGCCAAAGCTGTTTTTAAAGCTTCAAATGCATTTTGATTAGTCTCAGTCCAGATTAGGGGGTAAGTGAACCTATTTGTGCTGGTATACATATATTTGTGCTGGTCTTTCTATTTCCACAAAATCTGGTATTAGACACAGAGATATTCAGCTGCACATAGGAACTCTTGAACCTGTCTCTTAGTCTTTGGAGTCTGAAGGATGGCAGCAATCCTACTCTGAGACATACTTCTTTTGCCTCCCTTCAGTTTGTAGCCAAGATAGGTAGCCTTCCAAAATTTAGGCTTTCTTAGTTGACATTCTGTAGCTGAAGGTCTGTAATTCTTGAAGCAGTTCCATGATGACTCATTTGTAATCTATTTTCTTTATTTTGTGTTCAATCTTATAGTGAATGCAGTGGTTGAGAATTTAAACAACAGTTCTGGTGACACTTATGTGTGTCTCACCACATTAGAAGCACGTTAATAACTCATCACTGCCTGCCCACTCCCTGTAGGTGCTTCCATTTAGAGTCTGGCTAAATGTTGTTGATAAAGCAGGGTTATGCTATTCTGAATTAATAAAAAATATTTTAAGTGCTCAAAATACCTGTTGTTAGCCAGAGTACTCCTTGCTGCTGCATTGGTTGCAGTCTCTTGCTAGTTTAATAATTTCTTCTGAGAAAGTCACTGGACTCTTCAGGAAAGATTCCTAGATATAAGTGCCGTTGAGCAGATCTGGTTCTACTCTGACTCATAGCTTGAATTGTAGCCTCTGCACACCTTTGAACCTCCAACCTCCAGAGCATACCTTAAATCACAATACAGGATCTATAGTGTGTGTCTCCCATGTGCTATCATTTACTGTCATTCTATCATTTCAGTACATGGATGCATCATTATCTTTCCAATCCCTCTGATCTGAGCTCCTGAGATTGTGTCTTCTAATAATAACAGAAGCTATAGGTGTAAAATCTCAACAACGTGACAGCCAAAATGTGAGCTGAACAAGGATGATACCAATGATCATATCAAAGTGGTCAGAGAAAAGTACACAGGGCCTCAATCTACACAAAGGACCATAGGCAACCTGAAGAAAGTTGGGAATGGGAGAGTTTGTCTTCCCCTGGGAAGAGCACACCAATTGGTTTTTCAGTGCCAAATATTGTTTGGTGTTGGATGGCCAGCTCTGAAAACATACATAAAAGTACATTATGTGGATTGAACAGGTTATTTTTAGGAATATATGTGTACATAAATAAACATATATACATACAATAGCAATTAGTGTAAAAAAAAGGCCATGAGTTTGAAGGAGAAAGGAGAAAGGTAGATGAGGGATTTAGAGGGAGTAAAGGGAAGGTAGAAATATTGTAATTAACTAATAATGTCAAATAACCTCAAAATTGATTATAAACATCAACTTCACAGGTGTGGACATGATGGGGTCAAATTTCATTAATCACCTTCCCAATAGAAGATCTTCAGTTGCTAATGTCCCTGCATTAAAAGCAGCACAAATGTTTCTATTATAAACTTTTACATATTAACTAAGACTCACTGGAAACAACAACGGTCTTTCCCTGAGTTGCGCTATAGTCTTTACAAATTTTCTCCAGATGTCTTCCTCTCCAATTTTCCAATCATACGCTTTCCAAATCACTGGCCATCTTAGTAAATCCATTGGTTACAATCCATGAATCAGTGAACAGTCGCACATCTTGCCATTTCTCCTTCTAAACAAAATGTTTGACCATCCATGCTTCCCAAAGTTCTGCCCACTGTTAATATTCCCCTTCGTCAGTACTTTCAGGGATGTCTCAGAAATGGGTTTTAGTGGTGCATTGTCTCAGAAACGGTTTGTAAAGCTACAGCTGTCGTCTCCTGGGTGGTGACCACATAATATGCAGAACTATTAGTAAACCAGGCCCCAGTCTTCCTCAGTCAACTGATCATAGGGAAAATCCCATAAGTCTATAAATGTGTACTTGGCAGCAAACAGCATTGTGATGGGAGTAGAAACCATAGGCATTTGGGCAACCTCTTCCTGGAACTTGCATATGCCTTCAAGACCTGCTTGAGCCTGATCAAGTATATACCACTTTCATTTTATAATAGATTGCTGCTATGTATGTCCTACTTCATTGCTTTGTGTATCAGCTGTGTATAGCACAGCTCATGATGAGTTCAGATCACATGGTAACTTGGTGGCTGATCGTCAAATGTTCAGTTTTCACTGAGGCCATATAACAGGACAGTTGTCTCCCAAATGAAGAATAGTTAACTGCAGATGATGGTAAAATCTTACTCCAAAATTCCAAACATCTCTTCCGTTATTCACACATAGGGGCCTGCAAAAGGTTCCAAGAACATTCGTATTTGCTATTGACACCTCAAGTACCATCGTGTGTGCTAGGTCATATGGTACAAGTAGTAAAACAACCTACATGGCAGCCTGGACCTACTGAACACCCTTCTCTGTTCAGGTCCCATTCAAAGCCCACTCAAAGTCAGTAGTTTTCTGAGTCACTTGATGTCTGGGCCAAAGTAACACACTGAGTGAGGAATGTATTATCTCTACATTCCAAATAGGCCCACTAGATGTCATGCTTCTTTCTTGGTACTCGGAGGGGCCAGATGCAATAACTTATCCTTCATCTTAGAAGGATTTTTGCATGTCCCACATCACTGGACTCCTAAGAATTTCACTGAGGTAGAAGTCCTCAAAATTTGGTTGGATTTATTTCCCATCTTCTGATATGCATATGTGTGAGCAGCAAGACCAAAGCAAGTGTTACCTCCTGTTCACTTGGTCCAATCAGCATGTCATCAAGGTGAAAATTTGTAGAAAAGACAGATGATCAAAATCCCCTTGAACTAAGTTTTGATACCAGAGGGCTGGAGAGTTAATACATCCTTCAGATAAAACTGTGAAGGTATACTGTTGGCTTTGCCAACTGAAAGAAAATTGCTTATGGGCAGCTACTGAGAAAAGGTATTTGCTAGATTGCTTGCTGCATATCACATACCAGAAGATATGTTTATCTGCTCAAGTAAGGACAGACACCACACCTGGTACAGCAGCTGCATTTAGAGTTACTACTTGGCTGAGTTTTCAATAGTCAACACTCATTCTTCACAATCTGTCTGTCTTCTGTATTAGACAGATAGGACAGTTAAGGGGAGATGTGATGGAAACCACCACCCTGCTTCTTTCTAGTCCTTAACTGAGGCACTAATTTCTGTAATTCTTCCAGGTTTGTGATACTGTTTTTGACTATTTTCCCTGGCAGTGGTAACTCTAAAGATATTCACATAGCCTTTCCAAGCATAATAACCCTCACTCCAAAGGTCAGGGAACCAAGGTAGGGATTCTGCCAACTTCTAGATATATCTAACCCAATTATGCATTCTGAGACTGGGGAAATAGTCACAGGATGAGTTCAGGGATCACTGGACCTACTATGATTCAGACCTCAATCAAAACTCTATTAATTATGTGATCCCAATAAGCTCCCCACTCCCTTAACCAGGAGAGCCACTTGCTTTTTGGAGTCTCTTGGAATCAGCATCAATTCAGAACCAGTGTCCAATAGATGCTGGAAAGTCTTTGTGTTTCTTTTACTCAGTGTGCAGTTATACTTGTGAAAGGTCATAGGTCCCTCTGAGGAGAACTGGAGAAAAGCTGGTAGTAAAATTCTTAGGTATTTTAATCAAGGTCCTTCCACATGAGATCCTGGCCATCTCTTCATTCAAAGGTTTTTGGCATGTGGACTCAAACTGGAAATTGGTAGACTAAAGATTTCCTTTTATCATGATCCAAAATAGCCTTTCTTTAATTTGATTGAGAATTTTTCTGTTTATACATATCAAGCAAAAAATACAGAAGGCTTCTTATCTGTTTTCTACCTGGAAACAACATGATTAATTTGCCAATACCATATGTACATATGAATCATGCCACCATAAAAATCACTTTGCCTATACTGACCATTAATGATCAAGTCATTAAGGACATTGCTTTGCTTATGCTGTCCTTTCAATAACTGAAATTACCTTACCTTTGATGACTCAGAGCTGCTGCCTAGCCCCTGATACTTTGGAGCCCAATTAAATCCATTGCATTTAATTTATCAAACTGAGATTGTCTCCAACCCTAAGGTCTGGAACAAGGAAAACCACAAGAAAGTTCTTCAAATGTTCTTGTGCCTTTCTCACCATTTTGTATCTTGTAGGATTAGGAAAGGGCAGGTCTTCTGGACTTTTCCATTGTGGAGAGTTAGGTTTTACACAGTGTACCCACTATAGCATTGCAATTTCCCTGAGAAATTATTTTTCTTTTTTTGTTGTTGTTTTTGTTGTTGTTGCTGTTTTTGGTTTTGGTTTTTTGAGACAGGGTTTTTCTGTTGTAACTATGGCTGTCCTGGAGCTCACACTCTGTAGACCAGGTCTCTAACTCACAGAGATCTGCCTGCCCCTGCCTCCTGAGTGCCACCACCACCACCCAGCTCCCTGAGTCTTAAAATTCCTTCATCAACTCTAAGACAAGTACAGCAGCTTTCTCCAACTTCCTTTCAGTAGGTCATATTTTGACAATTACCAACTATTCGAACAGACTTTTGACAGCATTTTTTAAGTGTGAAAGCATCTATGTTAATCTCCACTCAGTGGACCTATATCAATAAACCAAGCCTGATCCGACTTAATGTTCTTTCACCACTATCCCATACCTCTACAATCCATTCCTACACATATTCACCAGACTTCTGCTTGAATGAATTATCAAACTCATTAAGCTATTTAGTTGTATAGTGTACCTCCTCATAGAAAATACTATCTATCTGCCCGCTAGAAGCCTGCATTAGTTTAATTCTGCAGTCCCTGCATACCTGGTTCCATCTTTTTGTTTTGTTATTTGTTATTTGTCTTTTGTTTTTCAAGAAAGGGTTTTTCTGTTGTAACTCTAGATGTCCTGGAACTCACTCCATAGACCAGGCTGGCCATAAACTCACAGAGATCCACCTGCCTCTGCCTCCCTAGTGCCAGGATTAAAGGTGTGCACCACCACTGCCTGGCAAGCTGATTCCATCCATGTACAGCACTGTATCGGGATTTTTAGAGGGATATCCATTAAGTATGGGCAGATCCCCTAGACCACTGTGGCTACCTCAAGACAATTGTGGATGATCATCTGTTGGTCATCATCAGGCAAGAGGGTAGCAGGATGATGGTGGTGTGTTTCTCAAACTGGACTTGAGGATGGTTCACGAGTAGGGCCTGGTACTGAGTCATATGAGTGTTAGACAGACAGTGTTCTGGTGTTCCTCTCAGGAGGACCTCAACTGCATGAGATGCTATGAGTATAAGATCCTAACTTAGAGTCAACTTGTCTGCTTCTTTCACTAGAATAGTGGCAGCTGCCATGGCACTTAGACAAGTGGGCCATCCTGAGGCTATAGGGTCCGATCATTTAGACAGGTGTGCCACAGGGCATTTCCATAGCCTTAAAGTTTGAGTCAAAACCCCTTTTGCAATGCCATTTGTATAATTAACAAATAGATGAAAAGGTTTTGAGACATCTGGAAGTGCTAGGGCTGGAACTGAAGTCAGAATGGCTTTTAAAGCCCCAAATGTCTTTTGCTCAGTCTCAGTCCAGATTAGGGGCTCAGTGCCTTCTTCTGTGCTGGTGTATAGAGGCCTTGCTATTTCTGCAAACCCTGGTATCCAAATGCAGCAATACCCAACAACACTGAGGAACTCTCTAACCTGTCTCTTAGCCTTTGGGGCTGAGATGTGAAAGATGGGAGCAATCCTACTCTGAGACAGGCTCCTTTAGTCTCCTCTCAGTTGGTGGTCAAGATAGGTAGCCTCTGATGTACAAAGCTGGGCTTTCTCAGCAGATACTCTGTAGCCCAGTGTCTGTAACTCTTGCAGCCGTCCCTCACTGGCGCTTTTACAATCAACTTGAATTTCAGAGGCTATGAGGAGGTCATCTGCATACTCTTGAGGGTATGTCCCAGAAAACTTCTGATGGATAAAGGGATCCATGTGGTGATATCACATACACATTTAGGTAATACAGGGAGAAGTTCCTGCAGTGGCTGTGGATAGTGACCACTAAGAATGCATATAAACTCACCCTGTTTCAAATAGTTGATACCTTCACTCAAGAACAATTTGAAAATTCAAGTCCCTTTAAGGAGAAATGAGTTTCAATACTACAGAGAAACTCAGATGGGAAAGGTACTAAGTCAAAATGTCAACAATGGTGAGAATGCCCTTATTTTCTGCTCCTTTCCTGGGTCTTAATAATCGGTATGTTCATAACTGTGGATAGTCTTCAGTTGGAAGGTCAATTAATTAACTGCTCTGATTTCTATTGTAAAAGTGAAGTATAGGCCTGGGGCCTAGGCTTAGCCCATAAAGGACATACTGGGAAAGCTTGAAGAGTTCCACAGCACCAGGCACAGAGGCAGTCTGCACCTATAAACCCCAGCATTGGGGAGGTAGGGGTAAGATAATCCCTGAGGCTTCCTAACCACAAAAGTGATCTCTTAAGACCAGCAAGAAGGCCTGTGGGTGAAAATGACCCCCATAGGCCCAAAAGCTCATAGGGAGTGGTATTAGGAAGTGTGGCCTTGTATGTTGATAGGGGTGGGCTTTGAGATTTCAACTGCTCAAGCCAGGTTCAGTGCCTCTCTCTTCCTGATGCCTGCCAATCCAGATATAGAACTCTCTGATCCTTCTCCAGCACCACCATGCTTCCCTTCACGACAATAATGGATAATGGACTAAACCTCTGTACCTATAAGTCAACCCCAGTTAGATGTTTTCCTTTAGAAGAGTTGCTGTGGTCAGGGTGTCTCTTCACAGCAATAAAAGCCCTAACTAAGACACCCTGTCTCAGCCTAAGGTGAAGAGTGATTGAGGAAGATACTCAATATCACTGGCTTCTTCACATATGTCCACTCCATGTACTCACAGGAACACACACACACACACACACACACACACACACACACACAGACACATACACACACACATATACACACACACACACACACACACACAGAGACACATACACACACACACACAAACACACATATACACACACACACACACACACACACACACACACACACAGGGGAAGACACTCTTTTTTAAACATGATTAAGTAAATCAAGTTATATTCGGGAACTCTGTTCCAGATTCTTAGTACAGTGGCCCTGCATCCCATTAAGCTAATCACCTTAATTAGCATAACCTCAAATCCAAGAGCTAAGGACACCCACTTGATTGATTTTGTTTGAACACAGCTGGAAGTCCTTTAACATCACTTTTGCTTACTGTCATCTTTTTTTTTAATTTCTTTCTTTAAGAGAGCAATTTAGACTTTGATTCCCTTGTGGGCATTTTTCCATTTCTAATATTTCTTCTTGTTTAATTGCCAGAAGAGCCTACTTAGATGTTTTCCCTTGTTAATAATTCACCAATTGATCCCTGAAATTGTACTCTAATTATAAAAAATAAAAATAGTTTGTAGCATTTTCCTGGGGTGTAATGCGCCATATTAATGTTTTTATTAACTGTGGCTGATGAGGAGGTTGGCTTCTGGCTTGATACCAAGGCTTCTTTTGCCTCTCTCTGAAGGAAAAGCGACTACTGGATTTCATAGAACTGCATTCTTAATGAAGGAAATGAGATGTTTTCTAGTTCTCTAATTCAGTGTGACTCATTATGAAACTACAGGTGAGGGTTTAGAATTCTGCGAAGCATTGAGTCCCATTACCTTGGGTGGATGAATAAAAGAAGTTAAATCAAGATGAAAAATTGACCCTAATATATTTAGGTTTCCAGAAAGAATTTTCAAAATCAAATGAGTCTAAATTTATGTTAGGCAATCTTTTACACAAGAGCTAATGTCTAGAACCTCCTAAAGGACATTAAAAAAGCCAAGAGTTCTCAAGCTAGGACCCATAAGCATTTAAGAGCCTAGTTAGAAGTAAGATGTATAAAAATCAACTCTATTCTCTGGTTTAGGAAGTGGCAGAGAGGACATAGTACATAGTGTCTACCACCCTGGGCAAGGCTAAGCTGTTTTCATTCTTTGGGTGGAGCTTTCAAAACCTGTCTCTATGAAGCCATCAAATTAACTATTTGGTCTCACACACAGGCACATTCTTTTCTTTTTTCTTTTCTTTTCCTTTTCTTTTCTTTTCTCTTTTTTATCTTTTCTTCCCTCTCTCCTTTCCTTCCTTCCTTCCTTTCTTCCTCATTTACTTCTTTCTTTCCTTTCTTTGTTCCTTTCTTCTTTTTAAACAGAGTCACACAGTGTAGCCCTGATGGCGAAGAACCCAATATGTAGTTCAAGCTTGCCTTGAACTAGGAGATCTGCCTGCTTATATCATTGTAGATCTGGAATTGAAGGCCTGTGCCAGGACACCCAGACTATTTGGATGTTGGTTATTGACTATCAGTCTGAGAATGAAATGTCTGATTTTCATGTGAGTCATAGTATGTGCTAGTAACGGTATCTGGCCCATTGTTTTCAAGATCAATCATGTCTACAGCATAGAACAGTTCAAGGCACAAGCCCTTCCAAAAAAATTCATAAGTTTGAGCTATAGCTTAGTTTGGAGATCAGAAACATGCAAAGCCCTGGGTTTGATCTCTAGCAGCACTTAATATCTTGCAAGGAGGTACATCCAGCATCTGCAGAAGTATCAGAAGTTCAAGGTCATCTTCAGCTACATAGAAAATTTGATACCAGACTAGGCTGAATGACACCCTGTCTCAAAAAAGTATCTAAAATGTTAGATTATATTCTGGAAAATCAAGCCTTAAATTTTTCTTCAGCAAAAATATAGTAAGTGGGTAAGGTAATGGGGAAAGGATAATGACATAATTAAAAAATATGACACATAGTTGCAAAATACTACAAGGAAACATGTTATTTTGCATTCTATCTTGTAAAATTGATTTTTGAATTAACAAGAATGAAAGGTAAGACAAAATCAATTCAGAAAAAGGGTATGGATGGAAGAGCTAGGGACATGGCTCAGTCAGTTAAGTGCCTGGAGCACAAGAGAAATACCTGAATTTGATCTGCAACATCCATGTTAACACTGGGGATGGTGCCACATGTTGCAGGGTCAGAGCCAGTGGATACATGGAGCTCATGGCCCAGCCAGTATAGCCTATCTAATGAACTCCAGGTTCAGTGAGAGACACTGCCTCAAAAACTAGGGTGGAGAGCAATTAAAGAAGACTTTCAACTCCAACTCCACACATGTACACGCTCACACATGTGAATGTGCATCACACATATAAATATGCACATGGACATGTACATTCATCATTCACAATGCTCTTTGGGAATGTGAGTACAACTTACCCAGTCTGGATCCCTCCATTCCCTCTTGTTGAGTTGCTTCTCGCAGTGGCAGTTTGTGTTAAAATTATCTGGTCTGCATAGTGACAAGTCTATGTTATTAATATGAGTTTGGAGGTCAGAAGCCCATTCAAAAGCATTCAACTTTCCTATACTTGGCAGAGCCCACCCTGTGGGCTTTAAAATATGCCAAAGTAAAATCAAGCAACAAGGGAACAGGGGGTGAAGCTGGGTGAGTGGTCTCCAAGGCTGATGGATTGATGGCATAATATAGCTATTACTGAAGGTCTTGGAGTTGTAAAAAAAAAAAAAAAAAAAAAAAACACTTTATTTAAATACTATATATAAAACCAAAGACAATCCAAATCAGGTGAGTTTCTACTACTCTGTGATACCTGCACTTGGTGTCAATTATGAACATGACAGAGAGTCCTCGGTGTCTAGTAAGTTACCATTTACCAGGAATCAAAGTAATGTCATTTAAACCTCTACCATGAATATCATATATCAGATATCAATATCAGAGACAGTGTCTTACTCTTTTTCCCAACTGAACTGAAATATTTCAGACCCAGAATGGCAGCTACTCCGACATCAGCACCCCCTTTAACCAATCAATAGTAAGTCAGTAATGGATGCTAGGGTCTGTGAGATTCAAAATTTCAAGTGAGTTGAATTCCCACCAAAGGCTTCAGTCAGATCGGAGTGTGATCAGGTGAAAGGGAGGAACAGCAGAAAGAAGAATGTGAGATAAAAACTGCTTCCTCAGTAATGTTTCACATATGTCCCAGGGATTCTGACTATGGCTGGACCATGGTGGATATCCCCAAGGAACAAGTGAAGGCAGCATGACAGGGCATTATGACATGGAAATCTTGCACACATCAGGAGTGCAGGAAAGGGACAAATACAGTTTAGTAGATGCTCTGATCCTTGACCTGATGAACATCAAGTGACTTAATCTTATTTGAATATTTAGTCTCCCTTGGCTTTTGCAATGTTGTATTTTGACTTTGTACCACCATCTCTTTAAATCTCAAAAATAGCTTTATGTCTTTAGAGGGTCACATAGAACTTACTCCTATAGAGAAGTCGCTGTGAGCCCTCAGAGTTGGGGCCCAGTTGACCTAAAGATTATTTTTTGAAACCAAATGTTTTATTTCCTGTCCAGGGAATACCTGTGAGAATTGCTAAAGCCCTCAGATACACAACTTAATTGTGAGCACATTAGTCCTGGCTGCCATGCCACCTCAACAAACAGTGAAGCTCTATGGATTCCACTGACTAATATTTGAAATGTAGGACTAAGGGGGCATGGCATCTGCCTAACATGCATGAAGCCATGGGTTTGCTCCCCAGTACTTCATGGTGTTGACTGCCTGAATTTCAGCATTCAAGATAATGAGGCAGGATCAGAAATTCAAGGACATCATAGGCCACATAGCCAGTTTGAGGCTGGCCTGCAGTATGTGAGTTTGTCTTTAAAAATAGAAAAGCCTTAGACTTGACATTGCACTAATTTTTCTCAAAATAAGACTGAGAAGAGGGTGTTTATGGTGTTCTGTAGCTGTGGTAGGCAATGTGAATGCTGCCTTGCTAAAGACACAGTTCTTTGTATTCCTCTGGAAATGAAAGGATTCCATCAGTTGTCTCTGCCTGAAGTTCTGGGTCAGAGTTCTTCAAATGGCTATTACACAGGTCAGTCTAAGAAAACTGTACACACGGCATGGCACAGTTCATAAAACTATGCTTGATATCAATTCATCTGGGCATTAAAGGCTGACACAGGGTTTGACTCTCTAGCCCACCCTAGCTAGAACTCACTATAAGCTCAGATTGGCTTCAAACTCATAGCAATCCTCCTGCTTCAGTGCTGGGGTTAGAACTATGAACCACCAAGCCCAGTTCATGCTACCAATTCTTCCCTCTTTCCATATATATACCTTCACACACCCTGTGTGAAAAGGAAACAGTAACTTGTAAAAACCACCATCCAGAGCTGCTCGTCAGAAATCTCATGAAGCATAAAGCAAAAGGATATCCAGTGTCCTTCCAATTCCATTCAGGCAGCACCTTGCTCCTTGGGGTCCTCCTGACTGCTGCCACTAATGACTCTGGGTTTGCAGCCTTCTGGACATCTGGGAGCCCAGTGGGGACAAGCTGCAGGGAGTCCATCAGGTAGATGTAGTTACCCTATTTAAAGCCTACCTCCTGCGAAGGAGAGGACTGAGCATGCCTCACAAAAATAGTGCCAACATGAGGTAAAAATAAATAAATGGAAAATTCACACAACAGGAGTGTTTAAAATTGTACTTGCTGAATATTTGGACAGGCAGACAGAAACCTCCAACCAGTACTTATCACAAGCAACCCAAGACTCAAATGGAAAGACCTATGAAGAAACCATGCTTTGGATTCGAAGGCAGTGTACCTTATGTGTTCATGCTCTGGAGGCAGGAAGACGTGGGGATCTTTTTCTCTACTTTAAATGCAGGAACCAGTGTTTCTGACCTAAGACAGTAAAGCAATGTCTACATCCAGTTCATCCATTTTACCTGTCTAGAAAAACAGTTCACTTCTCCAAAGGAAGGAGAGTGGCCTTACACTCTGGTACAGAAACCTACTCAAGTACCACCTCTGGGACAGAAAGTTCTCATAATCATCTGGCAGATGCCTGCCCAACTCCAGATACAGGTGTATTCATTCACACCTCTCTAGTCTAGAGTTTGTAATTTGTGATGGGATCATGATGTTTCTAAGGAAATTAAACTTTGAACATTGAATTTAAGTCTGATCTCTATGTGACTTGTAAAATGCTGGAAGATTTCTCTTTAAGAAACACTAATAGTGCTTGGGGAGGGAGCTGAGCATATAGCTTACTTGGTAGAGTGCTTGCCTGTCAAACATGAAACCCCAGGATGATACCTAGCTCTGCCAAGAACTGTGCTTGGTGGTGCATACTTATAGACTCGGTACTCAGGAGGTAGAAGAAGGTGGATCAGAAGTAAAAATTTGGTAGCCAGTATCCATATTGTACAGCCTTCAAATGTCTGTCTCTCTCATTCTATGTGATCCAAAGCCCTCTTCTGACATTGCTGGACACCTCTCACATACATATGCCTTATGTACCCCCCAGATTCACACTCATAAACATAGTTAATAATAAACTACTAGGGAAATCACATAAAAATTAGCAAATCAGGCTGTCAGCCAGTAGGTAAAGCCCTTGGTTCCAAGAGTGGTGACCTGTGTTCCACCACAAAACATACTTGGTGGAAGGACAGGAGCAATTCTCACAGGTTGTCCTCTGATATTCACATGTGGGCTGTGGTGCGTGCACACACACACACACACACACACACACACACACACACACACACACTTAAATGAATGTAAATTTGTGAAGAGATAACCAGTCATTAAGTGGGTAACACTAATATAGAAACTTTAGAAAATCTGCTTGGGCAATGGGATCAGGAAGCAGGATAGGAGGACAAAAGAGCTATTTGTCCTAAGCCTTATGCTTTTTTTCACCTTATTATTTCAACTGTTATTAGACAAAAATTGGGAACAACTCAATTAGTCATGAATGATGACTAGGTAATTACAATGTGGTACAACAGAATACTAACCCACAACAAGGGCAAACATTGATGAACATGACATAGCTGGATCTTCAAATCACTGCATCAAGGGGAAGAAGCCAGAAATAAAATGATATGTCACTGTAATGGGACACTGTTCCCCAGTTACAGCACAGTCATTGCCATTTTAATCAGGTTAGCTGTGGCTACCTGCAGGCATGCCTTAAGATCCAATCTGTTGAAGGTTTCTCATAGAAATAGTGAGGGAAGACTTAGTAACTCCTCACCTGAGCTTACAGCCATGAATTCCAACCTGCACCTCCCTCTCTGCTACATATAGTCTGGGAAGTAGATACAGAGAGGTGGCAAGTTTACTAAAGGGGGCTACCTAGCCCAGGCTTGCCTCAAACTTGCAACATTCCTGCCTTCTGAGTGTTGAGATCATAGGTGCACACTGCCATTCCTGAACAGCCCATTTACTTCTGTGGGAAGGTAGTCTTTCTCTCATCTCTCTAGCAAAGCAGCAAAGTCTCAAATATCCATCCTCATCACACTGAATAGTCACACTACAAAGACTTCTGTCGGTTACTTTTCTCACTGTTGTGACAGAATTTGTGACAGAAACAACCTAAGGGAGGCAGGGGATTCAGTCAGTCATGGCAGAAAAGCATGGTGTAGCAGCTCACATCAAGCAGACAAGAAGCAGAGAAAAGAGAGGGACTGAGGACCACACATATCCCACAAAGCCCACCACCACCTAGACATCAATGTTCACTCACTAGTCCATGGGACTGGTGAACATTTCATATGAAACGTTCATATTCAAGCCATTACAACCATTTACCTGCATACAATACCACCACATGACAATGCCACTGGGTGGAGAGTTAATTCCTGTATACATTGTTGCATTTGTCTTTACCATATTTTATAACAAATTCTCTATATTTTCATATTTTATTTCATTCATTTAAACCTGTGTGTCAAAAGCATTTCAAAATAATATTTGTTCACAAATTATTGTTTATATTATTTTGTGTTTATTTTCCATTTTTTATATCATATTTTACACATTTATAAGCTTTTAACACTCATATAACATACAGAGAGAAAGAGAGAGAGAGATGGAAAGAGAGTGGGGGAGAGAGAGGGAGAGATCCTTACTATATAGCTCTAGCTACCCAGGATGGAACTCACTATGTAGATCAGGCTGGCCCAGTACTTATCTGCATCTACCTCCTGAGTGCTGGAACTAGTCATGTGCCACTACACCTCATCCTTATATAATATATCTTAAGTAATTATTATCCAATACCTGATGTACTTTTTTAGGAAATAATTCAGTAAGCACTATATGCAAAATCACAAACTCTGCCTACTCTCCAGAAAGCTATTCTTCATTGTTCCCTCTACTATGATTATGAGCATATTCTGTAGGGGATCTAAGGTACATTTTAATTACAATTTTTATGCCAAACTACAGGGTGATAAGCCCAGAATTGCATCCAGAGCACTATCCCAAAACAATAGTTAAGTTCTCAAATGAACTACCATCAAAGCTGGTTCTATAACACCATTGAAGTCTTGCCCAGCTGTAAAAGACTGAGAGTATTTTAGAGAGAGGATTTCTTTGATGACTTACTTAGAGCTCAATAGCATCTACCTGCAAATAGTTAAAAGGGAAGAGTTGGAAGCTTCCCTAGGGCAGGAAAATGAGAATAGAGGTGGGATCAAGTTCACATCCTCAGAGTCTATCATAGCAAACTGGACCACTCACAGAGAAAGAGACAACCATAAATAAACACAACCATAAATAAACATAACCATAGGCAGATCATGATGCCAAGGAGAGGAAACCCAGGAAGCTGACTGTCACCACTGAAGTTCTTATACAAGGAGTCTGTTTCTTATCTTCCTCTTCTTCATCTTCATCTTCATCTTCATTCTTCTCCTCCTCATCTTCTTCTACCTCTGGACAAACAGAATTCAAAGGGAAACCTGAAGACCTGCAGTGATTATCTAGTCAAACACATTAATCTTTCGAAATGACACAAACACTACAAAATAATCATGTTTACCTTTTAATCAATTGTTAAAGTCAACATTGGGCAGTACGAATCTTATGAGATTATGTGCTTTCTACATACACTGTGTTTTAAATTTTCAATACCACAGTTACAATCAGATAGCCACCATGTATACTAGAAGTTAAAGCTTAAGAATTATGGTTGTTAGTTTTTTGTAAATGTGACACAAGCTAGAATCATCTGGGAAGGAGAAACTCAATTGAGGATATGCCCCCATTAAATTGTCCTATGGGCAGGTCTGTTGAAATTTCTTGATTAATGATTGGGCAGGTAATTCTGAGTTGTATCAAAAAGCAGGCTGAGCAAGCCAGGATGAGAAAGCCAGTAAGAACCACTTCTCCACGGCTTGTGCTTCAGTTCCTGTCTCCACCATCCCTGATGAATGCACTCGGTCTCCCCAAGTTGCTTTTGGTCAGTTAGCAGACAGCAAACAAGGACATACACTATGAATTTTGTAAACTACTTTATACTTTCAAAATTCAGAGACTTCCTCACTTCTGTTTTGTAGAGGCTATAAAATGTTTATCTGTTAGAACTTTCACTGACCTATCAACAGAACTTAAATCGTGTCCATCTTTTCTTACCTCATAATATTAAAGATAAAAATTCATTATCTCCATGCTCTTTTCTATCTTTTACATCAGTGGATAGAATTCAGCAATGACACATGAGAGGCAGATGAACTTCCATTGCACTATCCCCATGGGAAAGCAACCAAAAAACCGAGTTGTACCAACATTCTCAACCCATTGCTAAATGGAGTAGCACAGAGATATTCATCAAGGATGTCCATCACCTGTGAAGACACGTCACTACAATGGTTAAAAGTTAATATTTATAACTGAGCTGCCTCTGTTCTTCAGGTGCAGTGAGTTGAGCAACTTAAGAGTCCTAATCTAATTGGTTTCAGTGAATTTAATTTCCCAGGTATATGCTAGTCTCTTCATCAAGGATGAGCCCATAAAGCCTCTTATTCCTGTGGCATTTATCCTTTGTGATTCTCCTGAGATATCAATTCAAAAGTCACTGCTGCAAGGAACTTTCCTCAGAAGGCACAGAAGACAAGATAACAGAAAACTAAAGCCACCCATAATCCTTCATTGTCCCCTTTCCTGTTCAAGACATCTATATACATTCTCCTTGTCTTTTATCATTTAAATATTTTCTAGTTTGTAAAAATATTAATTCTTCATGTGCTCCGTGGAAGAGCACATACGCAGTGTGTGCAAGGCCCTGAGCTCAAGTCCTAGAACTACAAATGATAAATTCATTTCCCTTTGTTCTTATACAAGCTTTGAGTGGGTAAGATTTAGTATATATCACTGTTCTCAAATTTTAACAAATTCATTTTGAGCATTAGATGGATGTTGTTACAGGCACAAGAGACACAGTTCCTGGTTCCAAGGAGCCGATTTGCACTTCAAGAAAACATACAGCAGACAGACAAAACAGCAAGTACAGAGACTATACTCTGATGAACACTTTCAAGAAGATAGAAAAAATCAGATGCTGGTATTTCTGATGGTGAACTGAGGAAGGTTTTTCTTATAATGTAAGGATAATGTACCAAAATAAGAAATTCTCTTGTGTAACTGAGATGAATGTTTACAGGAAGAGCATCCCCAGCTGAGGGACTAGCAACATCAAGATAATTAAGGCAGATATGCACAGACTGTGTTCAGAGACTAGCAAAGAGGTCACAGAGGATTGGGGATGAGACAAGCGTATGCTAGGGATACAGGAAAAGATAGGAATAATCGGACTTACCAACTGTTCAAAGTGACTGAGGCTATAAGGTAGGGAATGATTTCAACTGAGGGCACAGAGAAAGAGAGAGAGAGAGAGAGAGAGAGAGAGAGAGAGAAAAGGAAAGAAGGAACGAAGGAAGGGAGGAAAAGAAAACCAAATCATTAAGCAGCAGTGTCAGATAACAATGCCAATGGCTGAACAATGTTTGGTGGCATTAAGTTCAGAGTTGAAAAAAGACATGTCTTGTTACATGTGGCCAGGAGAGAGAGGGAAAAATGTGTCTAGACAGTACCCTCTCTAAGACAATTTCACCTGTCTGGCCTCTCTCTGATAGAACTTCTTAACAGTGGCTTCATAACCCACAGGGATCCTTTGTTCTTCTGTAGTGTTAAGCCTCTAAGGAACTCAAAAGCCTTGCTGGCATTATCTCACAAACTCACATTGTTAGCTGAACAGGGAAGGAATTTACAGGCTCTGTTTTACTTACAGGCTGCTCATTCAGTAACTACACTGGGTGCTCAAATAATATCATAGCAGAGCCTAAAATGAGTTTGTTCAAACCCAGGATAGTTGCCCCTCTAGGTTATGACTTGTTTTTCTTAATAATTAAAAATATATCTTCAGTTGGTGTCATCAAAAATCAAACTTTAATTTTGCTCAGGACTAGACAGTTACAGATTTCACTGGCCATCTCACAGGCAGACCTCAACAAAGGCTGACCCAGGACCTCTAATGTAGATATTTTTTATGTTCAAAACATGTTCAAAAACAAAGTGAGCAGCTCCAGGCTTTCAGGAACACAGCACAGGGATTAAGAACACTTGCAGATATGCCATCCACAGTGCGGACACGTACTAGGAACATGTGTCCCCCGCAGGTCTGGCCTGCCTGACTCTGGACAGCTCCTTACCTGTTCCTTCTGCCTTCTTAGAGCAGCCGTTTTTCATATGAATCCTCCTTACCTTTGTGCTATTTGCCCATTAGTTTTATAAGGCTGAGATCTCTTTTCAGTGGTGTTTATCTTCCTAAGTTTCTAAAGTTGACACAGGATCTAAGGTAAACAAACTGATGCAAGTGAAAAAGCAGAAGGGTATTATGAAGAAGAAAACTTCCCTGAGCTGAGTTGTAATAGTCTTTGCCATGTCCCTCTGAAGAATGGGAATATCTTTCAATGGATATGGCAACCCTATGCCAGCAGGTTTATAAAATTAAAAAATAAAGGACCAGCAAGATAGCTCAGTGGGTAAAAGCACTTGCTACACGGACAGATGATCTGAGTTCAAACCTTAAAACCCATGGAAGAAGGAGAGAAGTGGGTCCCATGAGTTGTTCTCTGAACACACACACACACACACACACACACACACACACACGCACACACACACCATGCATAAACTCACACTCAATGCATCATCTGCACACAGAGCTAATAATATTAATAAACTGAATAAAATTGTTTTAATTAAAAGCACTGTTGCTAAAAAGGTTTCTACACATGAGAATAACTAAAGACCCAAGAACTGTACTATTCTATACCCAGATTGTTCTTGAGTTGAGCCTGAAATTGAGTGTGAAACTTAAAAGCCAAAGAAAATTTACATTTGTCCTAAGGTTTTGAAGCAGTTCTCCAGCAGATGGCTCTCTAAGAGCAGAAGGTCCTGAGGGATCCCAAACATTTCTATCACAAATCCAGCACCTGAAGGCACTAAGCTGGTTGAGAATTTAGTGAATCTAACATTTCTAAAATCTTAAATATTCCCATCCTTATATTTTGTCATATATGAGATATATACAAAGAATTTTTTGTATGTGTATATTGTGATACAAAATATCAAATTACAATATGAATAGCATTCAAATACACATAACATACATGTGTTACCAAGCTTCCTAATGTAATAATCCCAGAGAACTCACGATTGCAAAACTTTAGAATCTATTAATATTCTTACATTACAGCTAAAAAAATGGCCTAGAGTTTCAGAGCCTATTCTGTTCTAGCAGAGGCCAAAGTTCAGTTCCTAGCACCCACACCAGATATCTAATGACCACCTTTAACTTAAGATCCTGAGAGATCTAGCTTCTGAAGTCACCTACAGTCATATGTATATATCTATACACAGATATACACACATAAACATATTAAAAATAATTTTTTTATTCTGGACAGTAGAATCCTGAGCATCTGAACTCAGGTGTTTTTATTGATCCAGAACGCCTCAGTATTCTATTGATAGCATGTGTAGATCCTGAGCAATCAAACATTCCCCACATAAACCCAACATCTGTAGACAATACAAAATGCCAAGACCTAGACAAACCCTCACCCAACAGTGCATAAAACAGTATTTTAAACACAACTGAAAAGAAACTAATACAACATATGTGTTGAATTAGTTCTGAAGTTGTTACTACTCATTTTTAACTAAACAAAAACTAAATGGCATCATTGTCTTACCAGTCATTTAAAAGGGCTCAATCAGTACTCGGGAGAAAGCTCAGCAAGTGATAAAAATTTCTAGGCATGCCCAGGTTTAACAAATGAATAAATAGAAAGCTAGATGAAGCAAGCTGGATGCAGTGAGTAGCATCAGTGGTCCGTGAACTCCTACAGTGAAATAGGAGGTAGAAACAGAGAATTAGCCAGAAGCTTCCAGACCATCTACCCTGGAATATGCAGTGTAGCAGCAGAAATAGCAAGAGAAACCTCAATGAGGTGAGAGAATGACACTCGAAATTATCCTCTGACCTCCTCACGGCTGGGGCACTGCTGTCCCTGCACACACATACACAGTAAAACAAGTAAATACTTTTAAAGGACTTCAGAACACTCATCCTTATGATCCCTTCCTGATTTATGTCTGCTGCTGTCCACTACTTTCGCTCTGCCCTCTCCTCCTACCTCATAAATATGAATGGTTACATTTTATACACGTTCCTTGATTTATTTGCTCCCTAGTTCTTCCTGAATCTCAGCTCTTCCTGCCACGGTTGTATTTCTTCCTCTTTTAGCAACTCATTTTGTAAAGTCTGTTTGTACTTTACCTTCATTCTTCAAAGCACGGGAACAGAAGTCTTGGTTACTCACTTCTCTTAGCGTTTTGACGATGGTGTTCTATCTTCTACCTTCCATTTCCAGTGTTCTGCTGTGAAGTGAGTTCTCAGTCTGTTGTTTCTTTGGAAGTGATCTTTTTCTCCTGAGTTTGTTCCTTCTAATCTGTATTTTAAGAATTTCTTTCTCCTCCCAACACTCTCCTGTGCCAGACACTGGGTCATTTTTACAGCCTCTTGTTACTCGTTCATGTTTGTGACTTCATTCTTCATTTCTCTGTATGTGGTGGTTAATGCATTTATGTGTCTGACAAGTCTCTACAGTCCCTCGACTGCCCTTTCTGCTTCCTCTCACTTACGATGGATTGTCTCCATGTTAACTTGTTGACACTCATTACAAGGTACAGGTTTGTGTGATTCTAATGTGAAAAACCTGTAGGGTTTTTTTTTTAATTTGGAATTCTTTTTTTTTCCAGAAAGAATTCACATTTTTGTCTCCAAAACCAAGTTAGAGAGTATGTTTCTTAGAGACCTTTCTGCCTGGTTATGAATTCATTTCCCTAAGACCTAGTCATCTTGTTACAACTTACCAAAACCTTAAATTCTGTCAAAACCTTAAATCCAAATTCACTAGTTTTAACAATTATTTATATTACGTATCTTTGAAACATACGTAACATGTTGAGTATAACTGTTACTCAAATTCAATTTTCAAATTCTCAAATATTAAATAATGATAAGAACATATATTGTCTGCGGTATCTTTTAAAAGTAGGTAAAAACTCCTGGGCGGATGAGATGGCTCACTCAGTAAAGGCACTTGCTGCCAATCTAGCCTGATGGCCTGAGTTTGATCCCTGAAGCTCACACAATGGAGGCAGAAAGTAACTCCTAAAGTCATCCCCTGACTTTCACAGGTACGCGATGGCACATGCACTCTAAATACACATGCACAAATGCACATACACAAATACGCCAACTAAAATATAATTTAAAATATAAAACTCAGGTGATATTACTTATTAAGTATTGATTTCTTTGAAAATTTCTGTTTAGTTCTTTCTTCTTAATAGCAGATAAACATGAGTTTTGAAGTTTCTCATAGTTTTCTACACCATTTTGTTGAACGTTAAATTTCAAACTTCCCACTGAATGTCTAACAGCAAACATAATTTAAACTTTTGTGAAAACAAGCCTGAACATTATTTAAAAACTATTTCAAAATTAGTGAGAAAATAAAAGGTCTGAGGAAAGACAATTAGGCAACTTCAAACACAGAGGTTGGATTAACCTTGTATCTATACATTTTGAGCCATCTAGCATAAAATGTTTCATTTCAGCAACTTACCTACTGTAAAAGAATCTCTGCCTTAAGCAAACAAATAAAACCAGTGTATAAAACTCCGCATCCATGCAAAAGATAAATTATAGATTGGATAGGCTGATTATTGATTTTGAAAAAAAAAGACAATTGTGTTAGATTTTCCTTTCAAACTGTAAGTCAACCTTTGGATAGGAGTCAACCTATCCAAAATAAGTGTTACATATTACTTTGTGGAGTTCTGTTTTAGTTGTTATACTTATGAGCCTTTACTTCATGGAAACAGAATTAGTCATATCCCTCTTTTTATCTCGCCCTAAGGATCAAGCACTGTGCCTTGCTAGAAACTTCCCATCTAAGTATGTACCCTTTATGAAGCCTGAGAATAGCTTTTATCAGGTTGCTCTATGTGTATGTGTCAAAAGAGTATATCAGCTTTTAATGGAAACTTGATCTATATCCGGTTGTCATACTGGGGAAGGTGACCTAGGGGAGCTGACCCTTGTGTAATTTGACTCCCACTCATGCTAGAGACTGATCCCCCATGATCCCTTTTCCACTTTTTTTCAATATGATTTAAAGAATTATTTAAGAATACTGAGCTTAAAGAATTATTTAAGAATACTTCTGTGAGCTGATTCATTTCCACTGTCAATACAGATTCCTCCAAGGATGTAAAATGACATGAGACCCTCAGTGGTGTCCATGAAACCTAAGAAAATTCTAGAGGAATATGATTGGGAACCATCACCTCATTCACAGTTATAAATGTACAATTCCAGCTCAAATCAAGCACTAGACTTCAGTAGTCACATAAACAATGGAAGGAGTTAAACACTATGATCGTTAATTATAAAGACAAGCACTTAATGATTCCATACCACACCTGGCACTGACAGGCCATGTGCACATGACTAGAGAGGAAGAGCTGCCCCTGCCCCTGAGCAAGATGATTTCAGCTGAGACGTCATAAGCTGACTGCTGCTATCTGTGAGAGCTTATTCATTTGGAGTGTGTAGAGTATGGAGATAAAACAGAGGCCAGGCCTGGTGTCACCTGTAATCCCAGCACTCCGGAAGTAGAGGCAGAAGGGTCATGAGTGTGAGTTCAACCTGGGCTACACTGCAGGATTCTGCCTCCAAAAGTTAAATAATTACTTGAAATAGATAACACCTGAATTCATTCCTAACACATGGAATTGAGAATGTTTTGTGTAACTATGAAAATATAGGCCTCTTCTTAGATCTGGTACCACTGAGCTCAGATTTTCCTGCTGACAACATAAGGCATTTGTCTGGATCAGAAGTGGTGTGCTCTCCTGCAGCACATTACCACTTCCTCTGTCTTTCTGACTTGTTCTTTGCTACTATCATGTCATCAACCTGCCATCCAGACAATGACAACATAGAGAAGATACACTTTATTATAATGAATAAGACCTGGTAGTACATAATAAACAGTATATAATATTAAGGAGATAAGGTCAGCAATCATAAAACTAAGTCATATTATATATTCACTCCATGTGTAAGTGTACACTAAGAATGCTATGTGCAAGATCACATTTATTCCTTACAAGCCAAGAGGAGAAACATCAATGTCCCTGTTTTACTGATGGGAAAACTTGAGGTATGGTAGAAATCTCTGGTAAAAATTCAATGCAGTTTCACAGTAGAGTCAGGACTTAAACTCAAGTGAGTCCATTTGAGTCCATGTGAGACCAGAAGCTGGGGAGTTTTGCCAGTATACTCTATACTCGTTGTTGGGGTCTGGGTGGTCTGAGAGGCTTCAAAGGGGAGGAGTTTGGCAGAACTAATTCTGTATTTCTCCATTTTTAATTTCAGTTTCATTTCAGCAGTAGATAGCCAACATGAAATGAATTCAGTGGCCATTCACAGGTTCTTTCTCTTATTATGCTTTGCGAGGGCTTTTTGTTTTTCCTCCCTTATAAATCTTTGAAATATAACATAGCGTCTGGTTTGGTGCTTTTACAGGATTTCTGTGTGTGCAAACATATGTGTCTCAGCATCTGTATTTGTTTCTAATGCTTGTTCATTGGCTTTTATTTTTATTCTATTTGTTTGTTTTGTCCTATTCTGTATTTTTTTCTCTATTTTTTATTATTTTATTTTTTTAGATGCCTGTTTTTATTCTAATGAGAGATAGGGAAAAGGAGGTGTGGATTTGGGTGTGTAGGGGGAAGGATCTTATAGAAGCAGGGGGGAAGAGGAGACTAATCAGAATACATTGAAAAACTCTATTTTTAATTTTAAAAAGACTAAAAAAATTAATAAAGTTAGAAAAATAAGTTCGCTGTCTCAAGAGAGCAGGGCATCTGAGGGCCTGTGGTATAGGAAGCCCTTTTAACAGATTACTTCATTACAATAACCTAAGTAGACATTATGAGAAATGAACACAACCCTATAAAAGTTCAGAAGCTTATCTAAGGCCACAGCTCAGAGAATGCCAAAGGTGGCTTCGGACCTAGGTCCTTGCTATTTTTAAATCCCCCCACCCTGGCTCTTAGATGTCCTCAGGAGGCTTGGACTTGGGGAGCAGAAGATGAGTCACCTCATCCTTTGAGGCTATAACACATTTCTACAAGCAAAGAAAGCTGGCCATCTCTCCAGGAAGAGGACACACCACACGTGTCTGCTGGAGAAAGGGCCAGCTGCCTCACTCATCCCAGTAATCACAGTAAAGATCCACACCCCTGCCTCAAACACTGAACCTACGCTCCCCTACTGACCTTCCTCAGAAGGAACTTCCAGAGAAAAAGGGACAACTGTGGTGGAGGCTGGAGTGGCCAGAGACTCCCATCTCCTGGAGAGCTCAGAGGCACCCACATCAGCAGACACAGGAGAGGGGGATGGTATGCCCTCTTCAGGCTCCCCACTGCCTCTGGGAACCTCGATGGTGGCCTCATGCTCCTGTGTCACCAAGGGCAATGTGGAGGCTGCTTCTTGAGTGATGTCTGAAAAGGAGGGAAACATTTTGAAATAAGCCAAATTCCTAGCCATTAAAGTCACTATGAAGTTATTAAACTGAAAACTATTTCAGAGGCTGGAACGACAGAGAGAACTCAGGAATCAAAGGCCAGTAAACTGTTATGGAAGCTGCTTGGGGGAGTTGGGGTGCAAACTAAGGCAGACATAAAGAAGTTAATGTAAAAACAAATGAAGAACCTGGAATACAATTGAAACAACATAAAAGAAGGCCAGCTGAGCTTCTCAGACATTTGAATATTAATTGAATCAGTCTGTTAAGAAGCAAACTATACAGAAGTAAGTCACACTAAAATCTCAGAAGTATTTTTTATATATTAATGTTCACATTTACATACCTAAAAAGGAGAAATAAAGCTGCCATTTTAAAATAAAAAAATAATTACAACAACCAATGTTCACCTATTTTGGGGATGAACAGGCAGGGTAGTCAGGGTGTGGCATCCACTCTTAGTTTACCCTCCCAAATGCGGTAAAGGACAGTAATAGTACCACCCATGGAAACCTATTCCACAGCAGTCAAGAATGCAAACTACCTTCCAATCTACATTCACCAGCTTTGTGATCCTAAAATAATTACTAAACACCCTTGGGCCTTCAGTTTTCTTAGTCATTAAACAAGAAGAAAAATAATATTTAAGTATTTTTTAAATAGGCAAACTCTTTATATTCCAAACATAAAGCACAGTACCTTGTACATAATAGGTTTCTCAGAAGACATCTTTTTCTTAATTACTTTATTGTGTGTATGTGTGTGTGTGTGTGTGCGCATGTGTGTGTGTGTGTGTGTGTGTGTGTGTGTGCATGAGTGCAGGTGACCATGGAGGCCAGAAGAGGATTCTGGATTTCCTGGATCTGGAGTTAGAGGTGAGCTGCCTGAAGTAGGTGCTAGGAACCAAACTCAGGTCCTCTGCAAGAGCAGTATGCGCTCTTAACAGAGGGGCCTGTTTTCAAAACAGTAGGTAAATGAGGCAACTATTGCTGAGAGGATATTTGATCACCAAAATAGCCTACTATCACCCATTTCACTTTTTAGCTTGTATCTGTACAAGCTCATATGAGTCTAAAATGTAATAATGTGGATTTAATGGTGTAATACATACTCTGGGACTATGGGTCTTCAGATTCTAGGAACATAAGTGCTATGGACTGTTGATAGACAGGACTACATAGTAAGAACCTGTCTCAAAAATATTTATAAATAACTTATACAACATTTTCTGAAAGCATCTATGCAAGTATACACTTTAGAGTCATTACAGTCTTTAAAAAATGAACTAGAAGCTGGGCACAGTAACACACAGCTATAATCAAAACAGTCAAGAGGTAGAGATGAGAGAATCAGGAGTTCAAAAACCAACTTGTTTATTTAGCAAGTTTGAATTCAAAGCTATTTGAGATCTCTCTCAGAAAACAAAAACAAAAATAGGCATATAAAATATTTAATCTTTTATTTATCAAATAATAATTTTACCATTTTAATTACATACCAAGAGTATTTTATAAGCCATATTACAAATCTGGCATTTTTATTAATAGGCTACCTGGCCCATGTCATAAGATTTACACATTCTGAAACAATTGGAAATAAGCATAAACATTTACAATAAAGCCTTCCAGATGCTATTTTGTAACCAACCATGTATTAAAATACAATCCATCAACAACAAATATTAGGGTTTCCAGCTTCTAATATCCACAGATGTGGAGACAAGAAAAAGTAGGAAATTCAGAATGAAGTTGGCAGATGATTTATATTTTGCCATAGTATTTCTAGGTGACTTATTTTGGGGTAAGTCAGGTCAGGGAACCTAAATGGTAAATACTACAAGATAAATATTTACCTACTTATTGTTGAGTTAAAAAACATCAAAGACTTGCATATATTTTGCAATGATAAAGAAGTATTCTATATATTATACTGTTTAAACATATAACTGCTTTTTTCATTCATATGCATTTAATTATTTTCATGACAAGTAATTTAAAAGATATTCAACTACAATGGTTTCAATGCTTTTGAAATGTTGGTGGAGACAATTGCTTCTGGAAGCTGTCCCATAGATATAGGATGTTCTAAAGCATTCCTGGCCCCAATCCAGGAGCTATCAGCAGTAATTCTCAGCCAAAACAACACAAAACACCTCTAACATTGTTAAGTGTCCCAAGGAGGGGGTGGGATATATGCAAAATTGTCCCTGGTTGACGACTATGACTTATTTATGTGCAAGGTAAATTTTTATGGCAAATATATGATTTGTTTGAATACCTCTGTCTTTCATTTAAACATGAGTAACAGTTTCTAGGTCACCATTAAAACATAAATCCAAACCCAACATCATGGCACACACGTCTATATTCTTACCATTCAGGAGGTAGAGGCAGGAAGATAGTCATCATAAGTTTGAGGTAAACTGAACAACATGGTAAGTTCAAGGCAAATCAGGATACATAGTGAAGTCCTGTCTCAAAACAAAGTAAACAAGCAAACAAATGAAACCAGCCAGGCATGCTGACATGCATCTGCAGTCCTAGAAGTTAGGGCCAAAGCCAGGGAGGTAATGAATTCAAGGAAAATTTTTAAGTACTTATCTGAAAAAAAATTAAATAAAAATAATAAGCACTAATTCTAATTAAAAGTCTCCAAATTAAACAAAGTTTGGTGATGTTTTGTTGATTTTTTACATTTTCCTCTTACCCGTTAACACATTTCCTACTCGCTGATGTGCCTCGGACATGTACTGAGAGGTAGAAACTGCAGTCTCCGAGAAAAGCATGGTCCTGCCGTCCTGCGTGGGTGCTGAGCCGCCTCCTGCACTTGGGAACAGGTTCACAGTGGAAACTTCAGCTTCCTCTGTCAGACTCGTGGGAGTAACGGCAATTTGATGGGTAAAGACTTGTGATCTCTCATCCTCCTGTGCAAACATCAGGGCGGTTCCCCAGGGTGTTTCTCCTTCAGGCAGCACTAGTGCTACCTGAGTGATCTCTGTGGAAGTGGGGTTCCCTTCAGCCACCCCCCGCCCCCGCAAAGCTCTCATATGCTATATGTGGTGAATCAGAGAAGCAGGTGAAGAGACCATGGTTAACATGGCTTTGGAAAGTCAGTGTTCAGGAGACATTCTTTCAAGCTGGCTGGGGTCATGTACTTGTTCACTGGCTGAAACCACTGGCTCACTGGAAGAGTAAATATCAGGGCTATTAGGATACAGAAGCCCAGCTCCTGGAATGTGGCTTTTTTTGTTGACAGAGAGCACTTTAGTTAAGGGTGTCACTGATGGTCCTGTGGACAGTACCATTGGAGCATCAGAGGACATCTGCTGGGGCATGTTCTTTGGAGCAAAGGAGATGTTTTCCTTGTCATCTGTGTTCATCTTCTGGGACTGTTCTTTCTCTGCGTAGGCATGTGCTATCTCCCTCCTTTCCATTTTTGGGAAAGCGAGACATTGTGTGCCTAAGGTGAGAAAGAGTGTGCTGCAGAATGCCACACAGGTGTGCCATAGAGTTGTTTTCCTCATAGTGGAATAGAAATCCAAGTTGAAGGAGTTGACACTTCTAGTAATGAGTCCTGTAGGAAAATAAATCATATCGCACTTTATATAGGACAAAGGTGAATTTCCCAAGCTAAACTCTCCCTGACTTTCAGTTGTAAAGAAGCCGATTATTCACATGCTTCAGGAAATCCTGGGTTACATCTGTGATCCCTTACACAATGGGCTGGGTGCTAAAACTGCTATAGAGTCCCTTCTGGTCAGGAGTCAGAGAAGCAGGTGAAGAGACAGGAATGGTTAACATAGCCTTGAAAGTCTTATGGATATATTTTGTAAATGACTCCTTTAAATTAAACCAGAAGTGCAATGATCTCCTTGACTTCCTTACAGAGAAGAGAGGTAGGAGATAGTGATCTATTAACTATTAGTTAATAGATTAACTAATCTATTTCTCTGTACCTTTGAGACATGGATAACCCACTTCAATTTTCCCTGCTGAATCCTGCAGCTGATTTAACTTAAAGCTCCTTGGAAAATAGTATACAAAATCACTGTAGAAATAGCACCGTGTCTCTGAGATGGAAAGTAATTGTCACAAATTCATTTAAAGAACTTTGGTTTTGCCACAGACTGTATGTTTGTGCCCCTAAAATGCATATGAGATCTAATCAAAAAGATGGTATTGGGCGACGAGGCTTTTAGAACACTTGATTCTGCAAGAACAGCACTGATGAATGAGACTAGGGCCCCTGTGTAAGAGCCCTCAGACATTCCCTTCCTCCCATCAGGTGAGAACACATAAACACGTGGCTTCTATGGACCTAAGCAGATACCAAATCTGTTGTTGCCCTTAGCTTGGATTTCATAGTATTCAGAATGTAAAAGATGAATCTGAAGAGTTTTATTTTTCTAATATTGTAACTGGGGTTATATACAGTTTCTCTACCCTGCAGTAATGGTATTTTGCTACTGTAGTCAAAATAGAAAGTATGTTTTAAAACATGATAAATATCAAAACATGATAAAAATCAGTTATTTTCATTAATTTAAAATTCACATGGATAATTTTCAGCAGAAATATATATACATATAAATATTATGTATAATATATATTATATATATTATATATATATATGATTTTTGAGACGAGGTTTTTCTGTTGTGACCCTAGCTGTCCTAGAACTCACCTTGTAAAACCAGGCTGGCCTCGAACTCACACAGATCCACTTGCCTCTGTCTCCCAAGTGCTGGGATTAAAGGCATGTGCCACCACTGACCAACAGAAACATATTTCTAAAATATCCAATTTTTGCATATAGGAAAATTATACATAAAACATTCATGTTTCAAAATAAAATCATAAAGGATACTAGACTTATGAAATGTGAATGCATTTTATTTTTTAAATATTCAAATAGGACTCAATGAATCATTATGATTTATAATAAATAGATTTGTTTTATGTGTTAAACTACTCACATTCTCATTATAGCTAAAACTATATTTATATATTTAAACAGCTCATGCTCTCCCAATTTAAGGTGCAATAGGCAGGGCTTTTTATCCATTGTGCTGAGTATGGCACTTTAATTTCACATTATTGAAAATTTCCAAAATCTTGATCCCCAGAACAACTAGGAAAATATGTCTAGGATAACACATGTCAATGCATGCCAACATTTGAGATGTTGCTGTATTTCAGATATGCCAGGAAGTATCTTATCCCATAGCCAGGTGACATGCGCCTATAGAGGGTTGTCCTAAAGCCTTGCTTTTTCTTGCTTAAAACAAAGACAAATGAGAGCTGTGAATCTAAGGCCTCCATGGACAATGAGTCTAAACCTGTGGATTTCTGTGTACACTAACTGAACTAGGAAACCATATCTATATTGTAAGGGCCAGAAATACCGACAATTACAGGAGTTTGTGGTTTGTTTCAGATCTTCACAAAGCTATCCATTCCTCTTCCATTCAGTAAACTCTTACTAAGTATTCTAGATGATGGGAGTGATGCCCTGGGGGCTGGGACTGCAGCTCAGTGACAGATGCCTGCTTAGCGTGCACAAACCTGAGTTCAAAAAAATATTTGGCCGAAACGCTTAGTCTACATGATTCTATGCTTCAGTACCCAAATCTTCAAGGATGGTAACAGTTTAGAGGGTTGTGGATTAGCATTTGAAAATGATTTTTAAATTTACTTTCCTTGTTAAATTTGCCATGTGGTGTTGAACGAAGAGCTTCAGTTCCTCCTTTGACCAAACACGGAGTTAAAGCAAACTTTGAGATCTCGTCCACTCTTATGATTGTATATTCATGTCTTGTTACTATGAAGTAAAACAAAACTAAGAATGTTTCTGCAGCCTCAGAATTTTTCCATCAGGGGATGGAGGTACCCACACATGTGAAGGAGTGCTGTACATTTTATGATTTGTAGTCTTGTGAGCTGAGAGGAGAATTTTATGAACAAATTAGATTGAGGGGAAAGGAGCCAAAAGGAAGGGTTTGCCTAGCCTCAGCCACCTTTCCAAGACAGAATTCTCCTTCAAGGCCTTATTTTCACCTACACCTAGAGTTCTAGAATGCGTGTGCGCAGGGAATTCTGCCTCTGTTCTAAGAGATGGTCCTTCTCTGATTAAATGCTGGCCACCTGCTTCTAAATCCAATTACAGCAGAGAAAGTGGGGGTGAACCACAAGCCTTTTGTGTGTCTGTTATTGAGGCCATATGCTCCTTTCTGCACTATTGGATACAACATCTGAACTTCAAAGGGAAGTGAAATGATGGCCTGTAGGAATGGCAGCAGCAAGCAGCCTGCCACTCAGATCAATTAATGGACAGACTCCAAATCCCTTCTTCTATCAGGCTCAGGGCAGGTCCCTAATGCCTCTTAGGCCTTTAGCTTTACTCTATGGGAACTGGATGACCCTAGAAAATATGGAAGAAAGCAGTGGCCACAGTCAAGTGGATAAGAATATTCTTAACCCTACATAAGTCATGCATCCATATTGTGTAGTCTCTGGCCTTTTCTTTCTTTCCTCTACACTGTACTCCCTATGTGGCCAAGGTCCCAGGGGAAAGGAAACACCAAGCAGATATTGGCTGAAACCATGACTGTCTTTAGGTTGCTTTGCTGGGAGAAGGGAAAAGAAGGAAGATTTCACTCTTCATGAACATTTGTGTCTTGTATTAAGTTATGTCAATCATCAGAATACTTAAGGAGCAAAAGGAGGGAAGACTTCTGTTACTGCTGTTCATACTGCATCTTTGGGAGCTGTCATTACTGTGTCTCTCAATGCTGGATACTTCAGATAAACTCTAACCAAATTCCTAACAGACAGTGGATATTTGCTCCACCTCATTTAAAAGCATTTCTTTCAGAGATAATCAATAGCATTTTGTTTGATACTCCCTATTAAGATTCCCTAATGGCATCATTCTTGACAATCTTATATAGACACAGTGCAGAATCTCTTTCTTTGTCAAGGATAGGCATATTTAAGCTTCAAAGACCATGAAAAGTAATGTAAAAAAGAAATAAAACTGTGGCCTTATACTTAATTGTGAGATTTTCTAAATAATTAGTTGGTCCATTTGTTTCCAACTGAGGTAAAGAGCATTATTGTTTCACGTGTATAAGTAAAGATAAAGAAATTCATAACGAATTATCAAGACCATCACCATTGTCATCATAGGTACTCTATTTTATTCTAAAGGTGGAGGACAGACAAAAAAATGACTGCATTTACGAGTGAAGTTTTAAAAGCTAAATAGCATGCAGTATAAGAAATGTCATTACAGCTCTAATATCAATGTTTCTCAAACTACAAAGATGAAGGCAATTTGAAGTACCTATAGAATCAGCCAAATGTGGAATATTTTATTTGCATCTGATTTCCTTTTTCAGATTTCTAATACAAAATTCTGGCCCTATTAATCCAGATAGGGTTCTTGGCACTAAGGCACTACATAACCGATTCAATGTGTTATTGACAACTCTCATTGGCCTCTTATATAGATTCTAAGATCTGGGTTGCAGCCAGCCTCTACTGTAAATTAAAGAGATAAGATGGCAAATGACCCTTTCTGCAGCCAGTCCCATCACAGTGGAATGAGACAGAATGGAAAAACCACATAGAGAATAGAGAAGAACGATGTACCAGGAGGACAGCAGCCCAGGCCAGTGCTGACTGAGAAGAGGGCGAGTGGGCAGGTCAACCACCAGCTAAGTGCTCTCTGCTCCTTGCAAACCAAAAATGGTTTCTGCATATTGCACCTCTCCAGAGCTTTAGTCCATTTAATGACTCAAACAAGCAAAATGTCCACACTTCTCATCCTCAGAATATCATCCTAGCCTTGGTAAGAGAAGCTGACCTTGAAGATGAAAACACAATGTTCAGATTCCAGCCAATCCCTGGGCAAGTCACTACAACAAAGTTACCACATGCAGAATGGAGAGATAAGGAGACTCATGCTAAATCATCATCACCACCGTCACATCATCAACACAAGCATTCTGTTTTCTTCAAAGGGTGGCAGACAGACAAAAAATGACAGCAGACGTGAAAGCAGTTTGAAAAAACAAGTATCAAGCCATATAAGACATGTCAACACAGTTGAACATGCTGGTGAACATGTCCCTCAGACTACAAAGATACGAGCATGTGCTCTGAAGCGTCTACAGCATCAGTCAATCCTGCACTATTTGTTTTTCACCTGACTTCCTTTTTCAGATTTCCAGTGCAGAATTTCCTTCAGAAAGCAGTTGTTTCCATATCAGACAGTTCTTTTCAGTGACCCAGTTTGTCACTTTAATTCTGTCCTTTATGGTTCACGAACCTCAATTGTCTGGCAAGATCTTTGAGCACTAGTTGGCCTTTACAAGGAAGCCCAAAGAAGTTTCACAGACTTTTCTCATCATCAATAAGTAAACTCAATATGGAAACATAAGATTGACCACACATATCTGAAATGAAAAATAAGTTTTCATCTCAAAGAGCAATCCAGACTACCTTTGAAGGGCCTCTTTGCCTACGTTAGAATACATACAATTTAATTAACAATAATGCCATGCAGTGCACCATGAGCGGTGGCCACACCTTTAGCCATAGCACTGGAGTGGCAGAGGCAGGCTATCTCTCTGAGTTCCAGGACAGCCTGGTCTACACATCCAGTTCTAGGCCAGCTGGGGCTACATAGTGAGACCCCCATCTCAAAAAGAAAAAGAGAAAGAGAGGAAGGAAGGAAGGAAGAATGAAATGATAAAGTAAGAAAAGCCATATCCAACTTTCAAAGTAAAGTTAAAGCTACCGAATAGGATGAAGCACTCCTGAAATTAAAAGGTGAAACTTTATCATAAAACATGAGCTCATCTTCCTCATTTTTCTTCTGTACACACATTTTGCACAAAAATACTACTATAGTAATAAATTAGCATAGCATGAAGATCCGGCAGGAAGCCCTGCAATATATAGTCCCATGAAAACAAAGGCAAATCCACTTCTCCCTAATTGCCACTGTTGCTGTAGCTACCTTAGTCTTGGTGAGCCTTGGGAGTTTTGCAATCAATATTAAGGCTGCTGCATAAGTGTGTGGTTCATTATTATGGCCCATGTAACAAACTCTGCTTTATCCATAAGAGCAAATCAGACCGGCTTTAAATCTCTACTCTGAGCAATAGAACCAGTGCTCACCACTGTGAAACCTCCCTCCCCTGACTGTGAGTCTTTCTGAATGATGCTGCCTTAAGGATTTGCTGGCTTCAGTGCTGAAGCTGCCAGTACAGAACTTGCTTGAGGGAGACTCACAGGAGCTCAATAGATGACTTGTGATCAAGGAAAAACACACAAAAAAGGGGGTCATGCAATTCTGATCACATGTCTTGGTCTCAGGGAAGAGCTCTTTCAGAACTCTGTGGGTAGTTTTTGAACCTTGCCTTAAATCCCCTCAAGTTTCCAAGGAAAACATCCAAGAAGAAAACATTGGAGGCACTTTTGAAGCAGCCTACTTTGCTATCTTTCACAGGAGCTGAAGTAATGGGTGAAGTAATGCAGGAAGTCCTTCCAGGCCTGCAAGATTCACCCAATGCTCATAGAGCTGTCCTCACAGAAAGCAACTGGGTACCTCTTCCTGCAAGTGTGTAGGGAGCTCCCATGCTGTGCCTCTGGTTGCTCTACTCCCTGGATTACTCAACACCTCCCAGGGCTCCAGCCCCACCCCTGCACCTTATCAGGTATACAGGAGCCAGGGTTGACCTCACCTGTGAGCATTCAATACTGCTTGAGTTGAGCATCACTTCAGCAGTCCATCAGAGCCTTCCACTGCCTTGGCTTCTGAGACGCCAGAGGAACATGCTTGACTTAATTGTTTTTTTATAAGAATATGGCTAAGGCTGGGGGTTGGAAAACGGGTAGGTATGCCCACCACTATGGCAATTACAGGCTAAGCTTTCTTCCTAAGCTTCATCCACTCAGGCTCCTCAGGTCCCCAAAGCAGCCAGATTTGGGTGAGCCCAGGCTCCTGGGAACTCTCAGGAGACCCTGCTCCCAGCTGCTCCTCTTCACATCCTGGGTTTCTGCTGCAGCTCTCCTTCAGAGAGGACACTAGGATTCTCTTTCAACTGGAGATTGAATTTCTCAGGTGCCTGGTAAACAAGGGACACTCAGTCCCCAGCAGTAGAGTGGTCCCTGTGGGACCAATGGATGGCATGGCGGAGACCCTAGGCAAACTCTTAAAGAAACTCAGCAAGAAATGTTCCTTCCCTATCACTCAATAAGACTTAATAAGAGAAAAAAAGAGTTAATAAGGGGTATGGGTTACTGACTTGCTTCTTCTGACATAACACAAGGTGTGGCTTAAGCTACTGGGTACCCTGTACAGGAGCTCTGAAAAGAAGGAAGGTCCCTCAAAAGGTGAAGGTTCAGCACAGCAGTTGGCTCAATGACTTAAGGCAGGGGTATCCATGTCTGCCATCTTTGAGCCTCAGGGACTGAGTTTCCCCTTTCCGTTCTCCTGATTGTGTAAAGAGAGAACTGTCTGGAATCAGAGTTCTAGGACAGGTACCACAGTGCTTTCCCTTGGTTCTGGTTGTTATGAGCTCTTTTCCATGATCTCCATTTTAGGTCCAGTGGTGTGTATGTGTGTGTGTGTGTGTGTGTGTGTGTGTGTGTGTGTGTGTGGTGTGTGGTTATTTGCAAGCACTTACTCATATCTAGTTCCCACACTTTACTGTGCATGAGTATTCATCCCACCTCCCTTCAGAATATATTAGCTTTGCGTTTTTGAAAGGTAGCTAACAAATGGTTTTTGAAAGGAATATGATTAAATTTAATTGATGGATGAAATCTGTGTTCTGTGTGTGTAATACCTGATGCATCATGTGAGCAGACCTCCTGCCAGATGAAGTCAGCGGTTTGAAAATCAGGTCATGTCTTCTCATAAAATAAAGTTCTATCATGTGCTACAGTGCCAGCTAGCACACAAAAATGGGTTGGATAAACCTAGATACTGGTAACTCATATGACTAATGAAAACAACCTGAGTAGTGGATGGTGAGTCCAGATTTCCAAGCAAAATAGAAGAGATGGCAAGGTAGCATTCCCGTTCCCCTAGCACCCAAGGCCCGGCTGTCCCTCAAATTTTATCTAGTCAAAACTTCTTTGACACCTTCCTGTCTCTGTATATGTATCTCTCGCTATGACATTCTAAGTCAGAAATGCAGAGTGACACTTGATTAGATCTGGTTAACACTCCAAAGCTTTTGTCCATCAAGATAAATCTTTCCCACCCAATAGTTGTGGTACAAGCCTTTATTCTCAGTACTTTGGAGGCAGAGGCAGGAAGATCTCTGTGAGTCTTAGGCTAGCTTAGTCTACAGAGTGAGTTCTAGAACAGCCAGAGTTATAACAGAGAAACCCTGTCTTGAAACAAACAAGCAAGCAAAGGTAACTCCCACAATAAAGTTCTTTTCTGCCATTTACAACAAATTGTGGCAGCTGTGCAGCAAAACTAAAACAATCGCTTTGAAACTCGTTTATAATAGTCTTTTATCCTGTCCTGATATTTTGTCACTACTGTAATCACTCTACTTTATGTGGTTTATCTCAACAGCTACTATTGGTACAAGGCAGCGATAAAAATCTATTCTCCCCCATCTCAACATACACATGAACTATAGACCAAGCAAAGTGTTCTGGTTGAGTCAAACCAGTAAATTCATACATTATGAATGTTAGTGGCTCTTAATGGGTAAAGCAAGAAAGTGCATGTGGCATGTGTGTGTGTGTGTGTGTGTAAATATGCATGAGTTCATGCATGTACAAACACCAACAGCTGTTATCAAATATGGCAAAAAAAATCAGGAAAGAATTTGGGGGATTGATAGATTTAGCATAGAAGAACAGTGGTTCTCAACTTTCCTAATACTCTGACCTCCACTACAGTTCTTCATGTTGCAGTGACACCCAGCCATAAAATTACTTTTGTTGCCACTTCATAACTATAATTTTGCTTATGAAGAACAATGTAAATAGGTTTTTTTAGGCAGATGGTTTTAGGCAATCTCTGTAAAAGTGTCATTTGATCCCTATAGGGAGTTGAGAACTACTGATTTAGATAATTTTCATCTAAATTTGAATTTTCCAACAAGTTATACTTAATTGTTAACATTAGTGTGGCTGGGGCATACAAGGGTAAATAATTAAAAGCAATTTTAGTATAAGGCTGTGAGAGACTGGTCATTGGCTAAGATAACTTGTTGCTCTTCCAAAGGACCCAGATATCAATATTCCCCAAAGCCACAAATACCTCACAAGCCTTTGTAACTCCAGCAAACCCAATGCCTCTGTGGGCACTGGCATGCAAATTGTACACACATATATACATGCAGGAGAAAAAACCACCTATACACATAAAATAAAAGTAAAATAAAATGGTTTCTTATAAATTAGTATAAATAAAAATAGTATTCAACATTTGGCTGTACTGATGCTGAAATTATCTGGGGCTCCTTGGAAATACAAATTTAACTGGGAATCCTGCATTTCATTTATTAGATCTGTTGGTATTTGGCTATTAGTTGATTGTAGCTGGTTAAAATCTTTTGAATCAGAAGGGAATTTGTTAGAATTCTCAACTTCAAAAGCAAAATAAGCACTGGTCATTCAAATGCCACCTACAGGAGAAACTTTGACAGGAAAAATTGGTATGCAGAGTTAGGCTGTCATCAAAATGAGCAGAAAGGGGCTAGAGAGATGACTCTGCAGTTAAGAACACTGGCTGTTCTTCCACAAAACCTGTGCTTGATTTCCAACAAAGGGTAACAACAGCTCACAGCCCTGTAACTCCAGTATGTCAGGATCCACTGCCCTCTACTGCTCTTCTTGATCAATGCATGAATGATGTACACAATCATCTATACATGCAGGCAAAATATAAAAATTAATTAATTGATTAATTAATAAAATAAAACCTATTTTAAATGAGAATAAATACGTAAAAATATATCAACTTTTTAATCTGATTCTCAGGTGTTGGCACCGAGGCCCCAAAATCTTTTTTTGAGGTTCTTGGTCTTCTTGTCAAAAGAATTTAAAATGAAGGACAAGCTGGACACATCAAAAAAGCAGAAAGCAAAGTGTGTCCAGATTCTTTGTTCCTTGTGACTCTTATTAAAGGAGATACAAAATTGTCCCCCTCCATGGTGGTTTTGGTCTTGGGAACTAACACACTGCTCCAAGCCTGTCCTCCACCAAGGAGGAAATACTTACCCTTATTATTGTTTGAGGTCTGTTTCTAGCAGATACTTTGATAACCACAGAAATTGAATTGCATCTCTGGTCTTGCAAAGACATGATCAAGAAGTTTTGAAAAAAATGGCAGAACTTACTCAGACTTAACGCTGAGCATTAGCTGAGAATGATTTTTATAGGAGTCTAAGTGATTTTCATGTGAAATGAAACCCACAGCATGAATTTGAGGCTTTGGGACAGAATGAAAAGTTGAAAGGCACACATGGAAACATTTTCTTCCAAGAGTACATTTTCTTGTTCTTATTGGAGGTGTAGCCATGGAGGGAGAGAGGGAGGAAGGGAGAAAGAACCATTCACAAATTAGATATTTAAGTCTTTGCTGTGAAAGATTGACTTTCTTCTTGGAGTTCCTGAAAGTTGATTCACATGAGCCTTTCAGTGTCTTCCAAGGCCTTCTTCCCTAACTATTTGACTAATTCTCCCATGGAAATTTCCTGCTCGCTTTTGATTTTTAAAAAATAATTTTATTAATGATTTGAGTTTCATACAAGTATCTTGCTAACACCCTTTTCCCATTCCTCCTTGTTCCACCCTCCCAGCCCTGTGTCCGAAAGAAAGAAAGAAAGAAAGAAAGAAAGAAAGAAAGAAAGAAAGAAAGAAAGAAAGAAAGAAAGAAAGAAAGAAAGAAAGAAAGAAAGAAAGAAAGAAAGAAAGAAAGAAAGAAAAAGAAAATTAAGTTCAGCTTGTGTGACATGGGTCACAGGCATCACCACGGTTTTTGGAGGCAGCAGGCTTCTCTGATCATGGACCTTCCCTTGGTCTATTTTAGCCTGAGACCAAACATGATGAAATTTTATCTGAAGTTGAGCTTCACTGTCTAAACCTACAGGCACCTGAGAACAGAACCCTGGAGAACAACACAGGCTCCTGGACATCCCACAGGCACCCCACCATCCTTCAGGCACCAGGGCCCTCACTAGGTACCAGAGCCTACAGCAGGCACCCTGATATTCTGCACAATCAAGGATATCCCTCAGGTCCCTATACATCCTACAGGCACCAGGACCTTCCACAAGCACCAGGGCATCCTGTCAGTGTCAGGATATCCCACAAGTACCAGGGCCTACTGCAGGAACCTGGGCAGCCTGCAGGGGCCAGGACATCCCACAGGCACCAGGGTATCCCGTAGGTACCCAGACATCCTGCAGGCACCAGGACCTCCTGAGGACAAAAGGGCATTCTGCAAGTACCTGGAATCTTCTGGCACCAGATATCCTGATGACAAGAAATTCCCCTGTATATCTCCCTAGGATCTCTCTGGGATCATTTACCCAGTTAATTCCAGATATAGTCAAGTTGGCAACCAAAATAGTCATCACAGAAATGTTTGTTGGAAGGAAGATAAAAACAAACAAGCAACAACAAAAACACTTTTAGCAAACCCTTTTGGGAGTATTTCCAAGTCTGTAATTGTCTTCATAACTCCCTTACTGAGCAAGCTAACGGTGCTTCATCTCAAGCCCACATGTCAGCACAGTTTACAGTGTTTCAGAAATTTACAATAGAGAATGTCTGATCCACTTGCTATTTCCATTTCACTGTTCCATAACATTCTTTGAAAAGAGCTTTCTGTAAGCAGGCCCTAGTGGGCTACATCTGCGATACCAACACTCAAAGGATGAGTGCTGTGTGTTTCAGACAAACAAATCTGGGTCACAGAGTAAGACCTTGTCTCAGAAAACACCAGAAACACAGTAAGTTATTGGCCCTGAGTTTTGCTTGTCTTGGCAAACCATTCATTCACTTAAACTCTTTACAAGGGTAGAAAAAAAAGGTCTTTCTTACAAAAAAGGAGTAGGTATATTTCAGTTATTTCAGTAGTAAATATTGCATACCTTTTGTTTAAAATATTAACTCTGAGAATCATTAATTTGTTTTTTAAAAAAAAGACAGGAATGGATATAAGACTATTGTTTGATAATTGAAAGACAAGTCATGGACACCAGTTTGAAAAAAATTATTCCTGATGACCAGTTCATTTGGAAAGGATCCATTCCTTGAAAGACATGATCTCTATGATGATCATAGAGATGATCGAGACTTTGTAGAAAGGATTTTTATAACTCATCACACAAGAACACATTTGTGGATGTGAAATAAAAAGATTTCTTTTATATATTTCAGCCTAAGACTTTGTCTTTAAAAGATCTCCTTTAAAGGGCTGCACTGGTTTAGATATTTGCTCTACTCTGTATCTGCCTCAGTCCCCTCTTCTCTTATCCTGCCTTTTCAAGGCAAAGAACAAAATTCCAGTTATTGAAGTTGAATATGGGAGTTCAGGGACTAAAGACAGCAAACAGTGAATAATAAGGGAAACTGTATATTTCTAAAGAAGATGACATAACTCATGCAATATTTTGCCCCTTCATTTAGAAAACGATTTTGGGGATAGGATAGAGAAGCCAGAGGATTCATATGGCTGTTTCCAGAATAAGTATTAAATAATATAGATACATAATAGAGGAAACTCTTGTGTTTTGAAGTTAAAAGCAATTGATGTGTATAAACATTTATCATTCCAAATGTAGGTTTAAGGAAAACCATTTTATTACAGAATTTACCCTACCTACTTATCTTCCCAATAAACTGCATACCCAAAACAGTTTTGTATGTTTACTAGTAGTGAAGTACTTTAAGATTGGTCTCCCATGTGTTCTGAAGAGTTTTGGATGTAAGAAAGATCACCACGACCAGTAAATACTCATTGGATACTCAAAGTCAGTAGTATATTCATTGGAATACTATTCCATACCAAAGACCACTCCCTGGAATTTCAACTAAAAAATCAAAAGCCTGTGAGATGTCTAGGCACCTGTGGGATTCCCTGGTGCCTGCTGGAGGCAGGTTCCTGGTTTCTGGTTCCTCCAGGATGTCTGGATGCCTGTGGGAGGCCCGGTACCAGTGAGATGTCCTGGGTACCTATAGGATGTCTGGGAGTCTACAGGATGCCCTGTTGCTTATGGGATGCCTGGGTGCCTGTATGGTATCCAGTTATCTGTGTGATGTCTGGATGTCTGTGGGTTAGCCCAGTGCATTCATGATGCCCTGGTATCTGCAGGATGCCCTGGAACATGAGGGATGCCCTGGTGTCTGTGGGATGTCCTGGCCCCTGCATGCTGTCCAGGTGCCTACAGTAGGCCCTGGTGCCTGTAGGATATCCAGTCATCTGCAGGATGCCTGGTGCTTATGGGAGGTCCTGGTACCTGCAGAATGTCCAGGGGCTTGTGGATGTCCTTGGCATGCAGGATATGAGGGTGCCGGCTAAAGGCCTTGGTACCTTGTGGGGGCTTGGTGCCTGCAGGAATATCTATGTTGGATTCTCCTAGTAATGTTTGAAATAAAAATTACTTAGTTCTTATTTTGTTAATCCAATAATGGATCTTTCCTAATTGATATCTCTCAATAATTTTTGGAAGTCATTAAGAGTTCGAAACTGATATTTTCTGATTTATACCTTTTGTGATTGAATTTTTTGTTGACTTATCTCATAACCTAGACAGTTAATATAATCTACTCTCTGCATTTTTCAGGAGCAATTTGTAACCCCCAACAGGGTAAGATTCTTTATATTTCATCAAGCCAACTGTTATTTTAATTCCCTTTATGGCCACAAGTCTGCAATCTTTTTTTTTTTTTATTTGTGAAGTTCATGTTCATTCAAAGAATACTTATCCATGAGCAAGAAATACTCCACGTGTAAGACTTTAAAAAGAAGAGGATAAAAAGACAAAGAGAAAAGAGAAAAAAGCGTTGCTGCAAGCTGAATCTAGAATTCAAACACTATCCATGTTCGAATCCTTTGATATAGCCAGAGCGATGTTTTGTTTTACTTATTCTTTCTGAAGATATAAGTAGACATAAAACATTCACTTTGTAGAATCAGTTCAAAGCAATCCTTTTCTAATTTGTTTACAAAATATTGCAAAAGGGTGAAGAGGAAACTTCCTTTAGAATCAGAATGATTGAAAGCATGTCTCACATGGTATTTACTTGTAAGGCATCCACACAAAAGGACAAATGAATTTGCCCCCAGAAGAGTTTCAGTGAAGGTAAATGGAATGGTCATGTGACAATCTTTCCTTTCTCTTCCCTTTTTGCTCTGAGAAGCTTTCTGTGAGTGGGATTCAGGCAGTGACATACTCTCTTTTCCTCTCCTGTAAAAGGCACTTTAAGGCACTTACCATGGCAGCTTCTGTTCTGCGTATGACACTGTTTCCAGCAGTTGCTCTGACAGGGACAAGCACATTTCATTCACAATAGGTTCTGTTCTGTTCACTAAACAAAACAAAACAGCAAAGAAACACAAATCTCAGCCAACTCCTTTCTCTTGTTCTTTCCATTTTCCTTTCGATTCTACTTCTCTGATATCCTTTTCTTGTGCTCTACTGACTTCTTAGATTTAGTGTTGATGCTTTTAAATTGTAATATCTTCTTTAATGTATACATTGTTTCTTGTTTCAAAGATGAAAGATTGAACACTTTGGTTCAGTCCTGAGTATCAGAGCCTTTAATTCGAATGAGCCACTGTGCTGAAAGCAACCTTTAGGAGCATAACAAAATCTAGCACAGTATAATGTGTTATTCACCTACACACTTTTATAGGCCCATTCTTTTGCCCAAGGTGCTAATACAAGCAATTGGCCTCATCTCCTCTTTCTTCCTCCATCCTTAAGAAACACTAGTGCAGTAAAGAGATGCAAATGAAATGATAAAGCTATGCAAGCATTGATATGCAAGCTCCTCCTTGGGAGGAGCCATGGGGACTGGGAACTCTGAGATGATGCAGCTGGGAACTTCAGGAACTAAGAGGCATACTTTCTTTTGGAAAGATTGGAACAGGGCAGAGCGTCAGCTATTGTATTACAGTATTGTCACAGTCGTTCACAGAATACATACTCCTACTTTTGTGATAATTAAAAATCTTGTCATCCTAAGCTATCCTTCCAAGGCTACCTGGTGCCACTCCCAGCCTCAGCGCCTCCTTAATGCCACCATGCCAAAGAAAGGGTAAAATTAGCCTTTTATTTGGGGCTGAGATGTGTCCCCTTAAAATTTATATAATTAAATCCTAATACCAACATTATAGGCACTGTATTTGAAAGTGGGGTCTCTAGAGAGATGACTAAATTAAAAATCCAAACCAAATAACTTATTTTTATTAAAAATATTAGTAGAATAAGAACCTTGATACAAGGTCATCTTTGTGAAGTCACAGAGAAAGCAGACATCTACAAGCCAAGAAAGATATGTTCGGAGATACTAGTACTGCTAATATCTTGATCTTGGACTTCCACTCCCAGGAAGTGTTAGAAAATACAAATAAGTTGTTTAAGAATCCCAGTCTGTAAAAAGTGCTTTGTTAGGCCACCCTAACAGATGGATGTCACATGGCACATTCAAGCATCCCTTCTGATTAATGCTCAGAGCTCAGGATTGTTTTTTTCCTGAATGAGTATTTTGCCTGCATGTATGTATGTACATGCCTGATATCCTCGAAGATCAGAAGGCTGCACTGGATCTCCTGAAACTGGAGTTATAAATGATTGTGAACCACCACATGGGTGCTGGGAACCCAACCTGGATCCTCTGCAAGAGAAGCAAATTCTCTTAACTGCTGAGCCATCCCTCCAGCCACGCATGCTAAACATTGTAAAAGGCTCCATTGTAGCAGTACACTACAATCTTTTACCCTCAATTTTAGGAAAGGAGAAAGGAAAGATATAAATCTTCACCACTTTTACAAGTAGCTTTAATACAGAAACACAGAAAGGTAGAAATCTTCACAGCCTCTTTTTAGGCTGTACTAAGCTTGAATCTCTCCAACCTTTGTTCTCACACTAATGACAGCAACTCAACAAACCTACCTACCACCAGCCAAAGCCCACCCTGACTCTCTGGGCTTCAGACCTTTTATGCCCTAAGTCAGAAGTTCCTATGAACCCATGCAGCATGCAATCTCAAAGACAAGACACAGGTGCCAGAAAGATTGCACCCAACCAAATTATAGCCACCTGCATTAAGCATTCCAATTCCGACTCGTAAACATCTCTACCACAGCTGGGGTGGGAATACAAACCTCTAGTCACTAGTCAGTTAAACTAAAAAGCTTTTCTTAACATAAAACTTCCAAGTGTTCCTCTACATTCCACAATGAAGCAAGAATGTGATATTGTCTTTGCTGGAATAAAGCAATAGGATCTAAGAAGAAGTAATAAGCATTTAATCTCTAAATAAGAAGATAATAATTCCAAGACTACAGGACTATTGGAGGGTTGCTTTTTGAGACAGGTTCTCATATAGATCTAGCTGGCCTTGACTTCTGTATATGAACTCTGTGTGTAGACCTTTAGTCCCTCCTCCTCCTCCTCCTACCAGGGAGACCACTACAAACAGTTTCTGCCATGCCATGCTGGGAAAACACTCTCATGAATTACATCTCCATTGAGACGGTTACATTAGATAATGCATACATACAAAGCGCAGCATTTTCCACACCCATTACACATCAGCACATAATGTTATTTGAAACAGTGCAGACACAGGTAACAAGGTATAGATTTTCACCTGTAGAAGTGGGTGTGTCCTTAATCGGTGGCTAATGAGTTGTTGTCTGAGAAACTTTCCGAAAGAAAAAAAAAAAAGGATCTATTAACACCCCCCCCCATTTAGATTTTAATTTATCATGGAAAGAGCAATTTCTGGAGAAAGATTTTAGGGTGGCCGTTCTAACTTAATTCCATAGCATTTTCCTGGATTTTTTTTTCAAATAAATATAATCAATAAGTAGTTTGGACTGTGTCTAGTAGGTTCTTATTAGTTCTAAAATTTTCCACAAGTGGAAATATTCATAAGCAGGTGGAAAATACTTTTGTTATTCACAGCTAAAATGATGCTACTACTTAAATGATTTAGCATTCAATGAAAACTTATGCAAGTAGTCAATTATGTTGCAGAAAATAAGTTGCCATTGTCAGTTTTTGGCTATCATATATATTCAATAAAATTATTGCATCTATGCATCTCCAAATATTCTATAGTGATAGAGGTATTTCTCATCCGTAACCCGCCATGCCGGTTTCCTGTTTACTGAATGAGATGCTGTAAGTGTGAGATATTGCCCCATGCCAAAGGAAAGCACACAAGGAACCCAAATCCCTGCATTTGTAATTCAGGACCCTCGTTTTCTTGTTTAGGACTATCCTCGACAGCAGGGCTCCATTTCAGGGGGCAAGAAACACATTCACTGACCTCACATGGTTTATCTTCATCCTGACTTTCAACAGTACCTCTGTGCCTGTTCATTCATCTGACTTCAACTTTTCCTTTTCCTGGCTTACTCCTCTTTACAGACTAACTTCAGGCATCCCCGCCAGGGCAAGTTCCTTTTACCTAGACTGGATTTCTGCAGAGGTCCACCAATTGGGGCACATCTTTCAGGCTCAGTCCTCAATTCAGTTGAGCTATGTTTTGGACGGACCCAAGCCTGACGTAAAGCTGTGCAGTTTGCTCCAACCACATATTCCAACTGCACAATTTCATGTCTTAGCCCACATCTGTCACACACTCTCTATTCTCCCCAGTCTGAGTCACCACTTAGTCTGTACCCCTGACCTTTAGCCTTCTTTGGCATACACAAAACTGTAAATCACACCCAAAATGCAGCCCTTTCAGATCTTATCCTCTTGACTCTATCTACCCTAATTCCTTCCTCCACCAATGTGGGTCACTCTCCAGTAAGCAGCTACCTAGCCTATTTTCCTTCCAGATTGTGCCTCCTCCCCCACTCCAGTCTTAAAGTTTGTGTCCCTCATCAATAGATTGTATCTTTCATCCCATGTTTCCCAGGCTCGTGAAAAGCAGAATGCTAACATGTCTCCGCTGATTCTGACTTAGAGGTATATATATCTTCTCTCAGTAACTCAAACACTAAGTCAGCTGTGAAAGAGACTTTGCAGACGTGACCAAACTCCTAATGAAGTTGCCTCTAAGACATGGATTTGACTCGTCACTAGGACTGACCTAGTAAAGGGAGTGTCTAGATCTGATTCTAGACTGCAGAAGAAGACAAGTAGGAGAGAAAAATACCTGAGAGGAAGGAGCTAAGGTATAAGGACCTATGGGTGCCTTGTTGCTCACTGGCCCTGGCCAACAGCCAGCAAGATTGTGAGGCTTCCCTCACTACATGCATAGGAACAGAATTATTCTAGAAATCCTGTGAGTTTGCAAAAGGACACTGAGTCCCAGAATCCTGCTCAGCTGGACTTTAACTACATGGTCCACCTACACACCACACCAGGACCAGGACTTCTGAACTATAGAATCAAGAGCTAACACAGGACAGCTGTTTTTAAGCTACTAAAAATGTTTGACTATTTGTTATATAACAATAGAAAACTATGCATGGTCCCTAGCTCACACCTCCACAGTCTATATCCCCTTTCCATTACACCAATATATGCTGCCCCAGTTTGAATCTTCTCCCAGCTCTTGTTGCACTTTCCACAAGAACAAAGTCCCCTGCACCTGAATGACCCCTAGCTTCTCGTATAACCCCATGTCAATCTTCCTCTTGATCCCTATGCACTACTAGCACTGCTAAGTCCACCCACCACCATACCACACACCCACCATACCACACCAATCAGCCCAGGAGGACACTAAGGCCGGTTTCTGCAGGGCCAGAAGAAGCATTGTCTCTGTAACAAGCAGCCAGTTCACCTTGTTGCCTACATTCTGAGCTCCAAACTGGTTCCCCAGCTGCATAGAATCAGAGGCTTCCTCATTGCAGGCAGCACAAGGCACCCTTTCTAACAGGGATGAGATGGCCAGTGCCTACCATTCCACCTAGGGATCCTGACATTTCTTTACCCTCTCTACTCATTAATTACCCTTGTGTCAGATGCAGCCAAAACTTTCGCTGAGATGGCTGAGATATGTGTCACAAATATCCAGTAGCTACCATCAATATGATAATATGTGATGAAGAAGATAGAATAGCTACACAAAAGGACAAATAGTTTCATATGTACAAATATATATTTATGCACTATACACGCATACACACAAATAATTGTAACACAAATTTTAAAGACAAACTTGATCAAATTATTTTTAACTGAAATGTGACTCCTTTAACAGCTAAAGATATGATTGACCACATGAATATCATCAGAATCCTTAATATTCTCTTTTCTCAATGCAAAAAAATTTTAAAGTTTCGTTATACTCTGGGTTTTTGGCTACAAGCTAGCTGTCCTCTGAGATAGTATCTTTATAAGCATGCTATTATATTAATGTGAAATGGTTCCAAATACTTACATAAGGCTGTAGTTTGTACATTGGTTTTCCTGCAAAGACTCCAAAATGTTAAAGGCTTGGTCTAATGCATCATGATTGGAGAGTGACAACTTGTAACAGGTACAACTTACTGAGCCCTCAGCTCCCTTGGGACGTGTCCCTAATGGACCATAAAACCCCAGTCTCTTCCTCCTTCCCTTTGTTCCTGATAAACGATATAAGAAATTTCACTTTCCATGACTCCCATGGGGATATGCTACCTCACAGGCCCCAAGGTAATAGGGCCAATCATAGGTTGAACCTTGCAAATCTGTAAGTCAAACTAAATCTTTCCTCTTATAAGCTAATTGTATCGATATTCTGTTACATTCATGGAAAGTTGGCTAGTACAGAGTTTCCTGTATACCTAACGGACAGTTTACTGTGATAAAAACACGACCTATGACCTCTGTCCCCCATACGAGTGTTATTATCAAGGGAAGGTGATGGAGGGATGAGCATGAGCCAAGAATGTATGAAAGGAGAAAAGTCTCTAGGAGACCCACCATTTTGATCACTTACTAAGTAAAATTAATTGCAAACAAATTATAAAAATGGAAAAATTGAAATAGTGTATTTACCTCAAGTACTAGTCTCCAAACATATAGAAACCCAAGATTGTGACAGACAGATCAAGAGCTTTGACAGTGGCTCCCTTCCAGCTCTTCTTCAAAGCCTTACTTCCTGTTACCAGCATTGCTTGTCATTGTTGCGGGATTTTGTATTCAAAATTAACTGATGTTGGGGATTTTGATGAGCACAAACACAACATGGGGGGATCTTTAGCAGAATGAACCACTTGCTTCATGAGGCAGAAAGCATAGCAAGAGAGGAACAGGACTAGATCAGGGTCTGACAAGCCCCTTCAGTGGCACACCTCCACTGACCTAAGAGTATACCACCAAGTGCTCTCTATCTCTCGCTCACTCTCCCCCCCCCTCAAAGATGTCACTAATTCTCAACAGTTCCACCCCAAAGATTAAGCCTTTACCACATAGGTCTTTAGGGATCACTTATCTGAGTTTGCCTTCTATTGCTATGACAAATCACCACATCCAAAAGCAGCTTGGGAGGAAGGGTTTATTTCAGTTTACCATTGTAGTCCATCATGAAGGGAAGTCAGAAACATGGAGGCAGGGACTGAAGCAGCAGCCATGGAGGGGTGCTGCTAAATGCTTTGCTCTCTATGGTTTGTTCAGCCAGCTTTCTTATACAACCTAGAATCACCTGCCCAGGGGTATACCATATGCAGTAGACTGTGTCCTCCTACATCAACCATTAATCAAGAAAATGCTTCATTTCTCAGTTGAGGTTCCCTAAGCTGACAGAGAAAAAAAAAATCTAGCCAGCACAGAGGATATTCAATATCCAAGTTATAGAACAGTGTCTCTACAGGAACTTCTCCTAGAAGATAAGTCTCAAAGTTCTATTAGACTAATATCCACAGAGGCCTGCTTCCATTATAATTGGGAACTAGATCTCAATGGGTTTTTTTTCTGTTTTTTTTTTTTTTTAAATAAGACATGGAGTCTTACTATGTTTTCCGTGTTCCCCTAACTCCTATGCTCAAGTGATTGTCTTGATGCAGCCTCCCAAATATCTAGGGTTCATTTGTGGATAATTTTAGAACTTGCCCACTAAGAGGCTGAGGTACAACGTTTATCAGCTTCATTCCATCTGAAACTCGGTCTCACTATTCAACACCTATTTCAGCATCGTGGGGGAAAACTGAAATATTTTCACATTGTCAAAACAAGCAGTGTGGTTTGTAAAAGCATTCTTTGATCATTTACTTATTTTAATCATACCAAAAAAAAAAAGATAAAAAATCCAAGTATTGATTGCAGTACCTGCCAGTAATCCCAGCATCAGAAGGTAGAGAAAACTGGATCTGGTTTCCTTTCTGGGTGGCAAGTCTAGCCAGTAGGTGAGGTCTGTGTTCAATGATAAAACCTGCCTCAAAAAAATAGTGACGGAGGAAGATACCCAACATTGACTTACACACGTGTCCTCTAAGGCACAAGCACAGAGATGTAGGATTTCCCCGCAGCGGCTTCCATTATGGCAAAGTAGCTCTGGAGTGGCCAGCATAGCAGCTCCAGGAAGGGAAGCCATGTGGCATGGGTCTATGTATGTCTGTGGGTCTACAGGTCCATGCGGTCCTTGATCCGAGGACACGGAAAGCCGGTGGGAACTACAGAGATCCTGGAAACACACGGCATAGGGTATAACTCAGTTTATTGCAGGAATGTGGTCACACTTACAGCAAGACAAGGGTCTTGGGTATCCAGGGACCTCCGGGGGAGCTCATTGGTTAGGACAGCACAGGTAAGGACAGCCCCATTTGCATGTTGAGCTTGCAGCCTGAATCTAGGTATTCTCCCCACCACTCCCCTATATGACAACAGTCATATAGGGAGAAGTAAGTTACAGCTCCAGATAAACAACTCACCAGGTCGCATACCTTTGAGGGGGTGGTGCCTTGCTGTGAAAGCAGGCAGCACAGCTTGTGGTCTGTCAGAGCAGAGAGTGGAGGAGCAGCCTAATGCTTTCTGCTCTCAAAAGGAGAGTTCAGTGGTTCCAAGCAGCTTCTGCTCCACCTCACCTCCAGGACAGCCCCATACCCAGACACGTGGGCATATACTACACACACACACACACACACACACACACACACACACACACACACGAATGAATGAATGAATGATCAAAAACACAGGACAAATGAGAGATTCAACTCTAGGATTTTTTTTTTTTTCAGCATGTGAGAAAGTTTCTGTGGGGAGGGGAGTTCTTTGGCTTGGTTGAGTTTGTTTTGTTTTTTTGAGACAGGGTCTTATGTAGCCCAGGATGGCTTTAAACTTGTCATACTGAGGACAGCCTTGAAATCTTTATCCTCCTGCCTCCATCCCCCAGTGCTATTACTGCTGGAATGTGCCACTGTGCCCTGGCTCATGTTTCTTTTGATGATGAGATCAAACCCCATTTGATTTATGAAAAGCATAGGAATCATTGCTGGTCAGGGGCTATGTGTCATAGCTCTTCACTCCAACCTCTCTAGTATGCTTGGTATTTCATTGTGTTTTGTTTTCTTTGGTTAGGCTTGCTTGTATTTTGAGACATGGTTTCACCATATAGTACTGGCTAGCCTGGAACTCACCATGTAGACCAGGTTAGCCTTGAACTCACAGAGCATCATGTGCCTGTGCCTCTCCTCAAGTACTGAGATTAAATCTGCACTGGGTTTTTATTTTTTAAAGTATTCATAGGAGTTTAGTTGCTATTAATATGCAACCTAAAATACCTATTTTTACCTTTGTCCTCCACAAAGGGAATTTATAATAAATGAAAATATAAAATGAGTAGAACTGCATATATTTGCACATGTCTTTAATCCCAACACTTGGGAGGCTCAGTTAGGGACATCAAAAGACATTCAAGGATAGTTTAGACTATAGAATGAGACACTAATGAAAGAAAGGGAGGAAAAAAGAGATAAAGAGATGGGGGAGGAAGGGAGACAGGACAGAAGGAAGGGAAGGAGGGAAAATGTGCTTCATATCAATACTGATACACAATACAAATGCTATTCCATGCAAACCAGGAGAGGTGCCTGGTCTCCAATACTTCCTGACACAGCAGACTGAATGGAATGAGGACAAAAGGAAGAAATCTTTTTATCAGGACAGTCTAGACCTGCATGACAAAACCAAACAGTAGAAATTTTGAAGCCAATTCAGTATAGACCAGTTCTTGACATTTATTGGCTGCATTTACCTTGGGCAATTCACCTTACCTCTCTGGGTCATAACCATCCAATAAAAAAATAATAAAAAATAATCTCCATTGAATGCCACCTGTAAAACACTGACATAGCTCCAGATCACTGAGAAGACCTGAAACTGTTGATGCCTTTTCCTTTTTCCCCTTTGGGCAGCAAGAGGCAGGAGGGATAGTAGCATTCTTTCAGACATCTGGGCAGAGCCTAGGACCAGGGAGGGAGTACTAGAGAAGAGAATGAAGGGGTTCAAGCCTGGGCCATATTCCTGCAAAATTGGCTGCAGGTTCCTGGGAGAAGCTGTGGAGTGAAATGTTTGTGGGAAGGGAGATGAAATCAGGAGTGGGGTCTGCAAGGAAGGCACCAAACACTGAGATGAAGTAGATAGGAAAGAATAACTATCTATTATTGCAGTGCTGTGGACTGAACTCAGGGCAAGCACTCTAAGCATGCAGTTCTAAGCCACAATCTTGTCCCAAGAAAGGGTATTTAATAGCAGATGCATAAATATAAGAGAAGGCCGGTGAGTAGATTGAGACTTACAATGCCCTGTGTGTGAGTATTATCAATAAAAGTCATTGAGTCAGGGCCAGAGAAACCTTTGTCCTAAGACCAAGATTTGAGGACACAAGGAGATGATGGGAGTTTGGTGACAGAAAGTCCCAATTATCAAAACTCGGATAGATACAAGAGCAAGGTCAGCTTTGGAGGAACAGCTGCCACATGGAGCTGAGTCACTGTGTCCTGATGCTGAGTTAGCAGAAGATGGGCCCTCTGATTGGTCTGCAGGCCTGGGGCATGGCTAAGTGGACAGATGGAATCCACAGCACTTGCTGTGGGTCACGGACACTGTAGCACGGTGATTTAAACTTGTCAAGAAAAGGACAAAGATTCTATGTAATCTTTAATCAGGAGTTTTCCAGCAAAAAGGAAGAAGCCAAATTCTTATTTGTTTCAGAGGCTCGCAACAAATGCCAATTACAATACTTCTTTTCTGTTGTTTCTCACCCACCCAGGAAACTTATGCCAAACAGTTTTCTGTCCCACTTTGGTTATGTCCCACCTTGGACAAAACCGGTTAGAGTATGAGTGGAATAAACCTGTTGTGCCAGCCAAACATGAGGCCACTCAAATTAGAAATGCAGAGTGGAGGCGCTCTTCTTGACACTGAGTGTTTGGGTCCTGCCTTAATTGTTAGTCTCTGGCTCCCCCCAATTGCCCTAGGAAATAACTAGCTGCTATTTAATCATGATTTTTGAGACACAATCAGGTAAGTTGGAGAGCTAAGCAGAGAGAAAGAGAGAGACAGAGACAGAGAGAGACAGAGAAACAAAGAAACAGAGAAACAGAGACAGACAGAGAAGGGGGAGAAAGAGAGAGATTGTATAAATATATAGCACAAAATATGCCATTTAACCATTTTTAAGCATGAAACTGTGCAGCATTAACTATGTTGTAACTAAACCCTCTGAGTACAGCCATCCTGTACTCAGGCAATATATTGTGAATTCAACCACATAACAGATAGAAAATGGAAACTGTGCCCATAGCAAACATGTACAGATTTTTTCCCCAACTGCTATTGTCTCTGAGAAGCTTTTTTTTATTTTCAAAAATTGAGAACTAAAAAAGCCTACCACATTGTCCCACCAGCTCAGATCTTCACTGGTAAGGCAAATCAAGAAAACTCTCCTAACGATTTAAAGCAAAGAAAGCCCACATCCTCACCCTATTTATTGTCTACTCTTTGCCAAAGCTAAAGCTGGTTTTGTTGGGTGTGACTTCTGTGGGCTGGCATTAAAAAAAAAAAAAGTACAGATTTTTTTGTAGTTTCCCTAGGGTACCAGCCTGATAGAATGAAATTAGGCACTCCTTAAAATCATGACCTTTACAAAGAAAAAGGGGGATAGAAAGAAGATGCATTTATAATGTGTGGGGATGAAATAGAAATATGGCAATGACATCAAACAACCAGGACTTAATGCAGTTCCCAGGATACACACACACAAGATCCTCAACTCATGATCTCCATGGAGTTCACCTGCTGACATTAGGCGTCAGCTAATCCCTTTCTGGAACTAAAAACTCAGAAAACTCAGGATTAGATCAAAGTGCTCAATCTTTCATCTTTGAAACAAGGAACAATGTTTTTCTCTGGTTTGTTTTGTTTAGTGAACTGTACAGAACCTGATGTGAATGAAATGTGCTCGTCCCTGTCAGAGAGACTGCTGGAAACAGTGTCATACGCAGAACAGAAGCTGCCATGGTAAGTGCCTTAAAGTGCCTTTTACAGGAGAGGAAAAGAGAGTATGTCACTGCCTGAATCCCACTAACAGAAAGCTTCTAAGAGCAAAAAGGGAGAGAAAGGAAAGATTGTCACAAGACCACTCCATTTACCTTTTCTGAGACTCTTCTGGGGACAAACTCATTGGCTCTTTTGTGTAGACGCCTTTATGTGTTAGATGAGTCCCAAAGTAAATAATTTTTTTTGGTATGTGAAAATGTTTTCAATCGTTCTGATTCAAAAGAAATCTCTTCTTCACTCTTTAGTTTTATTTGGTAAACAAATTAGAAAAGAATTGTTTTGCTCTGATTCTGCAGAGTGAATGTTTTATGTTTATTTTATGTTGCAGGTCTTCAGAAAGAATAAATAAGACAAAACATTGCTCTGGCTATATCAAAGAATTTGAGCCTGGGTAATATTTGAAATCTGGATTCAGCTTGAAGCGACACTTTCTTTTCTTTTTTTTTTCTCCCCTTCTTTTAAAAGTCCTTTACATGGAATATTTCTTGCTCATGCATAGGTACTCTTTGAAAAAACATGAACTTCACAAATCAGAAAAGAACACAGACTATGCTCAGAAAGATACTTGAAACACAGTTGGCATGGTTCTCCAGTTTCATACAGCACACACATATGCATAGACTGAGGTCTTTTCCTAGGAAGAGCACTTACCCAGGACCCAAGCCTCCTTTGTAAGGGACTAGTACACTTCACACTGAGGTTGGCCACACTTGCCTTCACCTGCCAGTAGAATTCCTTTCAAATTTCAGTTGTAAAAAGACATGCATTACAGTATTCCATATCTATTTTGGTATGAGCTCCTGGACAAAATTAGTCAACAAACACTTTTTATTGGGCCAGTGGCTACATCAGGGTGCTGTTGTGGGTGTTGTGAGAGATGTGAGGCTATTTAAAGCACAGTACCTTACTTCAGAGATCTTGTAGCTCTTTTCTAGGAGAAAGTGCAGTCCCATGCACTTCTGCTGGAATAAGACATTAACTGTCTATCCAGACTTCGTCTGGTGGTTCTTCTCTGGACTACTATAAAGAAAGATGACAAAAAGAAATGCTTCTTTGAGAACATCAAAGAAGAAAATAGAGATTTTTATGTTGTGTGTTATTGGTAATGTTTATTAATAGATAACCCTTTCTTCTTGAGTCAATTCATGCTCTCTGGGCAAAGTTAAATTCTATTATATATCTTGCATTACACTATATATCTTCTACAAGTAAAAAACACTTGCTGATTGACTGATCATGGATCTAAATTCAAAGCTGAAAAGATGCATAGCTCATGTAGCATGATGCCCTCCATTTTGCCTAGTGATTAAGGAACACAAACACATTTAAGGTTATTCATCTACCCACTTTTCTAAAGTTTATAGGGATAGGAACTGAAAGAGAATTCAGAGCTACGTGAAAAACAAAAAACAAAAAACAAAACAAAACCAAAAAAACCCTTTTGTGGCACTATTTTTTTCCTGGCACCAATTTTCTCCTTTCTCCCCCTTCCCTTAGTTTCCCATCTTTCTTCTTTCCTCCGGCCTCACTCCCTCTCCTCTTCTTCCCTTCCCCTCTCTCCTCCCTTCTCTTTATCAGGGCAGGATCTCTCACTGTAGCTCATGCTGGCCTCCATGATCTCTAAGTTCTCTAAGTGGGATTTCCATTCTGCATTGAAGTCCTGGAAAACAGATGTTTACATTTTGGGTATTATTGTGATGAAGAGCAGCATGAGGATGGAGAATCTCCACAGAGGCTTCGCTTTCTCAGGCTTTGTTTTTATGATCAGCCTGCTGTGGGTAGAATGTCCTCTTGGGCTCTTGGATCTTCTGGGCTTGCTGTTAACGTTTGACCCTTTTTTAAATAAAGCAATGTGAACAATATTTGCTAGAAGACAATAATAAAAAAAAATAAACACTTTTAGTAAATTTATTTGGGGGTCTTTCCATGTCTGCAACTGTCCTCATAACTCTCTTGCTGAGTAAGCTAAGGGTGCTTCAGCACAGAACTCAGAACTCAGCACAGCTCATAGTGTTTTAGAAATCTATAATAATAGAGAATATCCTGCCCTCTTGCTACTTTAGTCCAGTGCCCCAGAACTTTCTTTGGCAAGAGCTACCTTTGATCAGGGCCTAGTGGCCTACATTTGCAATGCCCACACTCAGAGACTGAAGCAAGAGGCTTGGATGCAAGAAACACAGTAAATATTCATTGAATACTCAGTCAGTAGTATATTCCTTGGAATACTATTTCACACCAAACACCACTCCCGAGAATTTCAACTTAAAAAATTAAAACAACCAGGAAATTCCCATGGGAGAATTAGTCAAATGGTTAGGGAAGAAGGCTTTGAAAGAAACTGAAAGGCTCATGTGGATCAACTTTTAGGAACACCAAGAAGGAAAGACAATCTTTCACAACAGAGACTTAAATGTAATTTGCAAATGGCTCCTTCTTCTCCTTCCCTCCATGTCAGACCTCCAATAAAAACAATAAAATACAACCTTGGAAGAAAATGCTTCCATGTGTGCCTTTAAACTTTTCATTCTGTCACAGTGCCTCAAATCCTTGCTGCGGGTTTCATTTCAAATGATAATCAGTTAAACTCCTATAAAATCAATTAGCTGTCTATAAAAATCAGACTCCTCAGTCAATGCTAGCACTAAGTCTGAGTAAATTCTGCCATTTTTCAAAATTTCTTGATTACGTCTTTGCAAGACCAGAGATGCAATGTCTGTGACTATCTGTGACTGTGCTAGGAACAGTTCCAATAGTGCAGAATAACAATTTCTCTCACACACAATAATTTTTTGAATATATTTTATATGTACAGGTGGTTTGCTCGTATGTATGTCGGTGTATCATGTATGTGCCTGATGCTTGTGAATTCCAGAAGAGGGTATTGTATACTCTGGAACCAGAGTTACAGACAGTTGTATGCTGCTATGTGGGTGCTGGGAACTGGACCCACACCCTCTGCAAGAGCAGGTGGTGCTCTTAACCACTAAACCAACCCTGTAGCCCCAGGAATGCTCATTTTAGCAGAGTCCCATGGACCATGTGCATGAGAAATCAAGTTATTACATACTTATTTGTCACCAATAGAGGCATTAGGCATGAAGAACAGGAGTAAAACTTCAGCCATCTATTACAATTTGCATTTCTACTCCTTTAAAATAGATTTTAATTAATTAATTAATTAATTAATTAATTAATTAATTTTTATGTGTACACAGATGTTTTGTTGCCTGCATGTACATACTGTGTACTATATGCATTGCCCAAGAAGGCCAGTAAAGGGCAGTGGATCCTGACATACTGGAGTTACAGGGCTGTGAGCTGTCATCCTTTGTTGGAAATCAAGCACAGGTCTTGTGGAAGAACAGCCAGTGTTCATAACTGCTGAGTCATCTCTCCAGCCCCTTTCTGCTCATTTTAATGATAGTCTCACTCTACATACCAAATTTCTCCTATGGGTGATGTTTGAATGACCACTGTTTATTTTGCTTTTGAAATTGGGTATTCTCCCTAATTCCCTTATGACTCATAAGATTTTAACCAACCAGAACCAACTAATAGCCAAGTACTAATAGACCTAATAAATAAAACACAGGATTCTCAATAAAACTTGCATTTTTGATAAATCCCATGTAATTGCAGTGTAAGTATGTCCTAAATGTTGAATACGATAAATTATTTTTATTTATACTAATTAAAAAATCATATTCTTTGTGTTTAGGAGTTTTGTCTGCATAATGTTTGTGTACAACTTGCATACATGGCGACCACATAGGCCACAGAGGGCGTTGGGTTTCCTGGAACTGGACTTACAGAGGGTAGTGAAGATTTGTGGTTGCTGGGAATTGAACTGTCTCTCCGGGTCTCATATTAACTTTTTAAATTAGGTATTTCCAATGTAATAGTACATGGGCACACTAATGTTAAAAAAAATAGATATAGTTTATCTGAAATTCAAATTTAACTGAAAATTCTCTAAATACGGGAGTACTAAATCTATCAATCCCCAAACATCTTTCCTGAATTTTGTGCCTTATTTGGTAACAGCTGTTAGTGTGTGTACATGCCTAAGTTCATGCATATTTACACACACACACACACACACACATATACATACTACATACACTTTCTTGCTTTGCCCATCAAAAGGCAATAACACTCATAATGTGTGAACTTAATGATTTGACTCAAAGAGAACACTTTGCTTGGCATACAGTTCATGCGGATGTTGAGATGGGGGAGAATGGATATTTTGTCCCTGCCATATGCTAACAGAAGATGTTGAGATAAATCACGTCAATTAGACTGGTTTGAAAATTTGGGACAGGATAAAGGACTACTCCAAATGAGTTTCAAAAAGATTGTTTTACTGCGTAGCTGCCGTAGTTTGCTGTAAATTGGAGAGAAGAACTTTACTATGGGAAAGAGCTAGTATGGAGATCCACAGAGTTGAGGAGGACGAACCAAGTGTCACTCTGCATTTCTGACTTAGAGTGTCATAGTGAGAGATACATGTACAGAGACAGGAAGGTGTCAAAGAAGTTTTGACTAGATAAAATTTGAGGGACAGCCGGGCCTTGGGTGCTAGGGGAACGGGAATGCTACCTTGCCATCTCTTCTATTTTGCTTGGAAATCTGGACTCACCATCCACTACTCAGGTTGTTTTCATTAGTCATATGAGTTACCAGTATCTAGGTTTATCCAACCCATTTTTGTGTGCTAGCTGGCACCGTAGCACACGATAGAACTTTATTTTATGAGAAGACATGACCTGATTTTCAAACCGCTGACTTCATCTGGCAGGAGATCGGCTCACGTGATGCATTAGGTATTAAGTTGAACACACACAGAACACAGATTTCATCCATCAATTAAATTTAATCATATTCCTTTCAAAAACCATTTATTAGCTACCTTTCAAAAACACAAAGCTAATATATTCTGAATGGAAGTGGGATGAATACTCATGCACAGTAAAGTGTGGGAACTAGATATGAGTAAGTGCTTGCAAATAACCACACACACACACACACACACACACACACACACACACATACACACACACACCACTGGGTCTAAAATGGCCATCATGAAGAATGGAGTTCAAAGAACCAGAACCGAGTGAAAGTTCTGAAAGACCCGTTCTAGAACTCAGAATCCAGACATTTCAAAATTAGGAGAATGGAAAAGGGAAACTCAGTCCCTGAGAGGCTCAAAGATGTCGGACATGAGCATCCCTGCCTTAAGTCATTGAGCCAACTGCTGTGCTGAACTTTCACCTTTCGAGGGATCATACTTCTTTTCAGAGACCTTGTGCAGGTTGCACAGTAGCTTACTTATGTGGCACCTTGCTTTGTGTCAGAAGGAGCAAAGACTCAGTAACCCATACTCCTTATTAACTCTTATTTTCTACTTAGGCGATAGGAAAAACAAAACAAAACATTGCTCGCAGAATTCCTTTAAGGTTTTGCTTAGGGGACCCGTCAAGTTGTCCATTGGTTTCACGGGGACCACTCTACAGCAGGGGACTGAGTGTCCCTCATTTACCAGGCACCACAGAAATTCAAGCTCCGGTCGAAACCGTCCTGGTGTCTTCTCTGAAGGTACGGAGAGAGCTGCAGCAGAAGCCTAGATGTGAAGAGGAGCAGCTGGGAGCAGGGTCTCCTGGGGGGTCCCAGGCGCGGGGTCCCACCGGGATGCACCCGCGCGTGGGAATGGAGTAGGCAGAGTGGAAGCTGTAGGGGCGTGAGGCGAAGACTTTGTCCGTCATTGCTAGCGGGGCGGGCATACCTGCCCGCTGCCCAATCCTAGCCTCAGCGTAAGCCTTATGAATAAACAACAAAGCCAAGTACCCTCCCTCTGGCGTCCCAGACAGCCCAGGGAGTGTGGGCGGCCTCTACGTGGATCGGGACAGGGATGCCGACAACCGGCGCCGCCGCTGTCCTCCGCGCTCAGGAGTGTTGAAGGCTCGCAGGTGAGGAGGAGCCTGGCTTCTGCAGACCTGGCGCGGGGCAGGGGTGGAGCGGGGTTGCGGGGCGGCGCGGGGGTCGCTCTGTGAGCAGGGCAGCCTTGCTTGAGGCTGTGGAGCGCCCTGCACCCTTTCCGGAACGCGGTACCCAAACACGGGCTGAGCAGCGGACAGCTATGTGAGCACTGGGAGAATCCGGCAGGCCTGGAAGGACTTCCTGCACTTCTTGGTCCACCCCAGCCTTGCAGCTCAGCACCTGGGAGCGGCCTTTGTGCAGGCAGAGCTTCCAGGCTGGCCGCTTTTGTGTGGGCTCTGCTCCTCTTGCTCTCCCTCCCCTTGCTATTCGTTCTTGGTAGAAGATAAGTTCCTCAGGACTGTGGTTCACTTCTTTCAAAGCAGGGATCACAGTGTCCCTGAGCCACTTACGAGTCCTGCAATGGAGAAGTGATTCAGGGCGGCGGGTGGCCTCTAAAATGGGTCCTGCTACTTTACAGAAAACAAACATTTAGATGTTTAATGCAGGGATGTCAGGAAACCTTCCTGCTCTTCCTGGGTCCCCCAGGACAGATGGAGGACTCTCCTTGAGAAGGTCACCTAATTAGAAGGAGGGCCTATGGGTAGGCTGGAGAGTCTCTGCTGCAGCCCTTGACACGCAGGCATGGCACAGAGGCACTGTCCTGAGGTGCAGAGATGTCACTTGTGTGTCCTGCTCACTGACAGAGCACAGCCAATATAGATGCTATAATGCTAAACATGTAGAAGCAACAACCTGTCTAAGCGAGGGGGTATCTAAAATGGGAACCTCAAGAATTTGGGGCTCTCCAAGATGAGACATTCTTCTCTTCCTAAGCATCTGGGCACCAAACTAAAGTGCAGATCTCCTGTGGAAGATAGCAAAGTAGGCTGCTTCAAAAGTGCTTTCAATGTTTTCTCTTTGGAAGTTTTCCTTTGAAACTTGAGGGGATTTAAGGCAAGGTTCAAAAACCACCCACGGAGTACTGAAAGAGCTCTTCTCTAAGACCAAGACATGTGGTCAGAAATTTCATGTCCCCCTTCTTTCTGTGTTTTTCCTTGATCACAAGTCATCTATTGAGCTGCTGTGAGTCGCTCTCAGCTAAGCATCTTCTGTACTGGCAGCTTCAGCACTGAAGCCAGCAAATCCTTAAGGCAGCATCATTCAGAAAGACTCACAGTCAGGGGAGGGAGGTTTCACAGTGGTGAACACTGGTTCTATTGTTCAGAGTAGAGATTTAAGAGATTTAAAGCCGGTCTGATTTGCTCTTATGGATAAAGCAGAGTTTGTTACATGGGCCATAATAATGAACCACACACTTATGCAGCAGCCTTAATATTGATTGCAAAACTCCCAAGGCTCACCAAGACTAAGGTAGCTACAGCAACAGAGGCAATTAGGGAGAAGTGGATTTGCCTTTGTTTTCATGGGACTATATATTGCAGGGCTTCCTGCTGGATCTTCATGCTATGCTAATTTATTACTATAGTAGTATTTTTGTGCAAAATGTGTGTACAGAAGAAAAATGAGGAAGATGAGCTCATGTTTTATGATAAAGTTTCACCTTTTAATTTCAGGAGTGCTTCATCCTATTCGGTAGCTTTAACTTTACTTTGAAAGTTGGATATGGCTTTTCTTACTTTATCATTTCATTCTTCCTTCCTTCCTTCCTCTCTTTCTCTTTTTCTTTTTGAGATGGGGGTCTCACTATGTAGCCCCAGCTGGCCTAGAACTGGATGTGTAGACCAGGCTGTCCTGGAACTCAGAGAGATAGCCTGCCTCTGCCACTCCAGTGCTATGGCTAAAGGTGTGGCCACCGCTCATGGTGCACTGCATGGCATTATTGTTAATTAAATTGTATGTATTCTAACGTAGGCAAAGAGGCCCTTCAAAGGTAGTCTGGATTGCTCTTTGAGATGAAAACTTATTTTTCATTTCAGATATGTGTGGTCAATCTTATGTTTCCATATTGAGTTTACTTATTGATGATGAGAAAAGTCTGTGAAACTTCTTTGGGCTTCCTTGTAAAGGCCAACTAGTGCTCAAAGATCTTGCCAGACAATTGAGGTTCGTGAACCATAAAGGACAGAATTAAAGTGACAAACTGGGTCACTGAAAAGAACTGTCTGATATGGAAACAACTGCTTTCTGAAGGAAATTCTGCACTGGAAATCTGAAAAAGGAAGTCAGGTGAAAAACAAATAGTGCAGGATTGACTGATGCTGTAGACGCTTCAGAGCACATGCTCGTATCTTTGTAGTCTGAGGGACATGTTCACCAGCATGTTCAACTGTGTTGACATGTCTTATATGGCTTGATACTTGTTTTTTCAAACTGCTTTCACGTCTGCTGTCATTTTTTGTCTGTCTGCCACCCTTTGAAGAAAACAGAATGCTTGTGTTGATGATGTGACGGTGGTGATGATGATTTAGCATGAGTCTCCTTATCTCTCCATTCTGCATGTGGTAACTTTGTTGTAGCGATTTGCCCAGGGATTGGCTGGAATCTGAACATTGTGTTTTCATCTTCAAGGTCAGCTTCTCTTACCAAGGCTAGGATGATATTCTGAGGGTGAGAAGTGTGGACATTTTGCTTGTTTGAGTCATTAAATGGACTAAAGCTCTGGAGAGGTGCAATATGCAGAAACCATTTTTGGTTTGCAAGGAGCAGAGAGCACTTAGCTGGTGGTTGACCTGCCCACTCGCCCTCTTCTCAGTCAGCACTGGCCTGGGCTGCTGTCCTCCTGGTACATCGTTCTTCTCTATTCTCTATGTGGTTTTTCCATTCTGTCTCATTCCACTGTGATGGGACTGGCTGCAGAATTTGCCATCTTATCTCTTTAATTTACAGTAGAGGCTGGCTGCAACCCAGATCTTAGAATCTATATAAGAGACCAATGAGAGTGGCCAGTAACACATTGAATTGGTAATGTGGTGCCTTAGTGCCAAGAGCCATAGCTGGATTAATAGCGCCAGAGTTTACTAATGAAATAGTATTGACAAAGAGAAACTTGAGGGTTAGAAAAGATAAGATAAAGCAATGACAAATGGATTAATGAGGATCAAGAAAAGCACAAAGTGAAGAGACTATTAAGACACTTACAAAGGAGGCCTGATTTTTTTTTCTTCATCAATCAGAGAATCACTAATGGGATTTCTGAAAGGTCTGATAAGTGAGAGGGTAATTGGGAAACAAGCTGACTGGATACTCTGAAACCTGTTACCTGTAACTGTTTCTCTCCCCTCTCCCTCTCCCTCTCCCCCTTTCATCTCCCTCCCCCTTTCTCTGTGTGTGTAAGAGACAGAGAGACACAGAGACACAGAGACACAGAAAGGAGAGAAAATATCAAAAGCTAAAATACAATGTAAATAACAACACACTATTTGTTGCTGCTCTTATAATGTGGCATTGAATAATCACCCCAAAGTGTTCAGGTGGTAAACGAAACATACAATCAGATAAGGATGGACTGAATGCTGTCAAAAATCTTATTGTACAAAATAGATGCTGATTATTCCTTTCCTTGTCCTTAAATGGTTATATTTACTGCATGCTTCCAGCTATTTTTGACTACTTCCTCTATCGACTCACCCTTATTAAAAACTACAGGCAGACAAAGGAATCTTAAAGACCAGTCAGTGTTCATGTGGAAGAGATATAATCTTGTTTGAAATAAGAAGACTTCCTAGGATGATACTTAGCGGTAGAGAAGTTGAGAAAAGAAGTTGGTAGAAGAAGTTGAGAAAAGAATGGGCCAGGTATGTTTTTGACAGCAGTTAACAGTTGGAAACATGGCCAGGGCTTGATAGGGGGTTTGAGGAAGTGCAAGTGTCAGGGCTAGTATGGTGGAAGCAGAATGTATATGAAGGCTCATTAGTAAAGTATTTAAGAGGGACTCGCATCTGCCAGCAGATGGGGATTTACTTGGTGCTGGTGTGGGATTTGGATAGTAGATATGAAGTGGTGGTTGTGCATTTGGGGCTTTTACAGTCTGTGTTTTGGAAAGGCAGAGAATCCAAATGTCAAAAGCAAGGACTTTGAAGTCTGAAAAGCTTCAAAAGAGCCAACAAAACTCCATGCTATCACTGAAGCATGTAACTGTCCTCTTTAAACTTGTAGTTTTCTCATCTAAAAGGAAATCAGGATCCTACCTCATTAGATGGGATTATATAAGACAATTTCCATTGGTCACTTGACAACAGTTGGCACAAAGCGATACCCAAGCGGTAGCAACCCTTGGTTGATCACTATCATTTTATTCTCAAGAGCATGCCATCTGGGTTGTCTACAATGGCTTACAAAGGAGAGCGTCTAGACAGAGTCACCAATTAGAAGTCAATTAAAATAATGAAGATCTAGTTGGAAAGCAACAATTTGAGGACGGATAATGAAGGACAGATTCACAGAAATTGGGACTCTGGAATATAAAAGAGAAAAATTGAAGATGATACTGAAAGTTAGGTGGAAAAGATAGTTGCATTTGAGATAGACCAGAGTAGCTGCTGGATTTTAAAAAAAAGGGGACGCCTCCATCCAGAATGAGAAGGTTATCTGTCAGTTTGGGCTGCAGATGAACTTTTTGCTACAGGATCTGTCATCCTTGCTTTAAGGTTCAAGCATCCATTTGGACAGAAAGGAGAAAGAGCACAACAGCTGACTCAGCACCCCATCATTCAGGTAGACAAAGGAAACATAAGCAGAGACCTTTCCCCTGCAGTCCTTCCCATTTTTCCCACAATATTTCTGTAAATATCAAGTAATTGTCACAGCTTACCTATGACTTAAGAGCACTTAGGACAGTGCTCCTGGTCCTTTTATAAGAGACATGAAATTCAATTTACCTTTTGAGGCAGGAGCTTGGTCATAATAAAAATCTTTCACATGCTCTTTTCCCCATCACGTTTCTGTTTTGGTAACACACTGAATTAATAATGCTCTTCATCTCAGTTTTGGAAACACATTGACCAAGTGAGTGTGTGGAAAACCTAATGAATAAGTCGAAGGCTATAGCTTTATTTATTTTTTATTTTTACATTGCTTTTCATTGTGTTTGAAGCTTGAATGTGCATAGACTTGACAAAGAAGGAGATTTTGAACTGTGTCTATTTAAGATGTCAAAGATGATGCTTGACAGAAGAGCTTCTCTGCTCACTGGTGGCAGAAATGCAGTAAATTGTTCGGAGGGCAGCCAGGCCATTAGGGTACTTTGATAGAGAGTGACAAAGTACTAGTGATTAGCTCTCAAAGAAATGCTTTTTAAACTAGGTGGAGCTAATATTTGCTGTCTTTTATGAATTTGGTTAGAGTTTGTCTGAAGTATCCAGCATTGAGAAACACAGTAAAAACAGCTCCCAAAGATGCAGTATGAACAGAAGTAACAGAAGTCTTCCTTCCTTTTGCTCCTTAAGTATTCTGATGATTGACATAACTTAATACAAGACACAAATGTTCATAAAGAGTGACATCTTTCCTCTTTTCCCTTCTCCCAGCAAAGCAACCTAAAGACAGTCATGGTTTTAGCCAATATCTGCTTGGCGTTTCCTCTCCCCTGGGACCTTGGCCACATAGGGAGTACACTGTAGAGGAAAGAAAGAAAAGGCCAGAGATTACACAATGTGGATACATGGCTTATGTAGGGTTAAGAATATTCTTATCCACTTGACTGTGGCCACTCCTTTCTTCCATATTTTCTAGGGTCATCCAGTTCCTGTTGATTGATGCTAAACTCCTAAGAGGCATTAGAGACCAGCACTGAGCCTGAAAGAAGAAGGGATTTGGAGTCTGTCCATTAATTGATCTGAGTGGCAGCTGCTTGCTGCTGCCATTACTACAGGCCATCATTTCACTTCCCTTTGAAGTTCAGATGTTGTATCCAATAGTGCAGAAAGGAGCATATGGCCTCAATAACAGACACACAAAAGGCTTGTGGTTCACCCCCACTCTCTCTGCTGTAATTGGATTTAGAAGCAGGTGGCCAGCATTTAATCAGAGAAGGACCATCTCTTAGAGCAGAGGCAGAATTCCCTGCACACACGCATTCTAGAACTCTAGGTGTAGGTGAAAACAAGGCCTTGAAGGAGAATTCTGTCTTGGAAAGGTGGCTGAGGCTAGGCAAACCCTTCCTTTTGGCTCCTTTCCCCTCAATCTAATTTGTTCATAAAATTCTCCTCTCAGCTCACAAGACTACAAATCATAAAATGTACAGCACTCCTTCACATGTGTGGGTACCTCCATCCCCTGATGGAAAAATTCTGAGGCTGCAGAAACATTCTTAGTTTTGTTTTACTTCATAGTAACAAGACATGAATATGCAATCATAAGAGTGGAGGAGATCTCAAAGTTTGCTTTAACTCCGTGTTTGGTCAAAGGAGGAACTGAAGCTCTTCGTTCAACACCACATGGCAAATTTAACAAGGAAAGTAAATTTAAAAATCATTTTCAAATGCTAATCCACAACCCTCTAAACTGTTACCATCCTTGAAGATTTGGGTACTGAAGCATAGAATCATGTAGACTAAGCTTTTCGGCCAAATTTTTTTTGAACTTGGGTTTGTGCACGCTAAGCAGGCATCTGTCACTGAGCTGCAGTCCCAGCCCCCGGGGCATCACTCCCATCATCTAGTATACTTAGTAAGAGTTCACTGAATGGAAGAGGAATGGAAAGCTTTGTGAGCAATCTGAAACAAATCAGAAACTTCTGTAGTTGTTGTAGGCATTTCTGGCACCTACAATATAGATATGGTTTCCTAAGTTAGTGTACACAGAAATCCACAGGTTTAGATTCATTGTCCATGGAGGCCTTAGATTCACAGCTCTCATTTGCCTTTGTTTTAAGGAAGGAAAAGCAAGGCATCAGGACAACCCTCTACAGGTACATGTCACCTGGTGTATCTAAAATACAGTGACAAATATTGACATGCATTGACATCTGTTATTTCTTTTTTTTTCCGGAATGTCCTCTCCTTTTAAAATGATGTGTTATATATATATATATATATATATATATATATATATATATATATATATATATATCAGTATTTAGATAAGATTATTTCAATCCGTGCCATCTAAATGGCATCATTTTCACTCCCTAAGGATCTTGGGGGTAGGGTGGGGTAGTGTGAAGGATGGACAGGCTTAACGTTTTCTAGTTATCTCTGGCTTCATCTTTATTTGACTGCTAACTGTATGATCTAGGATGCTGCTGCTCCTCTTTTTCACAGGGCACTGTGACAATTCATGGCTGGTTATCTTTCTGTATTTCCTGGAAGCTCTGTGGAGTCAAAACTTAGTGTAACACACTACACTCAAAACATACTGGCTTAAATAGAGCATTTCCTTCATCCATTTCTACACATGGGGAATTTGGAAATTGCTCAGGTATTTCTGACTTGTGGTTTCCCAGGAAAGCTTAAGGGAACCAGAAGATCAGCTTACAAGGTGGTTCACTGGGTGGTACTGGTGTTGGCAGGAGGCCCTACTCCAATCTGTGGATTGCTTTTTATACATGTAAAAAAGAAAAATACCATTTTCTTTTGTTTTTAGCCATCTGGATCAGGCCTCAAGGAGCTCACTTTTTCTTCTTCTGTCTTTAAAGGATCTTTAAAACTAAATTGGAGTCAGGTGTCATGGAGCAAGTCTTTAATTCCAATTTTCTGGAGGCAGGGGTAGGTGAATCTCTCTGAGTCCAAGGCGAATATGCTCTACAAAGCAAGTTCCTGTTACACAGAGAAACTCTCATTCAAAAAAATCAGTCAATCAATAAACCAATCAAAAGACTAAATGGGATAACTTGTGAAAGCTTTGAAATCCTTCAGGGCAGAAGAGCTCATGAAAATGTGTGTTTCTGTATTTCACAACTTTTCAGCATGTGCATAACCTACACAGTCCAGTTGACTTAGATGCAAATGAAAGAAGCATAGCTTTAATAAGGATGAGGGTTTAATTTTAGGATTTAATTTTAAGGTTTAATTTCAGGATTTACTTTCCTAGAAAATTTGTAGAATCTTAGACACTTTTCACTTATTGTGCTGAGGAACAAGGTTTGGGAAACTTTTAATGATGTGAAATCAAAGGGCCGTTCCTAGCACAATACATAGAAAGATGTGCAAACTTTTAAATTTCGAAGATGATGAGCAGTTTTAACGTGTACATGTAATTGTAGCTACACTGAGAATGTGAATAGTCTGAAGACTAAAACAAACTTAATTAGCATAAATCAAAGCCAACCAGTAAGAAGTGCAACTTTGAACATTTGAAAGAAAATATACCTTCACAACGCCTAAGTACCTTTTCTGAATTCTAAAAGTTTGAAACACAAAGGTTTTGTGTTTAATTTTCTTGATGTTGCAAACAATTTGAATGTTTTGAAGATATAGTTTAGCTGAAAAATCACTCACATGTATTTTTAAACTTATGAAAATAACTGATTCTCAATGTTTTTGAGATTTATTGTTTTAAAAAAAGAATTTCTATTTTAACCTCTGTAGCCAAATGCCATAACTGGAGGATAGAGAAACTGTATACAACCCCAGGTACACCACAGCAACAACAAAACTCCTCAAATATCTCTTACATTTCTGGTTTCTGTGAAGTCCAAGCTAAAGGCGCCAGCAGATGTGGTGTCTGGTTAGGGCCTAGTCCATAAAAGCCAAGTATTTATGTGTCGTCATGTGATAGACCAGAAAGCAAGGGGATGTCTGAGGGCTCTTACACTGGGGCCCTAGTCTTATTCATCAGTGCTCTGCCTTCAGGACCAAATGTTCTAAAAGTCTGATCTGACACCATTTTTTGATTAGATATATTTGAATCTTAGGGATACAAACATACAGAGTATGGCAACACAAAAGTAATTTAAATTATTTTGTAACATTTACTTTCCATCTCGTAGACATGGTGCTGTTTCTACAGTGATTTTGTCTACATATTCTAGGAAGCTTTAAGTTAAATCAGCTATAGAATTCAGCAGGGAAAAGTGAACTGGGTTACCAGGTCTCAAGGGTACAAATAAATAGAACAGCTGTCTCGTACGTCTCTTCTCCGTGAGGAAGTCAAGATCATTGCACTTCTGGTTTAATTTAAAGGAGCTCATTTACAAATATATCCACATGACACTGTGATATGCTTTCATTTCCTACAGGACTCATTATTCGAAGTGTCAACTCCTTCAACTTGGATTTCTCTTCCACTATGAGGAAAACAACTCTATGGCACACCTGTGTGGCATTCTGCAGCACACTCTTTCTCACCTTAGGCACACAATGTCTCGCTTTCCCAAAAATGGAAAGGAGGGAGATAGCACATGCCTACGCAGAGAAAGAACAGTCCCAGAAGATGAACACAGATGACAAGGAAAACATCTCCTTTGCTCCAAAGAACATGCCCCAGCAGATGTCCTCTGATGCTCCAATGGTACTGTCCACAGGACCATCAGTGACACCCTTAACTAAAGTGCTCTCTGTCAACAAAGAAAGCCACCTTCCAGGAGCTGGGCTTCTGCATCCTAATAGCCCTGATATTTACTCTTCCAGTGAGCCAGTGGTTTCAGCCAGTGAACAAGTACATGATCCCAGCCAGCTTGAAAGAATGTCTCCTGAACACCGACTTTCCAAAGCCATGTTAACCATTGCTGTCTCTTCACCTGTTTCTCTGACTCCTGAGCAGGAGGGACCCTATAGCCATTCTAGCACCCAGCCCAGTGTAGAAGGGATCACAGACGTAACTCATGATTTCCTGAAGTATGTGGATAATCAGTTGTTTACAGCTGAAAATCAGGGAACAATTAGGTTGGGAAGTTCACCTTCTTCTTATATAAATACCAAAGAATTGCTAACCACCAGTCCAGGAACGGAGAAAGTTGAAGCAGATGCAGCCAAGAGGACGACTGCTTTTCCTGGTGTTGCTTCTTCTATAGACACAGAGCCTGGTGGGGAGAGACTCTCAAAGATGACAGCTGAGGATGCCCAGATCACTGCCCCCAGCTTGGTGGCAACCCCCAAGAATATTTTGAATATTGAGCCAACAGCTGGCAGTCTTCTGGGGGACCTCCAGGTCACAGGGAGTGTCAGCACAGCTGTTCCAGTTTCTTCTGTTCTAAGTGATGAGTGGGATGATACCAAATTTGAGAGTGTAAGTCAGATGATACCCCCAGGTCCAGGACACCATGAAGAGCCTCAAGTGAGAACAGAGCCACCACATACAGCATCTGAGAGCTTCGGGGGTATTGAAGGGAGCCTCACTTCCACAGAGATCACTCAGGTAGCACTAGTGCTGCCTGAAGGAGAAACACCCTGGGGAACCGCCCTGATGTTTGCACAGGAGGATGAGAGATCACAAGTCTTTACCCATCAAATTGCCGTTACTCCCACGAGTCTGACAGAGGAAGCTGAAGTTTCCACTGTGAACCTGTTCCCAAGTGCAGGAGGCGGCTCAGCACCCACGCAGGACGGCAGGACCATGCTTTTCTCAGAGACTGCAGTTTCTACCTCTCCGTTTGAATCGGAGGCACATCAGCGAGTAGGAAATGTGTTACAAGGTAAGCAAAAATGTGAAGAATTAAAACAACAGCAAGAATGTCACCAAAGTTTGTTCAATATGGAAATTTTCAGTTTAGATATTTTTTAAAAATTTAATTATATTTGAAATTTTTTGAGATAGGTACTTGAAACGTTTCCTTGAATTCACGATCTCCCTGTTTTTCCATAACTGCAGTACTGTTACTCATGCCTGGCTGCTTTTATCTGTTTGTTGGTTTGTTTACTTTGGTTTTAGCCTTGAACTCACCTTGTTGTCTACTTGACCTCAGATTTATGACTCGTCTTATTCCTGTCTCCTTGGTATTGAGATTACAATTGTGTACCACCATACTTGGCTTTGGTTTATTTTTAATGTTGACTTAGACACAGGTGTTCAAGTTTTAATTAAAGGCAGAAGTATTCAAATAAATTATATATATTCCATAAAAATCATACCCTGCCCATGTCAAGATCTTCAACCTGAGACAATTTTGCATACATAAATACACATACTCTGGGACACTTAGCAATGTTTGGGATGTTTTGAGTTGTTTTTGCTGATATCTCTTGGTGTGGGCCAAGCATGCTTTAGAACATTCTAAATCTATGGGACAGCTTCCAGAAGCAATTGTCTCAGACAATATATTAATAGCATTGAAACCAATGTATTGACTACACTTCAAACATTTGTCATGAAAATATTTAAATACATATAAAAATTTAAAAGAAGCAGCTCTACGTTTAAGTAGTTTAACAACAATGTATTGTACTTATTTATACGGTTTTGCAAAACATATACACATGTTTGATATTTCTTACCAATAATAATCAGGTAAATATTTGCCTTTTAGTAATTAACCACTTGGGTTCTCTGACTTTATATACCTGAAAATAAATGGTCAGAAATGATATAGAAAGAAAAGATAAATCATCCACTGGCTTCATTCTGAATTTTCTGTTTTCTTGGCCTCTACATGTTTGGATATTAGAAAGTGAAAACCTTAATATTTGTTGGTGGTGGATTATGGTTTTAAATGTGGTTGGTGACATAATAGCATCTGGAAGGAAATGCTTTGTATAAAGTATATACACTCATTTCAGATTGATTCAGAAAGTGCAAATCTTATGACCTGGGCCAGTTAATCAATTAATGGGAAAAAAAGACGTTTAATATGGCTTGTAAAGTTTTGTTGAGATGTAATTAAAATGGTAAAAATGATCATTTGACAGATCATAAATGGAAGATTGAATTTACCTGCCTATTTGAGGTTTTGGTTTTTTGTGTCAGGATCTCAAGTCACTCGGACTCACACTTGCTAAATAACCAAAGCTAAACTTGAATGTCTGATTCTCTCACCTCTACCTCTTGAGTGCTCTGGTTTTAGTTGTGTGTTACCATGCCCAGCTTCTGACTCATTTTCGAAGACTGAAACGGCTTTAAAGTGTACACTCTCATAGATGCTTCCAGAACGTATTTTATCAGTTGTTTTTAAACTTTTTTAGGGACAGTTTCTGACTATATAACACTACGTGACCTCAAAAGTGTAGGCTCCACCTTCCTCAGCATCTCCAGAGCTGATTGAAAGGCATGTGCCACCACACCCAGCGTGAGCTGCGTTCATAAAGATGTTAAGTGAGTTGAGCCCATATAAGCATGAAGATGTTAAATAGAATTATACAGGAATTTTACTTCAATCGTCCATAGCATTTATGTTTTTAGAACATGAAGTCACATGATCCCTAGCAAGCATCACACCATTAGATCTATATTGTTGTATTTTGGACTTATTTCAGCTTTTACAGATGCAAGCTAAGCAGACTATTATGGTAATCAAATATGCTCTCAATAATAATTGCCTCCCAGTTTTATAAACTGGCTAGGTGGCTAAGAGCCCATATGTACTTGCAGGGCAACTAAGTTTGGTTCCCAGCACCCACATCAGGTGGCTCGCCATAACTCCGGGCCAGGGAATCCATTTTTCTGTTCTGACCTCCATAGGCACCTGCACCCATGGGCGGGCACACACACACACACACACTTAAAAATAAAATAATTAAAAAAAAGATGTCTTCTGAAAATACTACTATCTGCAAGGTATTGTGCTTTGTGTTTGGAATATAAAGAGTTTTTTTTTTTTTTTTAAGTAGATTAATATTATTATTGTTCTGGTTTAATAACTTAGGAAAGTAAAGGCCCAGAGATGTTTAGCAATTATTTTAGGATCACAAAGCTAGTGAATGTTTGAATCAAAATTTGTACTCAATAAATTAGCTCGTAGTCTGCATTCTTGACTACAGTGGGATAGGTTCCCATGGGTGGTGTTATTTCTGTCCTCCTTTACCACATGTAGGAGAGTAAACTAAGTGTGGACACCACACCCTGACTACCCTGTCTGTTCATTCCCAAACTAGTGAACACTGGTTGTTGTAATTATTTTTTTTATTTTAAAATGCCAAATTTTTCCACTTTTATATATGTAAATATAGATATTAATATGCAAAAGTACTTCTGAGATTTTAGTGTGACTTACTTCTGTATAGTTTGCTTCTTAACAGACTGATTCAATTAATATTCAAATGTCTGAGAAGCTCAGCTGGCCTTCTTTTATGTTGTTTCAATTGTATTCCAGGTTCTTCATTTGTTTTTACATTAACTTCTTTATGTCTGCCTTAGTTGGCTCCCCAACTCCCCCAAGCAGCTTCCATAACAGTTTACTGGCCTTTGATTCCTGAGTTCTCTCTGTCGTTCCAGCCTCTGAAATAGTTTTCAGTTTAATAACTTCATAGTGACTTTAATGGCTAGGAATTTGGCTTATTTCAAAATGTTTCCCTCCTTTTCAGACATCACTCAAGAGCTGACAGTGACCACTCAAGAAGCAGCCTCCACATTGCCCTTGGTGACACAGGAGCATGAGGCCACCATCGAGGTTCCCAGAGGCAGTGGGGAGCCTGAAGAAGGCATACCATCCCCCTCTCCTGTGTCTGCTGATGTGGGTGCCTCTGAGCTCTCCAGGAGATGGGAGTCTCTGGCCACTCCAGCCTCCACCACAGTTGTCCCTTTGTCTCTGGAAGTTCCTTCTGAGGAAGGTCAGTAGGGGAGCGTAGGTTCAGTGTTTGAGGCAGGGGTGTGGATCTTTACTGTGATTACTGGGATGAGTGAGGCAGCTGGCCCTTTCTCCAGCAGACACATGTGGTGTGTCCTCTTCCTGGAGAGATGGCCAGCTCTCTTTGCTTGTAGAAATGTGTTATAGCCTCAAAGGATGAGGTGACTCATCTTCTGCTCCCCAAGTCCAAGCCTCCTGAGGACATCTAAGAGCCAGGGTGGGGGGATTTAAAAATAGCAAGGACCTAGGTCTGAAGCCACCTTTGGCACTCTCTGAGCTGTGGCCTCAGGTAAGCTTCTGAACTTTTATAGGGTTGTGTTCATTTCTCATAATGTCTACTTAGGTTATTGTAATGAAGTAATCTGTCAAAAGGGCTTCCTATACCACAGGCCCTCAGATACCCTTCTCTCTTCTCTTGAGGGCAACGAAGGTTTAAAATCTAGCTGGTTATCAGAATCTCATGAGACTATATATATAAAGAAATATATATATATACATACATATATATCTAAATATGTATTCATTATTTATTTCTCTATTTCATCATTGTCTTAGATAAGGTAATTTTCGTGAATTCATTGAGATACTTTTAATAATGTAATAAATACTTTCCAATTCTGCCTCCTAATTCTTCTTCCAAAAGAAAACAACACAAAACTGAAAACTATAGTCTTGACAATAACCTTCATGAAATCTCATGACCCTTGCCCTCAAAATGTCTCTTCTGACTGGTAACCAGCATTATCAATTTGTTTTCATAATCTCCTTCACTCCACACCACCTCCAGGTTTCCTGTGTCTATGCTTACTACTACAAGTACATATTTTAAATTTTTTAATCGTTTTTAACCTTATAAGAGAAATACTGTACTACAGATGAATTTTTTGGAACTTAACATTTTTACTTACTGTTCCTAAGGCCACATATCCTTTAGGTTTTTCTTCTGACCATTTTATCATAGTCCATTATAGAAATATATCTTGATATTCATCCAGTCTTCATCTGTGCTCCTGTTATCCGTGTGCGGGCCACTTCAGGTGTAGCTGTTTTAAATACTGCTATTATGAATACTCTTCTGCGTGTTCTGCATCAGACATGTGAAGGACTTTCCCTAGGTAACAGAGTTGCTGGCTGTAGGATGTATGTGCTTTGGCATTAGGAGTCATTGTCTCCATTTCATAGTGGTTGTTGCACCAATTTATATTCCCATAAGAAATATAATGGGACCCTGTAGCTCTGTATAATAGGAATTAAATATATGTATATTTAATATACATTTATTTAATATATTCTATATAATTTATACATATATATTTTAACATATAATTTTATTGTATAATTATATATATATATATATAGTATATAACATACATATATCTTTTCCTGACTTCATGGGTAAATAAACCCTGATTCAGAAAGCTGGGAATGTGTGAAATCTGTCTGGGGAGATTCTGATGATTCAAGCTACTATTATAGTTTCTTTAGATATGGGAAGCTTGGGGCTTTATTTGGGTACCTTGAAATGGAGTCTATTTTAGACCCAGATCTAGGCTCACACTCTTCCATATGATTTTAAGAAGCATACGTGATCTTTCAAAAGTATTTCCTGGCATTTAATGTAATATATTTTTTTTGCACAATTTTCTGCCTTCGGTTCCCTATCGAAAATTCTGCACCATTCATTATAATGTCAGTTGAATAGGTAAGAGATTAAAATTTAAAAGCAAAATTATGATTTGGAGCAGTGTCTTTTCCCAGGTGATGAAGTGTTTTCTGTGTGGAGCTTTGGTTGGTGTGAGAAGAAGAGCTGAAGTAAGTACTGAGTTTGCTGTGTATAAGATACTTGTTTCTTGCCTTTCAGAGCTTATGTTAACATTTTCTGTAATGATTATCTTGTGGATCAAGTCATTTCTCTTGTGTTTAGCAGACCTAATGGACACAATCACTGGGCCAAATGAGGAATTTATACCAGTTTTGGGCTCTCCAATGGCACCCTCTGCAACGACTGTGGAGACTCCCACAATTTCTCCAGCACTCCGTTCTGAGGGAAGAACTATATCGTCCATCAGCCACACAAATACAGGTCCTTCCGATGGCCTGGAACAACTTGAATCTGAAGGTACCCTTGTCTCTGACCACATATTTGAGAAACGATTAAGTAGATGCTAGTTTAAGTCACTGGCCTGACCAATTATTTTCCATGGTCTGTGAGCTAAAAATGGTTTTTACCTTCTTAAATGGTTGGACAAGCATGCAAGAATAATATTTTGTGCCATATACAAGTTAAATAAACTTCAAGTTTCAATGTTTGTAAGTAAAATTGGATTAGAGTCCAGCTACACTTCTCATTTATATGTTGCATATGGCTACTTTGGGACCATAGCTCAAAACTGAGAAGCTATGATAAATACTAAGTGATCCCAAAAGCCCAATGTGTTTATAATATCATCCTTTAAAGAACAAGTTTACAGTCCCTAGCATGAAAATATATGTATGTATGTATATTTCTATGTATGTATGTGGGTAGGTTGTTAGGTATGTAGGTATGTAAATATGTGATCATCAACTGCAGTTGAACATTGTACTCTATCTGGAGAGCTTTTAATGAATCCCAATATATTATATATGTATATTCTCCCTCTCTCCCACACAGACATTTGTGTGTATGTGTTTGTGTGTGTGATCATTAACTGCAGGTAAACATTAGACTCAGACTTGTCCTGAAGAGAGAGACCCTCTACCTGGCGTCTGTCCAAGTGATTCCAGTTAAATTTATACAGGCAGGACATGGCAGTAACATTTAAAATGAGTGTTTTAGTTGTCTTAGTTGGTTTCGTTATTTAGGCCTGATGAGAATAGTAGGTGTAAATGGAGGACCTGGAGCTGTGTTTTCCTACCTGATGGTTTGATGGGAGTTTAAATGTGTACTGAGGTTTCATAACGTCACTCTGTCAGTACTGGGTTATTTTCTTAAGTAACATCTTTGAGCTACTGTGAGACAGACAGTTTCTTTATTAATAATGCTGGCAAGTTTATACCAAATTGTATGGTCTAAGATACTGGCTTTGGCCTATGTGGTTGAGGCATAGCTGCACATCAACAAACAAGAAGAATGAGAGAGGAGACATAGTCTTGCTGGAGTCAGCACCCTGAAAGGTAAGAAGTATCAGGCAAAAGGATACAGATATTCTAACCCAGGACATGAGGAAGCTCTTAGGCAGTCAGCCATGTCCTAGATGAGCAAGGACAGATGTGCTGGAATTTTATGTTTTTTCCACTGCAAAAAGAGGTTCTGCTGAGCATGGAGGAGATACTCCCAACCCCCGCCAAGATGCATCTTACCATTTTTCTAAAATCACATATGTGTGTGTGTGTGTGTGTGTGTGTGTGTATGAATGTGTATCATGTGTGTGCCAGTGCCCACAGAGGCCAGAGGTGTTAGAGCCACTGGAACGAGAATCACAGGAAGTTGCCATGGGTGTTGGGGATCGAACTTGGATCCTCTGCAAAAACAATGCACTCTTAACCATTCAGCTATCTCTCCGACCAAAATCTTCCATGCTGACACTTGTAATCAGCTCACTGACAAATATAAAACTTTAAGAGTGGCTTGGAGAATCTCACAGAAGGAGGAAAGTTTAAGAAGCAGACCAATGTGGTACCAGAGACTAATATCCCTCTCACGTCACATGAAGACAGACACCGCATGGCTCTGAGATTAGTGCCTCATGCTTTCAGTTCCCTTGAATGCCATCCCTAAGAAAGTCAGTCTCCTTAAACTAACATGAGATATACTTGGCAGCTCTACTTGGCAACACTCATTAAATCAAAGAAAAATGTATTTGTGAATAGTCGATACTTGTAAAACTGTAGTACTTTTCCAAATTCAGTACAAGAGGGCAGTTGCATTGAAACGTTAGGATTTTAGATGTGCCTAAAGATATCCTGGTGTTGAGATCTTTTCTACACAATTGAGGTTCAGCTTCTTTTTTGAGAACATATTTTGTCAGGTTTTTGAGCTGAATTATGATTCTTGTCAAGGTTTCTGAAAGACATTTTTGGTTAAAAAATATTTTTTGTTACATTGTTGGGCTTAAGATAAAGTTTAGAATTAGCACAGTATTTTCCCTAAAGATTAAGGTGCATACTTTATGTTAAATGACTATGTATTAAAATATCACAATTTTGTTCTGGTGTTTCATTCTTGGAAAGCTGAAAGGCCTATATGATGAACCCTCCAGACTCCTGGATATAATAGGAGCTCCATTTTCAGCATGTATTTTTCTGCCTTGCCTGGGAATGTAAATTTAGTTTGAGGTATTGACTAGTGAAGCACTTTAATTTTACTACAGAATTACAACCAGAACAGAATTTATTCTTATCAAAATAATGTATTAGTTGTGTCACATTTTCTTTAACTGCCTTTTAAAATTGTTTGATTTTGAGACTGGGTATTACTATGTGATTCACACTAGTCTTTACCTATACAATGAGTTTGAGGCCAGTCTAAGACACATCAGACCCAGTCAAACACATAAAATAGTTATTCATCTGTTTATACCCTTAATCTTTTGTGTGTTATTTTAATTTCTTGCTGACAATGAAGAAACAGAGTAATATTTTTTAGATAATTAAGGTATTTTACCTCAATAGGATATGAAAAAAAAGCATGCCCGTATTAGATATCAGACACCCAGGAGACAGAACCTAGGAATTGCACAAATTGGGAACTCACTGTTCTATTTATCCTGTATGAGTTAATTAATAGCCCAAACAGGCTAAAGATACCATTTTCTCTTCCTTCTCATTTATACTTCTCACATATGATGACTAAGAAGATGTGCTAGTTTTCCAGGGCCTCCATAAAAAGATCCACAAGCTCACAATGGCTTAAAATAGTAGCAACCTATTCATGTGCTGTTCTGATCCCCACTACACCAAGCTGAGGTGTAATGGGGCCATGGTCCCTCTAGTCCAAAAGCTGCCTCAACACTCAGTTCTGGTGGCTCCACAACCCCCCTGGCTCATGGTAGCAAAGCTCCAATGTCTTCAGAGCACAGCTGTCTTCTCTCATGTCTCTTCCCCAGTTGTTTTCTTTTACTGGGTCATCAGTCATTATATTAGAACCCACCGTAACAGTCTCATTCTTATTTGATTGTATCTGCCCAGACCCTGCTTGTAAATAAAGCCATGTTCGTAAGTACCACTTCTTAGAGTCAGAATGTATCTTCTGAGGACACAATTCCACACATAACAGGGGCTAAAACTAACTGCTCCCAGACAATTTGCCAACTGTCTCTGAGAGCAGATGGACATTTCTGGACCATCTGCCTAAGTGATATGAATTGGTAGGGTAGAAAACATGTTGGTGAGTTTTGCTTTCTTGGTCCCCAAGGAAAGCCTCCTTAGGGAATACCACCTTCTGCATATTTAATAAGTTTTCTGCTATGTCAACAAAATGCAGTTTGATATTTGAAGATATAATGGCTTATCTTTCATCTTACCTGAAACAATTTACTTCTATGCACATTTTTAAAAGAGTATTTTCAGGATGATTTTTTTTAAAGCACTCTATTTAGTATGGGTATAACTCTATTAGGATTTCAGCACTTTTAAAATACAAGCATGTAAAATGTAATTATCAAAAGTATCATAGTGGAAAAATTTATATATAACTTATTTGTTTGAAATTAGATTAGTTTTTAAATATTAATGTCACTAGGTGCACTGAATTATGAGTTTAAAATTCCTGATTATGTTTGAAAGCATACTTGAAATTTTGGTGGGTTGTTAAGCTGAGTATTTTAATGCTAATATTAAATGGAATAAGGTTTAATAATATATATTTTAAAACTTCTACTTTCTCTATGTTAGAACTCAGTAGAGAATATCTATTTGCTTTACATAATATGAAATTGTTTTGTGTTTTGTTTATTTCTGAGGAGATGGAAATTAATCTATGCTGCAAAATTACAACAATATTTCTACAGGAAGTAGGCTGTTGTTTGAAAAATTCAACATTTTTGTTGACTGAAGCTGTTGCTCAGTGGTAGGATGCTTGCCTAGCATGTGCAAGTCCCTGAGTTCAATTCCAAATTCCAAAAGAAAACAAAATAAAATTCAATATTCAGAATTTGTAGTGGGTCTAATTCTACCAGATACTAAGTTTATGTGAGAGATATGAAATCAAAAGATATCTGAGATATCTCAGATATTGTGATTACCTTCCTCTTAGTCTCTTATCTCCTTTGTTAAATGTTTGGAAATGAGAGACTGGTCCATACCGACAGAGACAGGAAGATGGAGAGATAGGCCTCTCCTGGGATGCTGCAAGAGAGGAAGAAATGCCAAGATCCCTTATCTGGAGAACTTGAATTGTTGCTAGGCTGGTCCTGTTTAATGAATATGTGATCACAGTGTTGAGACCATGCCTTATTCCAGGCAATTCCCATTTTCTATTTTTTTCAAATGGCCCTTTGCATGCAGGTTTTTAAAAATGTAATAAATGAATAACGATTGTGTAATAAATGCATTAATAATGGAACAGACTCATAGTAGTTGCCTTGCTGGAAGATTATTTTTTATGTGTATTTTATTTAGTTTAATAATTATAAATTGATTCATATACAGTATAAAAGCATAGAAAAGTATAAATTTCTCTTTACAAATGACATAAGCATTTCAGAAAAAAAGTAATTTTTTTGTTGTTTCAAACAAAACAGTTTTTTTTTTTTGAGACAGGGATTGTATCCCTGGCTAGTCTAGAACTGTCTACGTAGATGAGGCTGGCCTTGAACTCAAGTGCTGTCTCTCAAGTGCTGGGACAGGACGTTTGTTTGGAAGGGATGCCTTTATTCAGGCAACTGAGACAATATTTTTGGCAATGTGGTGGTTTTCTTGCAGTTGACACTAAAGTAAAAAAGCTTTGCCTTTTCTTATTGGTTAGTTAGAAAGCTATTTGGAGGTACCCTAAGAGGCATTCGAAAACAGTTTCTCAGATACTTTCCTTGAAAGCTCTACTGTGGATATGACAGAGCCCCTTTGACTTATAATATTTAATACATATAGATGTTTTGTATGCATGCATGTATAGGCAACATATGGTTTCCTGGTGCCCACAGAAGCCAGAAGGGCATTGGATCCATTGAAACTGGAGTTTCACATGGTTGTAAGCTGCCATGTGGATGGTGGGAATTGACCCAGGTCGTTTGCATAAGCAGCAAATGCTCTTAACCCCTGAGCCAATTCTCCAGCTCCCTATAAATCATTTGTAACGGTCTCATGTGACAGATTTTAAAACACAGATTGCTGGCCATTTCAGTTACTGATTGGCTCTTAGGGTAGGTCTTTTTGTTGTCTTGCCCTGAAGTCATCTTGTTTCCTTAGGTATCTGTGACACCCCTCTTCCAGGCATCTGCCAGCTCTTTATGGTAGCACAGCCAATTTCTTAGTGCTCAGAATGGCTATCACATGCTTGCTAGAAATACTTGTTTTGTCAGTGGTATTTCAAAAAAAAATTAAATTATAATTATGATGCACTGCTATAGAGTTATATCCACAAATTCTGCCACTGAAGAAAGACAACAGACATTCACTCTACTTTTCTGGTATGTTTTTTTTCCCATAGGAAATAATTTATCAGAATACCCACACAATTTACTTCTCTCTCTCTCTCTCTCTCTCTCTCTCTCTCTCTGTGTGTACATGTTTGCCAGTGCACTGGACTGTGTGCACACACATGTATACATTTGTGTACATGTGCACTTTTCTTGCTCAGCCCAGTACTGTTTAGCATGTTCATCTGTGGTCATCCAAAAACACCCTCTGTGAGGACTCATCATGAAGAAAGGGTTTTGATTTGTTTATATTCGACAGTCTAGCAATGTTATTTACTTGTTTCATTATGAATGCATTTGGGAAGTGTTTGGCAATTCAGATGATACCAAGAAGAATTAGGAGTTGAGCTTTAGTTAACAGAGTACAGACTAAGTAAGAGACATGGTAGATGTATAAATAACAAAATGCAAGGTAAAAAGTGAAAGTATTAAAAACATGATCAGAGACTTGAGGTCAGGAGGAAGATGTTAGCTTCAGAAATATGGACTAGGCATATATGCTCATATATCTGTGCATTTAGGTTTGCATATATATGTTTATTCATCATTATGTTGATACTTACAGAAAAATAGGTGTGGGAAATCCTCAGATATGGAAAAATGCTAAAGAGAAGTGAACAGATTCCATATGTATGACACTAATGATAAATTACTTTATGGACATTGAACCAAGCAAAATTTTTTAATTTAGATATTGTGAGATAAATTATTTTGAAGCTAGCCTGGTCCTCAGAGTGAGTTGTAGGCCAGCCCAAGTTACAAAGTGAGACCCTGCCTTTTTTAAAAAAAAATACAGCTTTTAATAACAGATGTGACAGAAGAGGCCATACGGAGGAGCCAGCCATGTCCTTGGTCTCGGACCAACAAATATTTTATTTTTTAGAAGCTATACTCCATTTCTCTTGAGAGGGATGTTCAGGTACCAAGCAAATGGTTTTGTTCTGTATGACTGATCTGGGCTCATGTACCAGTTGAGAGTGTCTGTGGGGAGTGGTTTAAACAGAGATTTCTAAGTGTCATGAGTTTTCTGCAGTTGAAGCAAGCATGTAGCTTGAAAGTATGTAATGCCTTACAGACATTTCAAAGGTATTTGAAGAATGTAATTATTATGTATTACCACTAAATGATGGGCTTCATTATTATATTTTCATACAGATATCAAAAGTGTTTTAGATGTTTGCAGATATGGCACTTTTCTTTTGAAAACATTAAACTTGCATTATGTATGTGATTGTTTTGTGTGTCTTTGGGTACATAGAGTTTGGAGGACAACTTGTAGGAGTCGTTCCTCACCTTCCATCACTTATCAGGCTTGGCAGCAAGTGCCGTTACCCACAGAGCCATCTCACTGGCCTTTTACCAAGGCATGGTCTTCAGTATGAGGATGGGCATATCTATGTATTTCTTTACGGATGTGAACATGAATGCTTCATTGTGCTGAGTACAAATTATTACAAACCTGAGAAGTGTGTAAATGAATGTAAGGGCAGTATCCATCACCAGCATCCCGGTCTGGCTGTGTTCATCACTTTGATGCTGTCTTGCTATTGTACTCTACTTCTGCTTATTTTACTTTATTGTTTTTAAGGTGAGGTCTCATTCTGTAGCCCAGACAGTCCTGCCACATACTCTATAACCCAGGCTAGCGTTGAACTTGTGTCAGTCCTCCTTTATCAGCCTGTGAAGTTCTGAGATTATAGGTATGAGCCACCACAGTCTATCATATTCCCTCTTAATGTTTAAATTCACACATGACCCTCAAAGAAAAGATCAGAAAAAATGTGATGTATCTATTTAAATGCTCATATAAGATTTAAAAAAAATCATCACATGTGTAAACATTAAATTTGTTCTGATTTTGGTGGTTCTGCCTAACTTTACTAGAGTTTTCTTCTGCAGCCAAGCTGCCTCTTTCTATTCTGATGATAGTTCCAAACAAAAGTATCCTGTGGAAACATCCCCTACTAAAATGGTATAAAGAATTTCCAGGGCTTTAAGCATAATAAGCCACCTAAGGACAAGTTACCCTTGTAACTTGTAACCATATAACAAGGATCCTAATCTCCCACATACATGCTGCCTATCATCTTGTAGGTTGAAAGACCTAAAAGATACCTTAACTCTGGGAAAGCAACAATTCAACGACCCTTATGATGATTAAGTCTGTGCATGTTGCATTCTTCCAGGAAAATCCTATCCTCATTAGACGTCTGTTTTAGTTTCATCTCTGTGGCTGTAATGAAACAATCTGACCAAAGCAGTTTAGGGAAGGAAGAGGTTTATTTTAACTACAGGTTACTTTCTCTAACTGTGGGAAGTCAGCTCACGGACTCAAGGCAGGAACCTGAAGGAAGACCTACTTGCTATTCCACACAGCGTTACCTCGAACCAGGGAACTCACAGCCATGGAAGAGAGGGAGAAACTATGGAGGGATGCTGCTCGATAGCTCTCTGGCAGGCTCATGCTAAATTAGCTGTCTTATTTTGCCTGGAATCATCTCCCCAAGAAAATGGGGAGTAGTCTGGGCCTTCCCACATCAATTAACAATCAAGACGGTTTCCCACAGATATGCCCACAGACCAATCTGAACTAGGCAGTTTCTCTCAGGTAACTCTTGCCTGTGTCAAATTAACATTCAGAGCAAATTCAGACACAGCCTAACTCATTTCTAGACATTTTAACATGGTTCTCACCTATAGAATAGTAAGATTGCTGTATTGTAGGCAAATAACAACCATAGCCACATTATTCCAAAAATAGAGCAATGAAACTGAAATTAAGAATGGAGAAAGACAGAATTAGTTCTGCCCAAACCCCTCTCCTTGGAAGCCTCTGAGGTCACCCAGACCCCAACAATGAGTGACAGAGTATACTGGAAAAATTCCCCCGCTTCTGGTCTCAAATAGACTCAAATGGACTCACTTGAGTGTAAGTCCTGGCTCCACTATGAAACCACATTGAATTTTTACCAGAGATTTCTACCATACCTTAAATTTTCCCATCAGTAAAACAGGGGCATTGATGTTTCTCCTCTTGGTTTATAAGAAGTAAATGTGATCTTGCACGTAACATTCTTAGTGTACACTTACACATGGAGTGAATATATAATATGACTTAATTTTAAGATTGCTGGCCTTATCTCCTTAATATTATATACTGTTTATTATGTACTACCAGGTCTTATTCATTATAATAAAGTGTATCTTCTCTATGTTGTCACTGTCTGGGTGGCAGGTAGATGACATGATAGTAGCAAAGAACAAGTCAGAAAGACAGAGGAAGTGGTAATGTGCTGCAGGAGAGCACACCACTGTTCCAGACGAATGCCTTATGTTGTCAGCAGGAAAATCTGAGCTCAGTGGTACCAGATCTAAGAAGAGGCCTATATTTTCATAGTTACACAAAACATTCTCAATTCCATGTGTTAGGAATGAATTCAGGTGTTATCTATTTCAAGTAATATTTAACTTTTGGAGGCAGAATCCTGCAGTGTAGCCCAGGTTGAACTCACACTCATGACCCTTCTGCCTCTACTTCTGGAGTGCTGGGATTACAGGTGACACCAGGCCTGGCCTCTGTTTTATCTCCATACTCTACACACTCCAAATGAATCAGCTCTCACAGACAGCAGCAGTCAGCTTATGACATCTCAGCTGAAGTCATCTTGCTCAGGGGCAGGGGCAGCTCTTCCTCTCTAGTCATGTGCACATGGCCTGTCAGTGCCAGGTGTGGTGTGGAATCATGATTAAGTGCTTGTCTTTATAATTAACGATCATAGTGTTTAACTCCTTCCATTGTTTATGTGACTACTCAAGTCTAGTGCTTGATTTGAGCTGGAATTGTACATTTATAACTGCGAATGAGGTGATAGTTCCCAATCAAATTCTTCTAGAATTTTCTTAGGTTTCATGGACACCACTGAGGGTCTCATGTCATTTTACATCCTTGGAGGAATCTGTATTGACACTGGAACTGAATCAGGTCGTAGAAGCTCAGTATTCTTAAATAATTCTTTAAGTCATATTGGGAAAGAGAAGAAAAGCGATCATGGGGGATCAATCTCTAGCATGGGTGGGAGTCAAATTACACAAGGCTCAGCTCCCTCATGTCACCTTCCCCAGTATGACAACAGGATGTAGATCAAGTTTCCATTAATGGCTGATATACTCTTTTGACACATACACATAGAGCAACTTGATAAAAACTATTCTCAGGCTTCATAAAGAGTCCATACTTAGATAGGAGGTTTTTAGCAAGGCACAGTGCTTGATCCTTAGGGTGAGATAAAAAAGATATGACAAATTCTGTTTTCAAGACGCAAAGGCTCACAAGTATAGTAAATAAAATGTATCTCCACAAAGTAGTTTTTAACCCTCATTTTGGATAGGTTAATTCCTTTTATAGTTAGAATGGAAAATATACCTTAATTTGAATTTTTGCAAAATCAATAAACATCATATCCAATAGGTAATTTGTCTCTTGTATGGATATAGAGTTTTATACACAGGTTTTATTAGTATGCTTAAAACAAATATTATTTTATGGTAACTAAGTCTCTGAAATCAAAGATTTTATAATGGATGGCTCAAAATTTCTATATACAAGTCTAATGCAGCCACTGTCTTTCTCCGTAGAGCACCCTGGAGAACAGAATAGTTTTCTATTCCTTTTTCCAAGGAGACATGCACAAGAGGTTGTTGTCTGAATCAAGAGTAGATTGTTTAACAAGCAGAAGTTAGAGTCTAGAACTTATAACTGTTGCTGTAAGGGTTCCCTATATTAAGATAATTTAATGTGGGGAAATATTTTTAGAAGATAATGGGGAAGCAAAACACTTATATGTAGTCAGGGTTGAAAGACGGTTTGGTATTAATCAGCAACAGCACGTGGATTTGGGTAGAATGGTCTCTTCAGCCTGTTAACCAGAGAGGCTGAGGATATGATCAACACCAAAAACCTTCAGATTTAAAGACAGAAAAATTAAATGAAGTAAAATAAGCATTCCAACATTTGCAACAAGTGTGTGAAGTAGACTACTTGTCTTGCCTCGGACTTTTTCTTTTTTCATTAATACCCTTTAAAAAGAGTATTAGGGTTACTTTTAAGGAAAATTTAAATTACATTTGCTGTTAGATATTTAGTAGGAAGTTTGAAATTTAATATTTTCAGTAAAAGGTGTAGACAAACATGGCAGACTTCAATTAGCATGTTTATTTGGTATTAAGAAGAAGAAAACAAAGTGAACAGAAAATTTTGAAGAAGGCAATATTTAATAAGTAATATCATTTGAGTTATATATATGTGTGTGTGTGTGTGTGTGTGTGCGCGAGTGTGTGAGATGCACATGTGAAGGTCAGAAGGCAACTTTGGAAATCCATTCTCTCCTTCCATCTTGTGGCTCCCAGGGATCGAAGTCAGGTCGTCAGGCTTGGCTGGCAGCAGGTGCCCTTACTCACTGAGCCATTTTACCATCCCATGAAGTTTTACCTAATTTTAAAAGACACCTCAGATAAGAGATGTTCTCTTCAGTTGTGAGTCTGTCCATTAACAGCTGAGCCACTTCTCCAGACTGAGATGTTCTTACACTACTTGAAACTCGGAATTTGAAGAGCAAAAGAACCTCTTTCTCAAGTTGTTAGGTCTACCTCAAGAGAATAAATATTTTTAAAGTTATTGTACTTAAATTTCAGCTTCTGACAAAAATCTTGATAGGTTTTAAGATAAGAAGATGACTACGTCCTGGGTAAATGAGTTTATAAGGTTTCTTAGAACGTACTCTCTGATTTGATAATAAAAATGAATTCTTTCTGGAAACCACAGGTTTCTTATACATTAGAATCAAACAAACCTGTACCTTGTAATGAGTGTCAACAAGTTAACATGGAGACAATCCATCGTAAGAGAGAGGAAGCAGAAAGGGCAGTCGAGGGACTGTAGAGACTTGTCAGACACATAAATGCATTAACCACATACAGAGAAATGAAGAATGAAGTCACAAACATGAACGAGTAACAAGAGGCTGTAAAAATGACCCAGCGTCTGGCACAGGAGAGTGTTGGGAGGAGAAAGAAATTCTTAAAATACAGATTAGAAGGGGAACAAACTCAGGAGAAAAAGATCACTTCCAAAGAAACAACAGACTGAGAACTCACTTCACAGCAGAACACTGGAAATGGAAGGTAGAAGACAGAACACCATCGTCAAAACGCTAAGAGAAGTGAGTAACCAAGACTTCTGTTCCCGTGAAGGTAAAGTGAAGGTAAAGTACAAACAGACTTTACAAAATGAGTTACTAAAAGAGGAAGAAATACAACTGTGGCAGGAAGAGCTGAGATTCAGGAAGAACTAGGGAGCAAATAAATCAAGGAACGTGTATAAAATGTAACCATTCATATTTATGAGGTAGGAGGAGAGGGCAGAGCGAAAGTAGTGGACAGCAGCAGACATAAATCAGGAAGGGATCATAAGGATGAGTGTTCTGAAGTCCTTTAAAAGTATTTACTTGTTTTACTGTGTATGTGTGTTCAGGGACAGCAGTGCCCCAGCCATGAGGAAGTCAGAGGATAATTTCGAGTGTCATTCTCTCACCTCATTGAGGTTTCTCTTGCTATTTCTGCTGCTGCACTGCATATTCTAGGCTAGCTGGCCTGGGAGCTTCTGGATAATTCTCTGTTTCTACCTCCTATTCTACTGTAGGAGTGCAGGGACCACTGATGCTTCTCATTGCATCCCCCAATATTTTTTTAAAACCTGGCAACTTTTCTCACCTGATTATATATCTCACCAGAAGTGATTACAGCACCTTTTAATCACTGGTAAAATTTTGTTGAAATTTTTTTTTGTTGTTGTTAAAAATGAGTAGTAACAATTTCAGAAACAATTCAAGAGTAAGGCTTAGAAATGTAGTAGAATCTGTAATTTAAAAGTGCTAATTTAGGGCATTAAGTAATTTTGGATAGCATCACTTAGATGAAGGAAGTTAAGCTAATAAAGGAATATGTGTTTGCAAGAATATATACAAGTTATGTATGTATATATACATATATATATACATAACTTCTTTTTAGTATGTGTAAGTGTGTGCATCTGTGTATAGATATGTTCATGCAAGCATGAGTGCCTTTAGAGTTTGGATCCCTCTGGATCTGAAGTTCAAAGTGATTGTGAGCTACCTGCTGTGGGTGCTGGGAACTATACTTGGGCCTCTGCAAGAGCAATATGTTCTATTAACCTCTAGGCCACCAGTTCAGCCCTCGTGCAAATACTAACACAGTCTATTCTTAAGTGCAGTGGTGAGTTCTCTGGGATTATTACATTAGGAAGCTTGGTAGCACATGTATGGTGTTTGTATTTGAATGCTATTCATGCTGCAATTTGATATTCAGCTTCATAATATATGTACATGCAAATATTCTTTTTATATATCTCATATATGATAAAAATAAAAAGTTTAAGATTTTAGAAATGTAAGGAGAATCATTAAATTCAACCAGCTTAGCACCTGGAGGTGCAGGATTTTGTGATAGTTAGAAATGTCTGGGATCCCTCAGCACCTTCTACTCTTAGAGAGCCATCTGCTGGAGAACTGCTTCATATCATTAGAACAAATGTTAAGTTTTTTTTTTTTTTTGTCTGGCTTTTAAGTTTCACACTCAATTTCATGCTCAAGTTAAGAACAATCTGGATATAAGCGTAGTACCATTCCTGGGACTTTAGTTATTCTCATGTGTGAGAATCTTTTTAGCAATAGTGCTTTTAACTATAACAACTTTATTCAATTTATTGATATGTTATCTGAGTGTGCATGTGCATGCATATGATGTGTGTTAGTGTGAGTGTATATATGCCATGGTGTGTGTGTGTGTGTGTGTGTGTGTGTGTGTGTGTGTATGTGTATTCAGAAAACAATTCATGGGACCCACTTCTCTCCTTCTCCCAAGGGTTTCAGGGTTTGAACTCAGATCATCAGGTCTGTGTAGCAAATGCTTTTTCCTACTGAGCATCTTGCTGGTCCTTTATTTTTTAATGTTATAAACCTGCTGGCATAGGGTTGTCATATCCATTGAAAGATGTTCCCATTCTCAGAGGGACATGGCAGAGACTAATACAACTCAGCTCAGGGAAGTTTTCTTCTTCATAATACCCTTCTGCTTTTTCACTTGCATCAGTTTGTTTACCTTAGATCCTGTGTTAACCTTAGAAACTTAGGAAGATAAACACCACTGAAAAGAGATCTCCGCCTTATAAAACAAATGGGCAAATAGCACAAAGGTAAGGAGGATTCATATGAAAAACGACTGCTCTAAGAAGGCAGAAGGAATAAGTGCGAAGCTGTCCAGAGTCAGGCAGGCCAGACCTGCGGGGGACACATGTTCCTGGTATGTGTCCTCACTGTGGATGGCATATCTGCAAGTGTTCTTAATCCCTGTGCTGTGTTCCTGAAAGCCTGGAGCTGCTCACTTTGTTTTTGAACATGTTTTGAACATAAAAAATATCTACATTAGAGGTCCTGGGTCAGCCTTTGTTGAGGTCTGCCTGTGAGATGGCCAGTGAAATTTATAACTGTCTGGTTCTGAGCAAAATTAAAGTTTGATTTTTGATGACACCAACTGAAGATATATTTTTAATTATTAAGAAAAACAAGTCATAACCTAGAGGGGCAACTATCCTAGGCTTGAACAAACTCGTTTTAGGCTCTGCTATGATATTATTTGAGCACCCAGTGTAGTTACTGAATGAGCAGCCTGTAAGTAAAACAGAGCCTGTAAATTCCTTCCCTGTTCAGCTAACAATGTGAGTTTGTGAGATAATGCTAGCAAGGCTTTTGAGTTCCTTAGAGGCTTAACACTACAGAAGAACAAAGGATCCCTGTGGGTTATGAAGCCACTGTTAAGAAGTTCTATCAGAGAGAGGCCAGACAGGTGAAATTGTCTTAGAGAGGGTACTGTCTAGACACATTTTTCCCTCTCTCTCCTGGCCACATGTAACAAGACATTTCTTTTTTCAACTCTGAACATATCACTTAATGTCACCAAACATTGTTCAGCCATTGGCATTGTTATCTGACACTGCTGGTTAATGATTTGGTTTTTTCCTTTTCTTCCTTCCTTCCTTCATTCCTTTCTTTTCTTTCTTTCTTTCTTTCTTTCTTTTTCTTTCTTTCTTTCTTTCTTTCTTTCTTTCTTTCTTTCTTTCTTTCTTTCTTTCTTTCTTTCTTTCTTTCTTCCTTCCTTCCTTCCTTCCTTCCTTCCTTCCTTCCTTCCTTCCTTCCTTTCTCTTCCTCCCTTCCATCCATCTATCCATCCTTTCTTTCTTAGACAGGATTTCATGTAGCCCTTGGTAGCTTTCAACTCCCTATGTAGCTAAGGATGACCTTGAACTTCTGATACTCCTGCCTTCATCTCTCAAGTGCTGGTCTTACAAGCATATGCTACCACACTAGGTTTACATGGTGCTGGAGAACATACTCAGGACTTCGTGTGTGCTAGGCAAGCACTCTCTTGACTGAGGTACAACCCCGCCCTGACAGTTTTCAGTTTCAATTATTTTAGTTCATCTTAGTCCCAGCAAACTAAAATGAGCAAGGACCTGGTCCCTGTTGCTGTCTGTAGATAACTTCCACGTTCCACATTTCCTGGACTTGCAGCCTTTGCATGTGGATGTCGTTGGCACGGCCATCACACAATATGTCTCAAATTGAATTCTTAATTTTGCATATTTTCTTTGCATTCCTATTGGTGATGTGGGACCTCCCTCCCTCTTGTGTCTCATATGATAATAATCAGCATGGGTCCACCTACAAGTTGTATCACCACTTCTTAGCAGTTTGGCATCATGTCTACTTTCAGGCACCATTGCCCATTCCCTAAGTACTGAGAATGTTGGTGCAACTATTTCCAGGTTTTGGCATTACTTTCCCACAGGGAGAGTGAGGTCCAAGTTCACCTGCCTCTCATGTGACATTGCTGATTTCTATTCACTGATATAGTCAATGGAAAGAGAAGTGTATCCAAATGGTGAACTCTTCCCTTAATATTATTATGTAAAAAAGATGTAATTTTTAATGTTCTTTGATATAGCAGCATAATTTCTAAGAGATAAACATTGTATGACCTCTAGAAAGTGGAAATGTTTTCCTGCCTTGAAAATATAAATTAGTTTATAAAACTCATTGTTCCCGTCTTAATTTGCCTTTGATTACTGACCATAAGCAACTTGGGGAGACTGAGTCCATTTCATATTTTAGCTTACAGTTCATCATGAAGTAAGTCAAAGCAGGAAGTTAAGGCAGGAACCTGAGGACAGGAACCCAAAGCAGAGTGCACGGACCAGTGTTACTTTCTGGCTTGTTCCTCACAGGTTGCTCAATTTGGTGTTTTTACACAACTCAGGATCACTTGCCCAGGGACAGCACAGCACACAGTGGGCTGGGCTATCCCATATTAGTCGTAAATCAAGAAATCTTTTCAATTGATGTTCATTCTTCTCTGATGATTCTAACTTGTGCCATGTTAACAAAAACTATCAGTTCTTAAACTTTAATTACTAATTAAATTGGTGGTTATCTGATGTAACCAAAGTGTTAAAAGTTTAAAACACAGGATATGTAGAAGGCACATGATCTCATAAAGTTTGTACTTCCCAATGTTAACAATTGGTTTTAAAAGGCAAACATGGTTATTTTGTAGTTTGTGTCACTTCAAAAGATTAACCTGTTTGAGTATATGCTCATTGCATGTCTTCAAGATTCCCTTTGAATTTTCTTTGTCTAGAAGTAGAAGATGAAGAGGAAGAAGAGGAAGATGAAGAGGAAGAGGAAGATGAGGAGGAGGAGGAGGAGGAAGATAAAGAGGCAGACTCCTTGTATAAGGACTTCGATGGTGACACTGATCTGCCAGGATTTACTCTTCCCGGAATCACATCCCAGGAACCTGACATTGAACCAGGAAGCATGGACCTACTAGAGGTAGCCACCTACCAGGTGCCAGAAACCATCGAGTGGGAACAGCAGAATCAAGGTCTGGGTAAGAGTTTGTTGACTTCCCTTTCTTTTCTGTCTTGCGTAAGATTTCAGTTTTTTTTCATAGCATCTGTCATAGAGAAACATGATCTGCCTATGTTTATGAGGCTTATTTGTGGAGAGATTATCAGTTATTTCCTCAGGAATTTTTGACCCTGTGCTTTTGCACAGCTGACTTCAGAACCCTCTCCCCGCCACTACCCATTATCTGTCTGATTACTTGATGTCTTGGAAAGAGCTCCATTTTTTTCTTCCCAGCAGAAAGCCTTCCAGATGGGAAGGAGATACATAACCAGGGCCCTAGACAAGCAGCGTGCATGTACTGGAGTCAGAAGTTGAATGGATTTTGCCACCCTCTGTCCTGTGAAGTTTCTGCCCTGGTGCTGGGTGAACCATTTGGGCAGTTTGGGACATTTCACTCTCAATGCAATCTCACCCAGCAGCCACCTATCCAGTCACCTCCCTCTTTCTCTGTGGGTGGTCCAGGTTGCTAAGATACATTCTGAGGGTGTGAGCTGGCATCTCTATACTGTTTTTCCTGCCTAGGGAAACTTCCAAGCCATCCCTTTCTTCTAATTGCAGGGAGATACTATTGAGCCCTAAGTAAGAGACTCACTCTCTTGATGTGTGGTGAGTGACCTGTTCACCAAAGAAATCCTCTCTCTAAAATACTCTCAGTCTTTAACAGTTAGGATAGACATTAAGTATAAGAGTCATACCTTTGGAGGTATTTCTTTGAAAAACTTGACTGTTGGTTTGGGACATTGTAATTCTTGGCTTAACACCTTGTAGATTGGCATAAAAGTATAGAAAAATTGTAGATGAGAATTCTTATGTAATGTGCACATAATTAGGATTGTTCACATGAAGAATTGCTCTCCAGAGTATAGGCAGAGCTTGTGATTTTGTATATAGAGCTTACTGAATTTTTTCCTGAACAAATACATCATGTATTGGACAATAATTACTTAAGATACCTTATGTAAGGATAATAATATATGTGTGTGGAGGGGTGTGTGTGTGTGTTTGTGTGTGTGTGTGTGTTATCAGGGTGTTAAAAGCTTATAAAGGTGTAAAAATATGATATAAAAACATAAACACAAAACAATATGAACATTGATTTGTGAACAAATATTATTTTGAAATGCCTCTTACAAACAGGTTTAAAATAAATGAAATAAGATTATCAAAATATAAAGAGATTTTGTTACAAAATATGCTAAAGACAAATACAACAATCTATACATGAAGTGACTCCACCCAGTGGCTTTGTCATATGATGGAATCATATGCAGTTAAATGGTTATAATGGCTTGGATATAAAATGTGTCCCGTAGGCCGGTGAGTGAACATTGATGTCTAGTGGTGGTGTGCTTTGTGGGTTATGCGTGGTCCTCCTTTCCTCCAATTCTTGTCTACCTTGATGTAATTGACTATTTTTCTAGATATTTCTTGTGTTTTATCATCATTGTTTTTCCAGTAAGTTAATTTCATCAGACTGTTGCTAGCATTGCAGATTTTGTGGAAACCCAAACAAGGAATGACTCTTTAAAGCTGATCTTTTTTTCCTATGGGGCAAAGATTGTAATTGTCTGAGTCTAGAATTTCATTAGCCCAACTTTTTCTTGAAATGTTTCTTTGCAATTTTAAATTAACTGTGGGTTAATAGTAATTGATCCTCTGTCCTAAATACTTTCAGATCAGGTTCTTATTCCTGGCACAGTTTGTGGTAGGTAGAGTAATAGCTTCCCAAAGAAAGTCCATGCCTAATCTCCAAAGGCTTTAGAAATTTTATTTTATGTGGAAAAGGAAAGCGTCTTGAGACGGGAGTTGGATTAGTCTGGGTAGGTATTAGTGGGGTAGGATTAGTCATATAGGTGGTGTAGTTGTATAGATAGGATACTGGTGTATAATTCATTTGGTAGAGTGCTTGTTAGCATGTGGGAAAAGTCCAAGATTTGATCCCAGTACTGCATCAACTGGACATGTTGGTGCATGGCTGCAATCCAAGCACTTTGGAGTGAAGGCAAGAGTACCAGAAGTTCAATATTATCCCAGGCTACATAGGGAGTTTGAGGCCAGCCTGAGATCCTGTTCAAATAATACCAGTGAGGAAAACCTCCACAGATGAACAAACAGAGAAAAGAAACTCAGAGTGTCCGCGTCAGAGCAGGAGATGCAATTGTAGAGACAAATGTTGGAGTGATGTGGCCCCAACGAAGGCATGCTAGAAACCCCTACAATTGGGGTTTAGAAAACACAGTGAAAGAGACTTACCTCTAGCTCAAATATGGAATGCAGCTCTGCTAATATTAATTGGAGCCCAGTCAGGCCCATTCTGGACTTTTGACCTCTAAAATCATGAATAATAAGTTTGTGATGTTTTAAGCCCCAGATTTTGTCTTAATTGTTAACATGAAGAAACAAATACAGGTTTGTAAATAACTATTTAATGAGCTCCATCACTTTGAAACTAGACCCTTATGTTGTCGCATGACACTTTGAAGGAGTTTTATTATATTGATTTCTCTGAAGACACAGAATGACTTTTGGAATGTGTTTTCCTCCCCATCCCAGGTGTAGTAGATGAGAGTGAGTTTGATTTAGATTATTTGTCACCTGTGGCTATGATGTAGTTACATGCCACTATTTTGACGCATGCAGCTTGTCCTTATGACTGCATGCTGCTTGGCCTTCTGGAAACTTTGCTCAAAGTATGTATTGGTTGAAACCTGGAGAGCTGGGGTTGGTTTGTTGGTTAGTTGTTACTTAGAGGGACTTTGGTTAGATAATTAGGTTGGGGGATAGTGCATTGAGATCTTAGTCCAGCTCACTATCTGTTCCTGCTCTCCAAGATTCAGACAGGCAATAAGGGCTATGAATATTCCTTCCTCCTTCCTCCCTTCCTCTCTCCTTCTGTCTCTCCCTCCTTCTCTCTCTCTCTCTTCTTTCCCTTCCATCCTTTCATCTTCCTTTCCTTCCTCTATTTCCAGGATGACAATAAGGGTGGTAAAGATTTCTTTCTTTCTTCCTATCCTTCTTTTTTCTTTTCTGAGATAGAGGGTAAAAATTCATGGTAGCAATCTGCTATGGTGTGTCACCTGTAGGGAGCATGTGGACATTGTAATCTTAGGTCTACTTTTTTCTCACAATAAATTAACAAAAGTGCAACTATAGTAAGATCCTTTACAAAGTAATCCCACTTATTACAGTAATAATTTAGCTGGATGCCTGATCCATACTTGTTTCTAAGTGAGTTACCTTCTTTACAGACTACCACATGTCCTTTTATAATAGGAATGATACTCAAAAGCAAAGGCTAAACCTTATGTAATTATAATTCTTTTTAAATGAACAGATTGAGGAAGGTAGTTGTGGTTGGCTAAAAATATAATGCAAAGTCTTTACATAGATTGTAACCAATTTCCCATAAAATAACAAGAACAGAAAACGTAGATGATTTCCTAGCACAAAGTCACAGATTCACAGACCCCAGTTTTCCAAAATTCTGCCTTCTGCATGGCCATGTGTGTGTTGCCTTGTATGCAGAGAGCTCTGGCCCCAGCAGAGTTCACTTTTCCAGGAAGTGGTTGGGATTAAGCCACTGGGCAAGGGAATCATGATTGGGTGCAGTGGATGGGATTGGTGTCAGTCCCCCCATTGGTGATTTCTGGTGTGTTCTCTGTCTTCATCTCTCATATATTCTTATCTGTGTCTCTCCATCCTCTAAAGAATTCTGCAACTCATCTTGTTAATCTGATATCTTTATTTTAAATATGTATTGAGTTCATAAATTCTGGGTGAAAGCTTAAATGTAGTATTAATTCATATCTTTCCTTATGAAGAGACCATCTTTGGCCATTTTAAGATTTGATTGGTATTCTAGAGGAATGAGGTTTGAAAATGCCATCAGTTAGTGCAGCGCTGAATTATTACAACTGTCTTCATTTTTATTCCAAAAAGCCTACATGCCACATTGCAGTGGGCACTTGATTGAGAAAATATAATTTTTCTGGAGTTTAAAAAAGAAACATTATAAATATCCAGTGAATGATCAAGAGATGAATACTGGCAACAAATCCAGGGACAGCATCATGTGTCTACTTTCTATGAGACATTCATTGAGCTCCTACTAAATATGTGCTTTGTGTTTTGTAGATAGTGAAAGACTGACATGTAAGTGCATCACAAATTATTCTGGAGCAGAGAACAGTGTCACAGATGTGAGGTTAGTGGCCAAGCAGTTACACAGCAGGGAACAGAATAATCACTGTTGTTTTGGTTTGCTTCTAGTAGGCACTCATCTGTAAAGTGTGACTTTGGAAGGATGCATTGATATCCACTCGTTTATGTCACCCCGTCTTTCCTATCCTAGTACATACTTTCTAGGATAGCCTTCTTTAGATTGAAATAATGTGCCTTCAGATGGCCCTAGAAAATGTGGATTTGCTATCTGGGTAAGACAAGTTATTAAGAATTCCTCATGCATCATACTCCACAAGGAATTACTCATCAGCTCCCTTAGCTTCTAGTTTGCAAGATAAAAGGTAGAAATGTGATAGCAAAGTAGAATGCATTGCAGAAGTAAGTTGGGCATGCCTTAGAGAAACAGAATGCTTAGCTGTGAGGAGGACTCAGCCTTAAATGTGACAGCACTCTCTTCTCATCCTCCTCTTTCAATTTATTTCAAATAACACACAGCTAAGTCTGAATACTTGAACATCAGGCAACGTGCACTGTGGTAGCAAGGAGGAGACGCTTTCTAAAAGACAATGGGAAGAGTGAGCATTACAGCAAATGTCAGTGCATTTTGATGAAGGACACATTAAGCTATGGTTCAATAGATTGTTCAGGAGGCTGCTAGGACTATTTCAATTAAGTATGTGTATGGAATGAGAAGGAAGAAAGAAACCTTGGTCCAATGTGAGGAGCACAAAAAGAGACTGCAGATTGGCCAGAGCTCCCAGATGTATAAATGATAGTTGGATGCTATCGCAGGACAGGACAATCAGTAGGTGTCATCTAGGACAATTATTCTGTAGATAGTGAGAGAATAATTGTCCTAGATGGAACCTACTGATTGTTCTGTCATGGGGAGGTAGCTGCTGTATATGTAAGGCTATGAGAAAGAGGGTTTGAGAGTGCTTCTCTCTAATGTGAATAGACTCTTCAATAGTAAAAACCCATATTACTTCAAGTGGTATTGTATGTATTCATATTTTTATTTTTGTTTTTGTTTTCCCCAAATGGGACCTTGTGAGCTCAGACTTGTCTCAAAGACTCAAACTTGTTGTATAGCCAAGAATAATAACCTTGCACTTCGGCTTCTACCTCCAGAGTGTTAGGATTATAGGCATGCAGCAACATGCTCAGATGTGGGACTGTCATAGAGCTAAGAGTAGGTTGAAGCGGCTAGGAACTCCGTGCCATCCTAGGAGATGACAGTGATAGGTGTTCAGCTGCTCCTCACTTTGGCCCTGGCCAGATCCCAGCTAAATATTAAATATTGCCTGCTTCACAGAAGGAAAAGGAATGTGGCTTGATAGGTACTTACCTGCGCTGTGGCTGGAAATCTAGGGATGGCCCCATTCGCTGATGGGATGCCTTCCTCCTTTTTCCTGTGAGACCATGCCTTGTGCAGGGGGTGCCTTTGCAGGGTCTTGGTGCTTAGACTTGAGCCCCACATGCAAATAAGGCTACTCCAATGTCCTTGTGTGGGCCAATGGATCTCCCACCCTGGATACCAAAGACCCTCCCTGCTTGTGGCCCCATGTATTTGTAACAGACATCCTGCATTAAGGTGATCTCTGCTTCCACCAGAAGAGGGTCCTGAGGCCTGATTCATTGTCTCCTCTTGTTCGATTCAGATCCTGCAGTCCCTCCAAGCCCACGTCCTCCTTCCCTGCTACCCCTCCCTCCAGCTCCCAGTCTTGAACTCCCTTCTTGCCAGTGTGAATTCAACACTCAGCCTTTGGCAGAGCTAGGTATCATCCTGGGGTTTCATGTTTGACAAGCAAGCACTCTACCAAGTAAGCTATGTGCTCAGCTCCCTCCCCAAGCACTATTAGTGTTTCTTAAAGAGAAATCTTCCAGCATTTTACAAGTCACATAGAGATCAGACTTAAATTCAATGTTCAAAGTTTAATTTCCTTAGAAACGTCATGATCCCATCACAAACTACAAACTCTAGACTGGAGAGGTGTGAATGAATACACCAGGAGTTGGGCAGGCATCTGCCAGATGATTATGAGAACTTTCTGTCCCAGAGGTGGTACTTGAGTAGGTTTCTGTACCAGAGTGTAAGGCCACTCTCCTTCCTTTGGAGAAGTGAACTGTTTTTTTCTAGACAGGTAAAATGGGTGAACTGGATGTAGACATCGCTTTACTGTTTTAGGTCAGAAACACTGGTTCCTGCATTTAAAGTAGAGAAAAAGATCCCCACATCTTCCTTCCTCCAGAACATGAACACATAAGGTACGTTGCCTTCGAAAGAATCCAAGGCATGGTTTCTTCATAGGTCTTTCCATTTGAGTTTTGGGTTGCTTGTGATAAGTACTGGTTGGAGGTTTCTGTCTGCCTGTGTCCAAATATTCAGCAAGTACAGTTTTAAACACTCCTGTTGTGTGAATTTTCCATTTATTTATTTTTACCTCATGTTGGCACTATTTTTGTGAGGCATGCTCAGTCCTCTCCTTCGCAGGAGGTAGGCTATAAATAGAGTAACTACACCTATGTGATGGACTCCCTGCAGCTTGTCCCCACTGGGCTCCCAGATGTCCAGAAGGCTGCAAACCCAGAGTCATTAGCAGCAGCAGTCAGGAGGAGCCCGAGGAGCCTGAAGGAAACAAGGTGCTGCCTAAATGGAATTGGAAGGACACTGGATCTCCTTTCGCTTTACGCTTCATGAGATTTCTGACGAGTAGCTCTGGATGGTGGTTTTTGCAAGTTACTGTTTCCTTTTCACACAGGGTGTGTGAAGGTATATATATGGAAAGAGGGAAGAATTGGTAGCATGAGCTGGGCTTGGTGGTTCATAGTTCTAACCCCAGCACTGAAGCAGGAGGATTGCTATGAGTTTGAAGCCAATCTAAGCTTATAGTGAGTTCTAGCTAGGGTAGGCTAGAAAATGAAAACCTGTGTCAGCCTTAAATGCTCAGATGAATTGATATCAAGCATAGTTTTATGGACTGTTCTATTACGTGTGTGTGTGTGTTGTTTTCTTAGACTGACATGTGTAGAAGCCATTTGAAAAACTTCAGGCAGAGTCAACTGATGGAATCCTTTCATTTCCAGAGGAATAGAGAGAACTGTGTCTTTAGCAAGGCAGCACAGCTACACAGCCCACCACAGCTACAGAACACCATAAACACCTTTTTGTAAGTCTTATTTTGAGAAAAATTAGTGCAATGTCAAGTCTAAGGCTTTTCTATTTTTAAAGACAAACCTGCATATTGCAGGCTGTCTTCAAACTATGTGGCCTACGATGACCTTTAAATCCTGACCCTGCCTCAACATCTCACTGATAAGATTACAGGCAGTCACCACCATGCAGTGCTGATGGTCAAAGCCATGGCTTCATGCCTGGTAGGGAATGTTTGTAGCATGCATGCAGCTCTACCCGCTGAGCGGTAACTCCAGCCCCACATTTCAAATGTTAATGAGTGGAATCCATAGTGCTGCACTGAGCCTTGCTTAAGGTGGCATGGTAGCCAACACTAGGAGCGCTCACAATTTCGTGTATATCTGAGTGCTTCAAACATTCTCCCAGGCGTTTTCTTGATAGGACTTGAAACATTTGGGTTCAAAGGATAGTCTTTAGGGCAATTGGGTCCAAATTCCGATAGTTCATAGTAACTCTACTGTAAGCTCTATATGATTCTCTAAAACTGGCTCTCAACCTGTGGGTTGTGACCCCATTTGGGGGTGGCATGACCCTGCCACATGGGTCGCCTAAGGCCATCTGAATATCAGATAATTACATTGCTATTCATAGCAGTAGCAAAATTACAGTTATGAAGTAGCAAGGAAAGCAATTTTGTGGTTGGGGTCACCACTACATGAGATACTGTATTAAAGTGTCATAGCATTAGAAAGTTGAGAACCACTGCTCTAAAAAAAACTGCTAAGCTGTTTGAGGATAACAAAGCTGTGTTTGGAATTCAAAGGGCTGATGATACAATGTCAAAATGCAAAACATTGAAAACCAAGGGGATATTAAATGTTCAAATAAGATCAAGTAACTTTGGATTCAGCAGATCAAGGATCAGAGCATCTCCTAAAATGTATTTATCTCTTTTCTGCACTCCTGATGTGTGCAAAGATTCCCATATCATAACCTCCTGCCATGCTTTGTTCAGTTGCTCTGTAGAGGCCTTTACCATGGTCCAGCCATAGTCAGAATTACTGAGCCCTGCATGGAACATTCCTGAGGAGGCAGCTTGTCTCCCACATTCTTCTTTCTAGGAATGGTCTTCCCTTCATCTGTCCACACTAAGATCTGGCTGAAGCCTCTCTGGAAATCAAACTCACCTGAATTCCTTTTTGAAGCTCATAGACCTTAGTATCCAGAATTGACTACTGTTTATTGCTTAAAGGGGGTGCTCACTTTGCACTAGCTGCCACTCTGGGTCTGAAACATCTCAGTTCAGTTGACAAAAGGGATAGGGCAGTGTCTCTGATGGCTATATATATGATGGAGTTTTAAATGAAATTAGTTTAATTCCTGGGAAAATGATAACTCATCAGACATGGGGGACTTGATGTCATATTCATAATTGACACCATGTATAGGTGTCATACAATAGTAGAAACTCACCTGATTTGGACTGTCTTTAGTTTTCTAAATAGTATTTAATTAAAATGGTTTTAACAACTCCAAAACCATTAATAATAACTAATTATCCTATCAGTCTATAAGCCTTGGAAACCACTCACCCAGCCTCATTTCTTGTTGCCTTGTCTGATTTTCTTTGGCATATTTTTAAAGATGACATACACAAGATATGAGTCTCAGGGTGGTCTTTGATGAACGTAGGAAACTTGAATGCTTTTTAATTGGCTTCTGACCTCCAAACTCATATTAATAACACAGTCTTGTCACTCTGTAGACAAGATAGTTTTAACACAAACTGCCACTGCATGTAGCAATTCATCAGTAAGGAGTGGAGGGATTCTGTGTAGTAGTAGCATGCTGCTGTGATAGCTCAGGGTGGAAAATACAGAGGCCATATCATAGGTACACACCCTGCCAGACCTCAGCAGAGAGAACCACCGTCATGGTCAGTACCATACTCGATAGACAGTGGAACCCCCAGCATCTCCTCTCAGGCGTTTTTATTGATTCAGAATTTCTCAGGTGTTCTTCTGATAGGACATGTAGATCATTAGCAATCAAACATCCTCCACAGAAATCCAACACATGCAGACAATATAAAATGTCAGGGCCTATACATCCCTTGTCCCAACAGTTCACAACTAAAAATAAACTTCTACAACAAATCCCCTTTTCTGTATATATATATATATATATATATATATATATATATATATATATATATATATATATATATATTACTTTACCTTTACAACACAATTTAACACTACACCATCAAAACTGTTTACAAGAAGAACAATCACAAGAGTTTCTAATGCACAGAACTCAATGAAACCAAACATCTCTCAAGCTTTTCACAATGTCTTTGGACAGCAGAAAAAGATTATCAATGTCCAATTATCTGGAATTCACTCACGATCTTCTGGGCTTCTCCAAAGGGCTTGGATCACTTCTCTGGTTCCGCCTTCTAAAGCACACACAGTTTGTCCCTCAGGGTCTGGCTGGCTCACACCACTGCTGCTGCTGTTCTTGGTGGTTATCCCATAGTACTGGCATCTTCAGAACTGCTGGTGTCCCTTGCTGCAACTGGGCTGCAGTTTCACCAATTGCCTCTCCTGGGCTCTCTTCATAGTGCCAAACCTCAACTTGTTTGCATGACCCCTTCATTTGGGCCTTCAACTACTGAGGCTGTATCTTCACTAATGGAGTCTCCTGGCCTCTTGCAGTACCAAGCCTCGGCAGCTCTCCATGACCCCATCCATGCCTTTAAAACCAGCACCATCTGGGTTAACTCTTACAGTACCAACTTTGGCTGCCAGCATGAGATACAACCTTGGTCAGTGCTGGAAGTCAGCTTCTGTGTGCTGACCCTGAGGAAACATTGTCCAGATTTTAAGATAGAGTCTTGTTTGCTGGAAAAGCACCTAGTCCTTGTCTGCAGGAAGAGTTCCCTCGTGGTGTGGAGTTTCTGCTTGTAGAAATGTTTGCAGGGAAAAAAGAAATAAACTGTTCAGTTCACCTAAGTGGCTTTGTGGCTCTAAGCCAAGGCTTCCACAACAGCAGGGGTTCCTGAGCCAGTGGGCAGAATCTGGCTGAAACATTCTGGCTGTTTGGCATTCTTTTTCACCACCACTAAGGGAAAAACATTTACCCTTCTTCATAGACCTCAAACACAGCAGCTTGAGCTTCACACAAGCAAAAAGCCATCAACAAATTCAGTTTGTACACTACCACCAGCAGCAGGATGCAGTGGCGGCTCCATGATCAGGAAAAGCAGTAAGAACCTTGTTTTTTTCCTGATCCAAGCTGAATTCTCTAAAGGCTTCCATTCTGTGGCTATCACTTTTGAGCCCTCTTTCTCCCTTAACTTTCACAATTTTCTCCTTATAGAGGCTTATTTCCCTTTCTTTCTCTCCTCTTCCTTCAGTAGCTGTCAATTGATACCTTAGTCTTTATCCTTTGGTAGCTTCCCTGAGCGTACTTTACCGGACTCTGTAAGAGTTCTTTTCTTCCTTGTCTCCACATTGGATTAGCTGGCCTGATGTCCTTCCCCATGTTGGTACATCATTTGTAGCAATGTGTTGTTGTGTGGCTCACAAGGAGGCATATTTGATAACTGTAAACCCTGCCAGACCTCAGCAGAGGGAACCACCGTCATGGCCAGCACCATACTCAATAAAGAGTGGAACCCAGAGTGTCTCCACTCAGGTGTTTTTATTGATTCAGAACTCCTCAGGGATTCTACTGACAGCACATGCAGATCATTAGCAATCAAACATCCCCCAAAGAAGTCTAACACCTGCAGACAATATAAAATGCCAAGGCCTATGCATCCCCCTTTCCAACAGTACACAAAAACACTTATTTTAAACACAACTGAAAATAAACTTCCACAACAATTCTGACTGGTTTAGTTGTGTTGACATCCACTAAGGGCCTTGTGTGTGCTATATGTATATGCTCATGTGCATATTTATATGTGTGATACACATGTATGTGTGTGAGCATGTGTGCGGAGGTGGAGTTGGAAGTCTTCTTTAATTGCTCTCCACCTTCATTTTTGAGGCAGTGTCTCTCACTGAACCTGGAGTTCATTAGTTAGGCTATACTGGCTGGGCCTTGAGCTCCGTGTATCTACTGTCCCTGCCCCTGCAACACTGGAATTACAGACATGTGACAGGATTAACATGGATGTTGAGGATCCAAGTCAGGTATTTTTTCTTGTGCTCCAGGCACTTAACTGACTGAGCCATTGTCCCTAGCTCCTCCGCACCCCCAACTTATTTTTCACATTGATTCTTTTTTGTTTACCTTTCTTCTTTTTATAATACTTTTATTAATGATTTGAATTCCATATAATGTATCTCAATAATACCTTCTTCCCTACCTGGCCCACCCTCCCACCTCTGTAATCTCAAAAAAAAAAGTCCAACTTTGTTTGGCAGGAGCATGGATCACAGGCATCACCATGGTCTTTGGAGGCAGCAGGCTGATTTGATTATGGACATTCACCTGGCCCGCACTAGCTGAGACCAAGCATGACACAGTTTGACCCTAAGCTGAGCCTCACTGCCCAAAGCTGCAGGCACCAGGGTCTCCAGGAGGCAACCAGACATCATTCAGTAACCTGGACACTGAGCAGGTACTCTGATATCCTACAACACTAGGATACTCTACAGATCCCCAGACATCCCACAGGCACCAGGACATCCTGCAGGCTCTAGGGCCTCCTGTAGGCTTGCAGAACTCCTGCAGACACCAGGACCTCCAGCCAAGAGCACCAAGACCTCATGCAGATTCCAGAACATCTCACAGGCACCCAGGCATCCAACAAGCACTCAGATATCCCACAGGCACCAGAACCTCCTGCAGGTACCAGGCTGTCCCACAGGTATCAGGACCTTCCGTGGGCACCAGGGCACCCTGCAGATGCCCAGTGATCACACAGGCTCCCAGCTATCTCTCAGGCTCCCAGACATCATGCAGGTTCCTGGACATCAAACAGATAGAAGGGTCTCCCACAGGCACCTGGACAGCCTACAAATGCCCAGGCATCATGCAGGCACTGGACCAACCTGCAGGCACTTGGGCATCACACAGGCACCCTGACACCACTGAGGCACCCAGACATCCTGCAAGACCAAAGCATCCAGCCAGTGTGCTGACATCCTGCAGGTACCCAGAAATCCTCCAGGCACCAGGACCTCCTGTAAGGCATTCTACAGGCACCCGGACCTCTTATAGACACCAGAACCTCCTGTGGGCAACAAGGAATTCTGCAACTTCCCAGACATCCTAAAGGCACCAGGACATCCCCCAAGATCCAGGGCATCTCAGAGATTCTGAGATGCCCAGGCTTCATGCAAGCACTTGACCACCCCATAGATAGCTGACATCCTGAAGGCACCCAGACATCAAGCAGGCACCCAGATACCTGGTAGGCATCAAAGCCTCCTGCAGGCATCCAGACTGCCCACAGACACCAGGACATCCCTCAGGCTCCAGGGCATCTCAGAGATGCCTGGGCATCACAAAGGCACTGGGCCAACCCACAGACACCCAAAAATCACACAGGTAGCCTGACATCATTCAGACCCCTGGATATTCTGCAAGCACCAGGACATACCAATAGCACCTGCACATCTCACAGGCATCCAGACATTACTCAGGCACCTGAACATTACTTGGGCATCCAGACATCATGCAGGCATCTAGGCATCTGGTAGGCATCAGGGCCTCCCATGGCCACCCAGATAACCCGCAGGCACCAGGACATCCCACGGGCACCCAAGCATCATACAAGTACTTTGCCAACCTGCAGACATCTGGACATCATGCAGGCACCCAGTCTTCCCACAGGCACCCAGACATCATGTAGGTACCTGGATATCCCTCAGGGACCTGGATATCCTGCAAGCACCAGGGTGTCCTGCAGGCAACCAGTCATTCTGCAGGCACCTTGAAATCATGCAGGCACTCAGACACTGCACAGGCACCCAGATATCACACAGGTATACGGACATCTGACTGCATCAGGGCCTTCCATAGGCACCAGTATCCCCGCAGGCACCAGAATCCCCCACTGGCACCTGAACTTCCCACAGGCACATGGGCATCCCTCAGGTATCTGGACATTCCACAGGCACTAGAACATCTTGTGGGCGCCAGGGCATCCCACAGTCACATAGATATCTCACAGGTACAGGGTCATCCTATAGGTGTCCAGACATCCTGCAGGCATCAGAGCACCCCACAGGAAACAGAGACCTGTCTATCTCACAGGGGTCTTGTCCTGCAGGCACCTGGGCATCCCACAGGCACCCAGATATTAGATAGGCACCCAGACTTTAGGCAGGCACCAAAAAGCCTGACAGAACACATACCTCATGAAGCCAGGCTCAAGTGCCTGGTGAACTCTGACACTCAGCAATGCAGAAAGATCTATAATTGTCCTAGTCCACATGATCATTTTGAGATTTTTAAGATACCTCTCAAAGGAAGGAGACTCAACCCCTAGTATGGAAGACTCTTCATCTGGGACATCCTGCTGATGCTGTTGCTTAAGATCAGGGTGATCCCAAGGTTTAGCAGAGCATTCAGGTGTATCATTCCTGCTGCATCACTCCAGCCACTTTTAATTAACACAGTTCCTCCTGTCTGACTAGGTGCCAATGTCGTTCTCCTAGTGGGAGGAAGGGGGAGAACACCTGAGTGGCCAGAGCCCTGTCAGATTTTGCTTACTGCCTCATTAACATCTTGAGTTCTATCTACAGCTCTGTTTTTCCATCCCAGACTCCCCCCACAGTCCAACTGGTCCTGCTCGGGTAGCACCCATGGACTGAGCGGGAGCCCTGGCCTGTCAGGTAGCTATGGTGCCCAGCAGACCTGCTCCTACATCTATCTGTTGTGGTCTCCATGCCACCTCTCCATTCCTGACTGTTGTCCTGGCTCATTTCTCCATGCCAAGGGCTGAACCCTCCAGCTGAACTTGTGGGCTGAGTGAGAACCCCCATCTTGCAGGTAGTGATGAGGCACAACATGCCTACCCAACAGAGGTGCTACACTGCCAGATTCTGCTAGCCTTCTCCATGCCAAAGATCAAAACTGCTGTCCCATTCTGCCATACTAACTCTCTCGACCTACAGTCAGAGGTTCCTTCAGACCTGTTACCGCAGCTGCTTTTACCAACTGTTAGTAGTTTTGTTTTGTTTTAGCTCAGATGGAGATGGAAAGGTGCCCTGGCATTCAGGAGCCAAGGAACCACAGATCTCTGAAGTGGGGAAGGTTTTCTCAATGGAGCTCTGAGAGGAAAGGTACCATGGCAGTCAGGAGCCCAGGGACCCACTCTGCTCCACTCTGAGGGGAGAAGTTTCCCTGGTGTTGCAGCTCTGAGGAGAAATATCCCAGCTGAACTGAGGTGTGTTCTTCTTTGCTTCTATGTTTTGCTTCTTCACTTCAACCTAACAAAGACAGCTTCATGCCACAAATGGTGAGATTTATTGGGTGTGGGCGCCTCCACTAGGAGGAAGGCAGCAGCTAGAGCTACTGGGCAGAATGCAGCTCTTTATATAGTATTTCTAGGGTGGCAGGGCTTGCCAGGTGGCCTGGGATTAGTAGGATTTTTTCATCCTATTTGAATAATCTGGGGGAGAGGGGCTCATTGAGAGACTGGAAAGGTTACAGAGGTCTGGATGTGGGGCCTCTTGAATGGCTAAAAATGGCCTTTAGGACCATGACAGAGGTTTGGAGGTAGGGCTTAGCCATTCTCCCACCTACAGGGGCTGGGAACAGACTTTATGGACTCTAGAGAGTCCATCTGGGAGGATAAGATCTTGCCACTTGGGGGCTCAAAAGGACCTACAGTGGTGCCCCAGTGCTCTGATCTACAAGTCTTCCTGCACAGAGATGAGTATGGGGCCTGCTGACTGTCACACCAGGTCTGATGCAGGCACAGTGCCACCCCCTCCCAAATGCTCTTGTGACCCCTGTAGGGGCAGGCAGTGGAGCAGCACCTCCAATGGGGACCTACTACTGATTCTCATCGTTCTTTCCTGACCCAGCTCAGGTGTAGCATCTCCCATTCAATGAACAGATGAGAGGCTATGAGTGCCTTGAATGGAGGTGGTAGGGCAGCGGATAGATCCCTGAAGGACTCTGCCTGCTGCCCTGCTACCATCTTGAAATCCCCAGGAGTAAGTCCATCTTTCATTTTTACTAATTAAAAATTAGTTCTATCAGTTAGAATACAAAATAGCATCTTTTCACTTTGTAACTTTGGGTCATTATACTTTGTTTATACATCATTATACATTATACATCATACATTATATATACATCATATGTATACATTATGCATTATACATTATATATCATCCTTTTTCCAGTCACTCTGCACCGCACTGTTTATTTGCTGGAGAACATTTTGAGGCTAGATTTTTTAGAACATAATCTAACATTTAAGTTTGTTTCTTTGTTTTGTTTTTGAGACAGCCTAGTCTAGTCTGGCATCAAATTTACTAGGTATTTGAAGATGACCTTGAACTTCTGATACTTCTGCAAGTGCTGGACTTACAGGGATGTGTCTCTATGCAAGACATTAAGTGCTGCTAGAGATCAAACTCAGGGCTTTGCAAGTTTCTGATCTCCAAACCGAGCTACAGTTCAAACTTTAGAATTTTTTCTTTTTTGAATGAGCTTTGTGCCTTGAACTGTTCTGAACTGTAGAAATGAGTGACCTTGAAAATGATGGGCCAGTTTAAACAGTGAGACACTGTTTAAATAAAAGGAAGGAAGAAATGAGAGGAGGAAAGAAGGAAAGAAAGAATGAAGGAAGGAAGGGAGGGAAGGAGGGAGGAAGGGAGAAAAGAAAAATTCCAAATATTTAATTAGGTGGTCTTATAGAGACAGGCTTTGAAAAGCTCCAGCCAAGGAATCAAAACAGCTTAGCCCTGCCCAGGGCAGTAAACACTATATACTCTGCCCCCTCTGCCACTAGCTAAACCAGAGAATAGAGTTGCTTTTTCTACATCTAACTCTTAACTAGTCTCTTAAGTTCTTACGGGTCCTAGTTTGAGAACTTTTTGCTTTTTCTATCTTTCATGTCCTGTAGGAGGTTCTAGACATTGGCTCTTGTATCAAAGATTGTCTAACATAAATTTAGACTCATTTGATTTTGAAATATCTTTATAAAAACCCAAACCCAAACATCTTAGTGTCAAAATTTCATCTTGCTTTAATTTCTTTTATTCACTAAAGCGAGGTAATGGGATTCAAAGCTTCCCAGAATCGGAATCCCTCACCTGTACATTCATAATGAGTCATACTGAATTAGAGAACTGGAAAACACCTCTTTCCTTCATTAGGAATGCAGTTTTGTGAAATGCAGTAGTCTCTTTTCCTTCAGAGAGAGGCAAAAGAAACCTTGGAATTAAGCCAGAATCCAACCCCCTCATCAGCCACAGTTAATAAAAACATTAATATGGCGCATTACACCCCAGGAAAATGCTGTGAACTAATTTCTTTGTAATCAAAATGCACTTGCAGGAATCAGCTGGGGAATTATTAACATGGGAAAACATCTAAGTGGGCTCTTCTGGCAATTAAACAAGAAGAAATATTAGGAGAACTGGAAAAATAATCACGAAGGAAGAAGCAAAGTCTAAATTGCTCGGTTTATAAGAAAAAAAAAAAGATGACAGTAAGCAAAGGTGATGTTAAAGGGCTTCCAGCTGTGTCTAAACGAAATCAATCAAGTGGGTGTCCTTATCTCTTAGATTTGAGTTTATACTAATTAAGGTGATTATCTTAATGAAATGCAGGGCCACTGTATTAACAATCTGGAACAGAGATCCCAAATGTAACTGGATTTACTTAATCTGCATTAGAAAATAATGTACTTCACTTTTCTCTCCTCCCCCCGCCCCCTCTGTGTGTGTGTGTGTGTGTGCGCGTGCGTGTGCACACGTGCATGCGTGCATGTTCATGTGGGTGCATGGAGTAGGCGTGTGTGAGGAGGCCAGTGGTCTATATTGAGTATCTTCCTCAATTATTCTCTGCCTTTGGCTGTGATACGGTGTTTTAGGGTTTCTACTGATGTGAAGAGATGCCATGATCACAGCAATTCTTAGGCTTCAAAGAGGTCTTCTTGCTGAACCCAGAGCTCAGTGATGTGGCCAGCAAGCCCCAGGGGTCTTCTCACCTTTACCTCCCCAGTGCTGGGTTCCTAGGCGCATATTGCCTCTGTGCCTGCTGCTGTGGAACTCTTCAAGCCTGTTCCCCAGGCCTGCACTTCACTTTCACAGTAGAAATCAGAGCAATTAAGTAATTGTCGACATATCTCCAATTAGAGCCAGAGAAAGGACTTACAGCTAAGCCTCCTGTTCCCCAGAGGTTGAAGTCAGACAACAAACTTGGTCGTTTGCTTTCAGTATTTGAAAATTGATAACTATAGTGGTCAACGTTTCCATTTTAGATCCCTTCTACTTCTCATCAGCACAGAAAGCTTCCTTCATAGAACATGGTGCCAGCTCCAGATCTGTGGGTCATCCGAAAGCTCCACCAGGTCCATTATGGACTACAGATTATTAAGACCCAGGGAAGGAACTGAAAATGAAGGCAAGCTCACCACTGTGGAGATTTTGACTTAACAGCTTTCTCTTTCACTTCTGAGTTTCTCTGTAGGACTAAAAGTTATTTTGTATAAAGAGGATTGCAGAGGCAGAGGTGGTGGAAGTGGAAATGTAACTTACTTGAAGTGAAACTGGCTTGGAGAACATATACTAGTTTTCTGGGTTCTGACCTGTGTACTCAAAAAAGACATTCTAGAAAACTGGGAAAAAGCCGGAGTGGTGAAGACAGTAAGTGGTTTCTGTCTAGAGAAAGCCACCTGACTGCTGAAGAGCCTGGGGCGAATTTGTCACTCTTTAAAAAAAAAAGTATATGTTTTTCTTTATTGTGTGTGTGCATGTGTGCACGTGCCTAATTGGTGAATTTCAGACAATGAAAGCCCCCTCTCAGTCAAACAAATGGAAAAACAAAGGATGGTTCCCTGAGAGTGATGCCTGAGGCTGCCCACTGGCTGGCCTGCACATACATACATACACATATGCACATGCACTTCCCCTGCCCCACATTTACCTGCACACACACACACACACACACACACACACACATACATGAAAATTGTAAGTGAATGACATCATTAGGTTAGTCATGGCTAGGGAACATGATAAAAACCAATGAAAGCACACTGTGACAGTCAGATGGCTTCATGAGTCTTGAAGCAAAGGCTATCTGCTATACAATGTGTATATTATGTGCCACACATCCTCTATGCTACACAAAACCTAAGGTGAACACACAAAGCCGCTTTACACCTTTGCTCAGGAAGCTGCTTGCTGTATTCCAGCACATTACCTCTTCCCCACCTTTTGGCCCCACAGGGAAGAAGCCTGCTGCCATGCTGCCAGGGAGCTGCGGTGAAGCTTTATGTTCATTGCTCCTTCCTGTAGGTCTATTCCCTAGGTTTCCTCTGAGGAGTCTGAAATGTATAGAACTGAGCACGTGGCAGTGTTTCATAACAGAGGTGACCCATGCGTGGTGGCAGCCTCCCTTCACCAGTGGCCCAGGACAGTGCCCTGGAGACCCGGGTTCCAGCCTAGCATGAGGCTGTTCCCAGGATGCTCTCAATCACTTTGTCTAAATTAAAGTTTGAATTATGGTAGAAGCCAGGTCCTCTGTGTTTGTAAACCTGCAACTCTACTTGGGATGCTGATGCCTGTCAAATATTGTTCTTGCTGATGTATGAAGAGACTCAAAGCTGTAATAAACCTAATGCAATTGGAGATGAGATTATACTTCCTGAAACTTATATGATCCCTTAATCTCTACCACATTCCTACCAGAGGTTACTTTTTTTGTTCCCATAGCAATCCTAACACTGGGATACGTAGAGTGATTAGTAGACCCACTTTATCGCCAAGGAAGGTGGGATTCAGGGTCCTTTATAACTTGTCCATGCACATAACATGTGCATAAGTGGTCAGCAGAGATCCATTTTGTTTCCTCCATTGTTTTTTCATACTTGATTTCACTATGTAGCCCTGGCTATCCTGGACCACGCAATGTAGACCAGGCTGTCCTTGAACTTATAAAGATCTGCCTGACTCTAACTTGTGTGTGTGTGCATGCAGGTGTACATTTGGTGACTAGAAAATAACTTTCAGAGGCAGTTCTCTCTTTCCATCATGTAGGTCTCAGGAACCACATTCAGATAACCAGCCTTGGTCTTCAAGTGCTGAGCACAGCACTCCTTTGTTTCCCTCATACTCAGCCTCTTCCCTTGCCTGTCTCCCCTTCTCCCTGCCCACCACACACATGCAGTCTACTAAGTAGCCCTGGCTAGCCTTGGAGATCACACTGGCCTCAAGCTCACACAGCTCTGCCCACATGGGCCGTCTGAGTGCTGGGGTTGGAGACGTTCAGTACCACTTCCAGCCTGTTTCCCCAGTTCAGTTTTAATGTCCCCCTTTTTTCTTATCCCCAATCTAATAAGACAATTTTACTACACTAGTGACAGACACACCAAGCAACTGACACAAGCATAAGTTGGACAAAAAGTCTGTCTAAATATGTATCACAGCCTTGAGAATGATGCTTTTCTGGATAAATGAGAACTTTTTCATTTTTTTTTCCCTATTAAGCAAAGATAGAGAGAAAGCAACAGTAGATTCCTTTTAGGAGTGCTTTAAAACTCAAAGGCACTGCATAGGAATGTGTACACACCAGATGGGGTGTGTGTTTGATTAATTACAACCAACACTGTCTCTGGGATCTTTTACATCTTTATTTTTGTGGTGCTAGGGACCTGAGCCAGGGCCTTATACATGCTGTGTAAGCTCCCTACCACTGAGCCAGCTGTGCCATCTCAGCACCTGAGCATCTTATGTGAACAACAGGCACCAGGAAATAAAGTGTATGCTGTTTATTTAAAGTGACAAAAAGATGTCTCATACTATTCTAGGTTTCAGGCTCTTTCTAAATAGGTTGGAGTTGCCAATTTTTATGGGACAGATTCCCATAAAAAGTGGTGATAATTTCACAAAGAAGTGATAATTTCACAAAGCCAAATACACATAAATGTGTCATTCAGACAAGAGGAACTGAATTAATGATGTGTTTTCTCTAGTGAATCATCTGTGATAGTCACCTCTTATGCTCATTCAACAAGGTTCCCAGGAGGGATGCTGCAGCCAGGAACTGGTATGCAGGGTCTTGAACCTAATTCTCTGTGGAGTGTTAATGAAATCAGTATAGCGGTGTTTTCTCTTTAAAGTACAGATAACTGTAAGGATTGATATACATAATGACACTTGGCATCTAAGTGCCCTGGGGTCTTGTCTGAGGCGATATCTGCAATAAGCATTTGGAAAGATGACACTTCCTGAAATTTAGCAGTAGGTGGTATTCCAGTCAACCCAAACCTCTGGAAATCTGTGATCTAAAAGATTATTAGAGGAAAAGTAGCTTAGGATTTGTCCGGGCATCACAGTTTCTTCCTCACTTCAAACTCAAATACTTCACTTGTCATGACCTTTTTAAAAACTAGCTAAACTTTTATTATTCATTTATGTATGTGTGCATGTGTGGGGCAGAGGGTGGCTTTGTGTGCCATGGTGTGTGCGCGGATGCCAGGGAACAAATTGTGGGAGCTGCTTCTCTCCTTCCACCCTGCGGGATCTGGGGATTGAACTTAGGTCATCAGGCTTAGCAGGAAACGTTTACCTGATGAGTCATATCACTGGCTCTAAAATTAGCTTTGAAAGTGGGCATACAAATTCCTAGGTTCTTCGAATGGGTTCCTTGCAGCATTTTACCCTTATGTGTCCTTATGCTTTGTTCTGTTGTTCCCCACAGACACCCACTCCCTCACTGTGGCTCCTGCTCACCTCCATGTCGCGCGCTACCTTCGCCGATAAAGGAGACGCGGCAAAACAGAATTCTTCTGACAACAATTTATTAACAGCTCTTTTAGATAGCAGATGTAGAAGGACCACGAGTCTAGAAAACCCCCAACTAATATAGAGTTTTGGGGAATGTTTTTCCCTGCCAATTGGTGTTCTTGCAGAACCTAATTAGTATACTGCCTTCAATCGGCGGCTTTTACTATCCCAATTAGCATGTGGTTATCTTGAGCAGATTACACAGTCAGTGCATGTGTAAGAGCAAACAACGCTCTCGTGAAGAACCAGGAAGCAGGGAGCCGGCGCCATCTTCTAATGGCGAATAATATCGGCTCCCAACATCTCCCCCTTTTACTTTAATTAATATGCCAAACTGTAACCATGTGTTTACCGATCTAGCCCGCTGATCCAACAGTTTTGAGCGATCAAGGAGGTTACATGGAGGAGGACCCTGTGTACCTTTATCCCGTGCAATGGGAACACGAGCCCTGGGAGGTAACACAGGTTTGTCTTGTGGTATCCTGGTGCAATGGGATCCTGAGCCCTCAGGAGTACCAGTATTCAAGACAGTGTCTCATTGTTTGAGCATATTTAACCAAGCTTGAGGAGATGTCCCCTGTTCCACAGCAAGCAATGCCTGTGTGATTACCACTTTGTCTCTTTTTTGTTGTTGAATGAATTTGTAGAGCAACCAAAGACAAAGAAACAGTCCCCCAGCAAATAGGATGTCAAAAATCCCAACTCCCACCCATTCCTTGAAATAGGAGAAAGCAGAAGAAAGCCAAGTGGAAAGCCCCCGGGTAAGGGAAAGGTCGAGTCGAGTGGAGTTGATCTGTATAATGGCCATCCGTAATCTTCTCAATGTTGCATCAAATTTAGCAGACCAATTGTACTGTAACTGTTGAGACAATTCTTTAGACAGATTAGCCGCTCGGGTAAGATTTTCATATTGTATGGATGTCACACATAACCCAGGCATTTTTATCTCGCAGCCCAATTGAGCCATCTGCCACAAAATATCAATCTGTTCTTGAACCAGATCTATACGTTGGTTCACAATCATGAGTCCACCTCTAATCTGAGCGTTCACAGAGGCTTGGACATCAATGGCTTGGCTGACCGAGGCTGAGAGATTGTTTAAAGTAGTGGCAGTTTCTACCTGACCAGACAGGGCCAGTGCCGAAGCAGTGAGAGATGCGGCTACTGCCGCAGTTGCAACAATGCTGACTATGGCCGCAGTTATGTCAAAATCCCGCTTTTGTCTGAATAAAGTTAATGTGTTGGCGGTTCTCACAGGAATTGGGACAAATCGAGGCATGTGAGCCACGGTGGCTGTTTGATGTGAGCTTGCATTCCAGCATAAGGTATAGGAACAGTTGTTATAGTTGCAAACAACCCAAATAAATGGTGGCCACACACAAACTGGGGTGGCTTCAATTTCCTTTTTATCACTACTGATCTTTTCTATCGTTTTATCAGATATTATATTACTTGACAACTCCGCCTGAACTATACCTCCTCCTAGAATCATTGACATAGGTGTTAAATCTGAGCAACTTTCTCCTGAGCCACAAAGCAGCCATGTATCAAATGGATTGATATCATATCTAAATGGATCCATTTCGGTGAAATTACCATAGCCTTCTAATGGTGAAAATGTAAAAAATTTTCCTTGGAGATAGTGAGCCCTACGACTCTGACATCCAGTCCATGGGAGGAGAGTTGCTCTATCTGCCATCCTGCCTGTGCAAAAAGGGGCATATTGTGGTTGTGTCTTTCTATTGGAGCGTTCCTCATCATCAGTTTTTTGTTTAGGCCACCAGCCGTAAAGGACAGTGGCATTTGCTTTAACAACTCTGTTTAATGTTACTATTTCTCCCATATGTGCATAGGAGAAATTTTCTAGTACAATGCATGGCTGATCATTAGTATTATTAGATAAGATTGTAAAGCATAGGCTACCATTCACCCTCCAAGTCTCATTAGTACTTACAGCTGCTAAATTCTGGTCCATGGGCAAAAAGGGCAAGCCCAAGGATTCGTTAGTTGTAAAAAACCGGGGGAATACCTGTGCATCATGCATCACCGGCATGGGTTTTGGGAGTGTTGACATTATACCCCAACGTAGTTCTTCAGCTTGTGTCTGTTGGCTCAGGAGTATCCATGTCAGGATCCATAGTTCTGGGTTCCACATCTTCTTTTTTGATAATTCTGGTTAGCCTTGCAGGTACCCAGATTGGGTTTTCTTGGTCCTGTGGAAAAACACAAATAGCTCCCCTGGATCTTATTAATATTGGATCCGGGCCTTTCCATTGATTATTGATCACATCTTTCCATTTGACTTGTTCTTTCGGAACAGTATGAGAAGCATGTCTGTCTGCAGCAGACCGTCCTTCTGAGTCCAAATTTAAAAAATTTAGAGTAAATAGGGATAGGGAAATAGATGTCTTAGGTCCCATGGCGGGGCCTATTCCTCCCCTTTGTTTTTGTAGGTAGACTTTTAAAGTGCCGTTAGCACGTTCCACAATGCCTTGAGCTTGTGGATTATAGGGTAGCCCAGTCATGTGATGAACTCTCATTCTCTGACAGAATTGTTGAAATGGCTTAGATGTATACGCCGGACCATTGTCAGTTTTTAGTTGTAATGGTTTGCCCCAGGCTGCCCATGCCTCTAGGCAATGAGTGATTACATGAATCACCTTCTCTCCTGTCAAGGGGGTTGCATGGATAATGCCAGAACAGGTATCCACAGATACATGAATATATTTCATTTTTCCAAAGCCATTATAATGAGTCACGTCCATTTGCCAAATATGTAATGGCTGTAACCCTCTAGGGTTAACACCAAAGGATGGTACAGAGCGAAACTCTGTACAGTTGTTACACTTAAGCACAATATCTCGAGCTTCAGCACGAGATATATGAAATTTTTGTCTCAATGTATTAGCTGGGACATGATATAGGGTATGGAATTCAGAAGCCAATTGAATAGGAGAGGTAGCCAAATAAATCCCTTTTGTAGCTTTATCTGCCATGGCATTAGCAGTAGCCATGGGGCCAGGTAACAGAGTATGAGCTCTAATATGTTGAATGAAGAAAGGATTAGTTCTGTTTCTTATTGATGTCTGTATATCCGAAAATACAGTAGCCACTGTGCTTTTAGAGTTTATTAAATCAACCACTTCTAAAATTTGAACAGCTCTCACTACATAATGAGAATCAGAAATGATATTAACAGGTTCATGAAATTTTCTCAAGACTGTAGCTACAACAGCACATTCCACAAGTTGTGGAGAGTTAAAATCATATTTGATTTGTGTAGGCTGATTATTTACAACATAACTTCCGATGCCAGTTTTAGAGCCATCAGTATAGATATCTGTGGCGTTAAGGATCGGGTCTTTTTTAGTGACTTTAGGAAATATAAAAGCATTTGTACGAGCAAAATGTAAGAGCGGATGTTTAGGAAAATGATTGTCAATTTGTCCTGAGAAAATACATCTCAAGACAGCCCAATTATCAATAGTGGCACAAAGTGTTTGCACCTGAAATTTAGTATATGGGCTGATAATTTTCTCTGGTTCTTTGCCAAAGTGTGTCAACGCTAGTTGAATGCCTCTCATAGCCAAATCAGCCACCAAGGTAGGATAATGTCCTAGTACATGTCCTGGTGAGGTATGAGAATGAACCCATAACAAAGGCCCCTGTTGCCATAGCACTGCTGTTGGTTGTTTAGGCGACGGGATGATGCATAATAGAAAAGACAAGGAGGGATCAACACGTGTCAATAATGCTTCCTTTAAGCATTCTTCCACCTTTTCAAGTGTCTGAGAAGCTTCAAGTGTTAATTCTCTATGAGAGGTTATTGCTGAATCTCCTTCCAGAATTTTAAATAAGGGTTGTAGTTCAGCAGTTGTTAACTTTAGGTAAGGTCTTATCCAGTTAATATCTCCTAACAATTTTTGAAAGTCATTCAAAGTCTTTAATGAATCTCTCCTTGTTGTCACTTTTTGTGGCTTAATAGTAGTAGAGGTTATTATAGATCCTAGAAATTTATTCACATCTCCTTCTTGTATTTTTTCTGGTGCTACAAACAACCCCTTATCTTTTAGATTTTCCATCAACATGGCAAATGCTTGATGCAATACTTTTAGATTATTAAAGCAAAGCAAGATATCATCCATATAATGACAAATTTTAATTTTTTTATACTTATCTCTAACAGGTTGAATTGCCGCTGCCACAAAGATTTGACACATGGTAGGACTATTAGCCATACCTTGTGGCAGTACTTTCCACTGATATCTATTATCAGGTTCTTCGTGATTAACACTGGGCAAAGTAAAAGCAAATCTAACTTTATCTTTATTATGTAAAGGAATTGAGAAAAAACAATCTTTAATATCAATAATGATCACATCCCAGTGCCTTGGCAATGTAGAAAGGAGAGGTAGCCCTCTCTGTATAGTGCCCATGACTTGTATTTGTCTATTGATGGCTCTTAAATCATGGAGAAGCCTCCATTTTTCTGACTTCTTTTTTATTACAAATATTGGAGTATTCCATGGGGAATGGGAGATCTCTAAGTGTCCCAATGTTACTTGTTCTTGGACTAATTTTTTTGCTGCTTGTAATTTTTTAGAGGTAAGCGGCCATTGAGGAACCCACACCGGTTCCTCTGACTGCCAAGGTATAGGAATTGCCTCCTCAATGGCCTCTAGGAAAAACCCAGTCCTGTCTTGTCTTGTTTATTTTTTATAGGTATTGGACTGGTACGCCCCTGTAAATCCTTCCCTAAACCTCTTCCTGGCACACATCCCATCTTTTTCATCATGTTTTGACTTTGGGGGGAATAATCATTTGTAAGTCTAAAGTCCATTTGCTTAAGAACATCTCTTCCCCATAAGTTAATAGGAAGTGGCAGGACGTATGGGATAACAATGCCTTTTCTTCCTTCTGGATCTTCCCAATGCAGCGTTTTAGCACTGACATTGGGAGCAGCTTCATACCCTAAACCCTGTAGAGACTGCTCTGACTGATTTACAGGCCATTCCGGAGGCCACCAAGTAGTTGAAATAATGGTGGTATCTGCTCCAGTATCTAACAACCCTGTGAACATTCTTCCTTCAATTGTTAGTTCCAGAGTTGGCCTCCTATCTAGCTCTAATGATAAAAAGGTATGGCCTCCTCCTGAGGACCCAAATCCCCGGTTTCCTCTGACCTGATCTTTGTTTGGAAACATGTTATGTAGACTGGGGAGAACAAGAAGTTGAGCTATTCTATCCCCAGGAGAGATAGAACTTATTCCTCGGGGGGAAGAGCACATGATCTTTATGCATCCTTCATAGTCCTGATCAATGACTCCTGGATGTACTACTAATCCTCTCAAGGTAGTGGATGATCTGCCAATAACCAATCCTACGGTGTCAGGAGGTAACGGACCATGCAGATCCGAGGGGATAGGCTGACACCCCATGGTAGGAGTTAGTACTGCTCTGGTGGTGGAGTGCAAGTCCAATCCTGCTGATCCGGAGGTGACCCTCCTGATGATGCCACTTTCACAGACCCGCGGAGTGGTGTCTCTTCTACTGCCCCATACATTTGAGGGCCCTGGGGACGGGGGCCCCTCTGCCCGTTTTTTGACTGTTCAGTAAGAGGTCTCCCTTTGACGTCTTTGATTGATCTGCATTCATTTGCCCAATGTTTCCCTTTTTTACATCTAGGGCACATTCCTGGCTGTTTTCTTCCTTCATTTTGATTGTCTTTGACATTACCTCGACATTGCCTCTGGACATGACCAGCTTTACTGCACTTGTAGCACTTTATAGCATTACTCTTTTGTGTGGATAAAATTGCAGCAGCTAATCCTGAGTTTGTTAAGGGTCCCCCTATCTCTCTACATGCTTTCATCCAAGCACTCAATCCTTTTCCTTTCCATGGGGTAATTGCCTGTCTACATTCCTTTGTACATTGCTCAAAAATCAGCTGTTCTATCAGAGGCATAGCCGTATCAAGGTCTCCAAAAATCCTTCCTGCTGCTTCCATCATTCTAGCAACGAAGTCTGAAAATGGCTCATTAGGTCCCTGAATAATTTTTGTTAAATTCCCTGTAACCTGTCCTTTGTTTGGCAAACTCTTCCAAGCTTTTACTGCTGCTTTATTAATTTGCTCATAAACCTCAGGCGGATAAACTGTTTGATTAGCAGCCCACTGGCCTTGTCCCGTAAGCATGTCATAAGTCCAGTGCGGTTGTTGATTAGCTGCATTCTGTCTTGCCTGCCCTGCACACAGGTCTTGAAAAATAGATTTCCAATCCAAATATTGTCCCATAGTAAGACATGCCTTAACAGTGTTATACCAATCCTCAGGAGTCAGGGCCATGGACGTTAAGCGTTCCACTAGCGCCTGAGTAAAAGAGGCATTAATGCCATATGTTTGTACTGACTCTGCTAGGGCCTTTAACTGTTTGATATCCAATGGAGCATACTGTCTCACTTGATTATCCTCCCATACTGGAAAAGCTGCCCTAATCTTTTTTCTTTCCTTTTCTGGGATCATAGAGCTAGATACCTTTTTCTTTTCTGGTGTAGTTTTAGTCTTTCGCCGGACTACTACCACTTCCTCCTCTAAAGGGGGAGCGGAAGGGTTAAATCCAGGCGCATAAGGAGGATCAGGCTCATATCTTGCAACTTCCTCCTCCAGTTTAGCCTGTTCCTCAAGGTCAAGCTCTTTCTGTTTTTGTTTTGAGCTAAATGAGTCATCTTGTTCTTCTCCCTCCGAGGATGTCTCCTCTGAGGAAGAGGCACTAACCTTGAGTTTTTGAAACTCTTTTAACACTGGGTATAAACTTTTTTCCTTTTCTTTTGGGTTTTCTTTTTTTTCCTTACTCACTAGTGTCTTAATTAGAGGCTTCTTTTTTGTATTTATGCCTCTCCTCTCCTCTGCTTCTGATAGACTATCTTGGTGGTCGGCTAATGCTCGTTGTCCTTCCTTCACTAGCTCTTTACATTTCTCATCTTCTAGACAGGCCCTAATTAATTTAAAAACAGGCCATGTCCCCGGTCTCAACCTAGATTTCTCCTTTTCGTTAGCTAGATCTACTCCGAGTTTGTCCCAGGAGCCCTTAGTTAGGGACCCTGTACTAACAAACCACGGTGCTACACGATTTATTTCTTTTAAAAAATTTTTCAGCACCTTTTCTGATATCTTTAAGCCTCTCTGCTTAAGCAACGCCTGCATTGCATCCAGAATCGGCTTTATCTGTTGATTTCCCATGCTTCCTTTATCTACAGGAGCGGGAGCGCTTGCTCAGTTATCTACCTGAGACTGACAGCGAATTATGTGGTGGTACAGAAAGGATACGTGCACTTTTTATCACTTTTCCCACAGTTGAGACACAGACAGCACACCAATACAAAAAAAGAAAGCAACAAGCACGAACACCGAGAGAGCAAGATAAATCATACCTTGCAGAAGAGCGCCTAGGCCTCACGCGCCGTCAGTTCTGAATTCCTTTCCGACGAGCAGCCGGGGTCCCTCGTATAGTTCCTCTGCCCAGGAGTCGGCAGCTTCCCGGGTTTCGGCACCACCTTGTCGCGCGCTACCTTCGCCGATAAAGGAGACGCGGCAAAACAGAATTCTTCTGACAACAATTTATTAACAGCTCTTTTAGATAGCAGATGTAGAAGGACCACGAGTCTAGAAAACCCCCAACTAATATAGAGTTTTGGGGAATGTTTTTCCCTGCCAATTGGTGCTCTTGCAGAACCTAATTAGTATACTGCCTTCAATCGGCGGCTTTTACTATCCCAATTAGCATGTGGTTATCTTGAGCAGATTACACAGTCAGTGCATGTGCAAGAGCAAACAACGCTCCCGTGAAGAACCAGGAAGCAGGGAGCCGGCGCCATCTTCTAATGGCGAATAATATCGGCTCCCAACACCTCCAGCTCATTCCCTTCCATGAGAGAGATTCCCCTTGTGCTTTCCTGTCAACATAGTCTATTACCGCTTCATTTCCTCTATTTCTTTACGATCTCTTCCTCTCTGCTAATGATCTCCTTTCTAGTTTTATGACCCACACCCCATATCCACACACACACACACACACACAATTTTAAATGCAGGTTCTGCATGTGAAAGACAATTGAAATATTTGTCTGACTCAGGTTTATTTCACTTAATTGTGTCTCATTTTATATGTTTTCATCCCCACCCAAACACAAATCCTCAGATCATACTATTGTTTATTTGAAAAAATAATATGTAAATATAATATATATCTAAAAACAGCAGTTATTTTTATGAAAGAAATCAATTTCTTTCATAAATCATTCCATTCCATCCCATCCCATCCTGTTCCATCCCTCAGATGCTCATGAGGTAACCACATTGTGTTAGGCAGTTGCTGGGTGTTGGCTTGCAAAATGATGATATAATAGCAGCAGGGGTATGGCTTTTTTAACATTTGGGAGAGACAATTAAAGAGGTAATGACTCCTCCCCCAAGAAATCATCCCACTTATAGAATTTGGTATAACCACAGGGGACATACTAGATGAAATGAAGACAATGAGGGCACCTGACTGAACTGAGGAATCAGGGGTCAATTATCAGGTAAAATGGAGTTGGAGAAGGCACCTTTGTCTTATGTTAAGGCATAAAACTTGGTGTCTGGGTTCCTTCACTCTGTTTGAGATCCTCACAGGCTTGTGAATGGAGTGATTGGTCACTTTTGCTATCTGCACTGTTTGAATTCCATAAAGAAGTCTCTCCTTCTTCTGATGTTACTTAGATAACTTAAACTACCTAAAATTGATTATGATTCATATTATTGTCATATATTTCTTGACATGCAAGAAATGCTTGCTGCTTACTGTTTGACTTTTGTACTTTTGGAGAACGTTTTTGTACTTTGGAGACCTTTGAGACGTTCTCTGTATTTTTAGCATGTGGTACATAGATGATTCGTTCAATGTTGAAGCAGTCTGTCTTTCCCTAGAATTTTAATTCATTTGACATTGTGATATTTGGATTAATAAGCAAAGGGCGTTGAAGTCATCCAGAAACATAGCCTAGTGTCAGTCTGGCCACTGGGAAGGGCCATTGCACCCAGTCTTGAGCATTTTAAAGCACATAATAACAAAATACAGCTTAGCATGAAACATGAAATTCCTCTGTTGCATATTTACCTGTATCTCTAGTGGCTCATTAATTATATTTTAAATTCTAAATTCAATTTATCAGTTCCCAAAAAATGCTTTTTAAATAAGTAAGACTAAATCTGTGTGTCTCCTTTTAAAGGGATTGAAAGCTGTCTTGTAAGGAAGTATGTTCTTGTGAATCAGTGGCCATGCTTCCTGCCTTTAGTTAGGACCTTGCAGAAGCAAATGTCTTTCCATTATTGATGTTACCGTTGTTAGATTTCTTTTTCCAAAAGTTAATTCAGGACAGCTGCTATCTTTTTAATGCAGTCAAAACCTTCTTTTATTTATCACTGTATAAAAAGTATTGCTTCAAGGCTAGTATGATCTTTCCAACCATTTTCTTTAGATAAGTAAATATTTATATATGCAAGGTTACAAAATAAATATTCAGAATACTGAAAGGCTTATTGCCTAGTTTCTCTTAATTTATATAAGTCTCCATCTCTATTTCATTCCTCTCTCTGTGTCTTTTTCTCCTCTCTCCCCTCTTTGTCTCTCTCTCTGTGTCTGTATGTGCGTATGTGTGTGTGCGTGTGCGTGTGCGTGTGCGTGTGTGTGTGTGTGTAGCTGAAACTGGTCTTGAGCTCAACCATGTAGCCCAGGCTGACCTCAAACTCTAGATCTTCTAGGTATGTTCCCTATGCCTAGGGTCCTCTTTCATGTCTGTGTAAGGAAGTTGGGAGTATTTGATGGTGCTGAAACTTGAAGAAAGAAGCATGGCACTATAGTGGGGTGGGAGAACTGACTGCTTTGTTGATATGGTGTGGTCTTGAATAAACCCTTTAACCATTCAGAATCTTCAGTGTTGTCATCTATATAAAGGGATTTTGCCTGATATGAGGTCACCTACAATGTATCAAGCCCATGTTAGCTTTTGATTTTATGTTGCTGCCTCTAGTCTGACCCTTCTTCCTGTGATCTAGGCTCTATCAACTTTGTCTTCTTCAAAGTGATAGGAGTACAGAGCCTAAGATCCTTATTTGCAGTCTCTTCCACTTCCAGTCTATTCTCCACGTTATGTCAGAAATATATTTTTGAAACACAGTCTCATCTGTTCAACAGCAGCAACGCTGCTGAACACTGAACCACTAATGCCAAATATTAGGGACAACTCCTACAAGACAGTGTGGTCCAGTTTATATGAAAACCTTGCACTAGCCAACCCATTTACTTATAAGACAAAATAACCTTTCCTTTCATGGCTTTCCTGTAAGACCTGCCATTTGCTGCCTTATCTACTGTTTGTATACTTTGTACCTGGCACTCTGAATCCTCTCAACTGGAACATGCAGTGTTTAATCAGACTTCTACAGCTTTACGTAGCCAGGCCTCTCTGGCTGCAATTCTTTCTCCCAATCCTCCCTCCTCTGTCTGTGAGATGCCCACTTGTTCTACAACAGATGCAGAGATCTAATTTTGGAGAACCCTATGAGATCTCCCGCATCCTTGTGCTACCATCTCCTTATTTATCTTCCACGGTCTTGTGCTAGCTGTATTAAATTTCATGTTGTCTGTTTTCCTTATAAGATTGTGAGCCTCATTATAAGATTATTATTTGAATTTTCTTTCAGTTTATTTTATTTTTTATGTATACGAATGTTTTGCCTGCATGTCTGTCTGTCTACTACTTGGGTGGCTGGTGCTGAATAATGCACTGGGTTCTCTGGAACTGGAGTTAACAGTCATTTGTGAGCTGCCATGTGATTGCAGGGAATCAAGCCAGGGGGCCCCTGGAAGAACAGCCAGTGCTCTTAATGGCTGAGCCATCTCTACAGTTCAGAGACTGTGAGCTCAGAGAATTCATGGCTTTTTTATCCCTGTATTTTCTATGGCCTGTCATAGCATCTGGCATGTTGGAGTAAGTGATTGTTATGAGTTTTGGACAACAGATGTATATATGCCACATATATGCATGGATGGACACGATTATCACAGTATTGTTTCATACCTCAGTGTAAATGGCAGCAACTGTGGGAAAGAAGAAACAGGCTGCAATTGACAAGCTTATCTTCTGTCTTGATATCTTTATGTAGATATTGAACTGATGGCCAGGGAATCTTTGGAGTAGATCCCTCTTATGATGGAAGGATCACCAACATTATTTTGTCTATGTAACTCTAAATTCACAAATTATCACACCTTAGTAACTGGGAAATAAGGTACAACTGTCTCTTGTCGTACTTCTCTGAATCCACTACTGTGTCCCTTAGACGCTTTTCCAAATGGACTTGTCAGTCAGACTCATTAGGCTTGTACAATGTCTTATCTTCAGCCAAATAAATCAAATATGATGCTGTCTGTTCATAACAGGCAGGGTAATGCTGTACCCCGAGAAGCAAAGAACATATTTTCAAGACGGCAACATGCCTCAGGTGGAAACAGTTACTGTTGCCTTGACTTGCGTGTAAAGTTTATAGTACAAACATTAGTGCTGGCTTTAATGCAAGGACATTAGCAACTGAAGCTCTTTTATTGGGAGGATCATTAATGAGATTCCACCCCATCGTGTTCAACATAGAGAGCCATTTTCAGGGGCGTAAAAATAAAAAGAACGAGAAGCTTTTATTTTTTACGTTCAAGATTATTACTTATACAATGTTTCTACCTTCCATTTCCTCCCCTCAGACTCTCTATATACCTTTCCCTACTCTCCTTCAAATTCTTGGGCCCCTTTTCACTGATTGTTACTGTATGCATCTATGCACATTTACATGCACACCTATTCCTAAATCTAACCTGTTCAGTCCATATAATGTTACTTGTTTGTTTTCAGGCTGACCATTTAGCACTGAACAACCACTTGCTGTGCTCTTCCCTGGGGAAGACCACATCTCCCATTCCCAACTCTCCTCAGTTGCCTGCAGTTCGTTCTGTACAGTTGAGGCCCTGGTTGCTTTCCTCTGTTCACTTTGGCGTGTTCATTGGTACCACCCTTGTTCAGCTCACATTTGGGCATTCATGTTGCTGAGACTTAGTGTGTGTAGATTTTGCTATTCCTGGGAGACACAATCTCACAGAAAACTCCCTGATCATCTAGCTCTTACAGTCTCTTTGCCCCTCTTCTGCAATGGTCTTTTAGTCTTAGGTACAGGAATGTTTTATAGATTGGAATTGGGTTCTATAACTCTGCATTTCGACTGGTTGCGTTTTACGTAGTACTCTCTGTCTGCTGTAAAGAAAAGTCTCTTTGATGAGGAGTGACAACTACTCTTACCTTTGGGTATAAAGACAAACCTTTATAAATCATTGTTAGGGATTTTACTGGTTTAGTAAATTAGTGGTTGTACATTCTCCTCCAACAACCATAGCGTCACAGGCACTGAGTGCTTGGGTAGGTTTCTAGTACAAGACATGATCTCCCTCCTGTTGAATGGGTATTAAGTCCAACTAGGGAACTGGTGGTTACTGTCAAGGTGTTTGTGCTACTGCCACACCCTTGAGGCTGTTGTGCCTGTGCTGTGCTGCTCATTGATGCTGTTTGTAGTCGTCACAGTTGGGTAGGACTGCTGGCTGCCCCCCTCTTTGGAAGCTTGCATGTCACCTTCTGGTACCTTGAAAGCTAGTTCTCAGGGAGGAGACATTCAGTTCATTTCTAGCTCAGGAGTGGCTGGGACCTGTTTCTGAAGTGCATCATGTTTTCAGCAATAGGGATTTTCTTTAACCTCTTAGAGAGGTGGGGGGAGGGTAACCAAAGTCAACAGCATCAGACTTTTTGCTTTGAGAGTTTCTTGAACAGTTCTGACTTACAATTCAAAAGAGGGCTTCTCATGTCTGGTATTTGGGGTTTTGATTAAATGCTCATTGGCTCTTGGAGGGAGCATTGTTGGCCCAGATGATAAAGGTTCATTAAAACTTCATATGTCTATTTATACTTCAAGTTTTATGTATTATACTCTACCTCTTTTTTTTTTGTTTGTTTGTTTGCTTGTTTTGCTTTTTTCGAGACAGGGTTTCTCTGTTGTAACTCACTCTGGACTTAAACTCACAGAGATCACCTGCCCCCCCACCCCCCAGGGTGCTGGGATTAAAGGCAAGTGCCACCACCGCCTGGCTATACTCTACCGCTTTTACCACTTGCTGCTCAAGCCTCCATCAGCTCCACTTCACCCTGTTGTCCTTTGATACAGATGTGAAATTCTGCTTGTCCTTTCTTCAGAGATTCTTCCTCACTAGATCGAAGATTATGGAAGTTCAGAACCTGCGTAGCCATACTTAGCTCTGTGGGGTCCAAGACAAGACCTTCAGCAACACAGAGCCTCAGTGAGTTTTGGTGAAGCAGTAAGTGAAGCTTTCAGATGAAGCGCCCACCTAGCCAATCAAGCCTCTCTGCTGCATTCTGTTTATCTCTCATGACAAAACACAGATGGCTGAGGCTTGAAAACCTTCATGGGAACCTGAAAACCTCCCTGAAAACCTTCAGGGAAAGCGCAGAAGCCAAGAAGAGACCCCATCCTGCCTCAGTTCAGAAGTGTCTGAGTTTATTTGTGATAGTATTTTCATTTGATTCTTTATTTTTGTATTTATATATTTGTTTGTTTGCTTGTCTAGGTGTGTGTGTGTGTGTACGCTTGCTTAAGAGTCCCGCTGCACATGCATGGAAGTCAGAGGACAACTTGTGAATCACTGGCTGAGCAACAGGGCAGAGAAGTCGGGTCTGAGGATTCAGGCAGGTCTTCAGCAGGAGGTTAAGAGCTGCAGGAAACAGACTCCCGAAAAGTCAGTTGTCACTGGAATAGCTCAGATTTTTAAAGCAAGGGTGGTTACATTCATAGGGTAGAGGTGGAGAACATTTATTGGTTGAGGCCGTATAGATGGGACAGCCCCATTTGCATGTGTGGGGCTCATAACCAGACCTAGGTGGTTGCACTGTCATTGGCTGGGGCCAAAGTCCTGGGAGAGTCTCTTTTGCATAGACAGAGGTCTTAGAGGGACCAGAGGAAGAGACGTTATAAGGTCATATAGGGAGAAGAAAGGCCTGGTTGGGGGCCCTTCCAGCTTCAGCAGTCAGGTAAACATTAACCAAGCCACACACCTTTGAAGAGGCAGTGTCCTGCTGTGAAGGCAGGCAGCATAGGAGCTGGCTGGGATTTGTCAGAGTAAGAGAGAGGAGCAGCTGAACACCTTCCTCTCTCAGGATGAGAATTCTGGGGTTTAAAAGACACTTCAACCCCCTCTTAGCTCTAGGACAGCCCCCACAAACTTGCAGGAGCCTGTTCTCTTTTTCTGTCATATGGGCTACAGGGATCCAACTCAGGTTTGGGGCTTGGCAAGCATCTTTATTCACTGAGATGTTTTGTTAGCCTGCCTTTGATTTAAATAAAATGATTTTACCTTCAGATATCTCTAAACTTATGCATATGTCTTGAAGTGTATATATGACTTTAATCTCAATGACACATTTTATAATCAGTAGCTTACATAGATTGCATGATTTAGGATGTAGTAAGTTGCTTTTAATTTTCCTTATGGGAAAGTAACCAGATTGACCTTCTTCTAATGTTCCTTTATGGTTTAAAAACATGTGCTGAACTCTTTAAAGCCTCCCCCATACCCCTGCCCTTGTTTTTTGAGACAGAGTCTCACACAGTCTAGGCTAGCCTCGAACACACTATCTGGACAAGGCTGGCCTTTGAACTCCTACTCTAGCCTCAACTTCTCAAGTGTTGGGTTCTAGGTATGTACTGCCATCCCTACCTTAAAAGTTCTTAAAAGTTGAGGAAAAATCATGTTAAATTCATATCAATAAATGAAATTTACATAAATTATTCATTAGCCCTTTTAAAGTGTAGAATGCATTGGCACTTAATATACACAGTGTTTTGCTACTATCACTTCTATTTAGTTCCTGGATATTTTCATCATGCCAGGAGGAAACCCTGAATTTATTAGGCAAGTGCTTTTACTCACCATTCCTTTCTCTTCAGCTGTGGGAACTGAGAACACACTCTGCTAAGTAGGTTTCTCTCTTTCTGATTGTGCGTACTCCTGGCAGTAGGTATTAGCAGAACTGGCTTTCTCAACTGGAATGGAGAAGCAGGCCCATAATGTGTTATATAACGTGTTTGTGTGTCGGCGGGGAAATGCCTATGGTAAGACTGACCCCTCCTGCACATCACTACTCTCTGTGTTCAGTTACCACCTACCACCATCAGGGCTCAGCCATGCCTTCTCACGAAAGATTGGCACAGTTGCACTCTGTGAGTGTTGACACCCCTCATTGGACCCTCACTTGAGTATCCAGTAACTGCCCTCAACCAGTTATATGACATCCTACCCTAATTTCAGGTAGCCTTGAGGTCTCAGAGAGGGGCTAGAGTAAGTATGTAGGCTAGTGAATACTACAGCAGAGGACCCCATCTATGTACCTGTTGGCAGAGTAATCGTCAATGCCGGGTTCCCACCGCCCAGTGTAGTTGCTTTAAAATAACCCATGCTCCTGCCCCTAACACCCCACCCATAGCGGTGTAAGTGAGCCTAATCATGCATGGGTTCTCCCAGGTAAACTTTGGTGGAACTGATCTTTGGTTTGTAGCTGAAACTGTAAAAGGATATGGAGGAGTTGTTTATTTCTCCCAGTGAGAAAATTCTCTAAACACCTCGGGTCAATCACCACTGTTGACAGTTGTAGCATCGCCCCAGAAGTATCTAAACATCTGTGACTGTTTGGCATGTAATAAACAGACAGTGAGACCACTAATATGGCAAGATGTTCTGGACATTAAATAATGTGAAGACCAAGACACGGCTTACTAGGCTCTTCTGCTTCTGGAGCTCACCTCAGAGGGACTGGCTGAGGCTCATCCCAGGGCTTGGCTAAAGAAGACCTGCCTCCAAGCTTACAGTGGCTGTTGGCAGAATTTGAATTCTTGCTTGCTGTAAGTAGAAAGGCTTCAGGCCCTGTTGGCTAGAGGCTATCTTCAATCCCTTGCCACATAGGCTTCACTATATGGTGGCTCCCAACACAAGTGGCTTCATCAGAGCCTATTTAGTACAATGATGTATCCATGTACTGAAATATTATATTATACCCCGTAACTAGGTATGATAATTAAAGATGAAATACAAGAAACAAAAGAGCACATCAGCTAAGGAAGGAGGCTGCTTCTCAAGGACAATGTGGGTCTACATCGGCATGCAGGGCAGCTCAGGGGAGAAGATGCTGCAAAGAAATTCACCATCATCTTTTGAATCTTTCATGGAAAACTGAATGAAAAATACTGTGGTCTCTGGGAGTGATAGCAAATGATGACACATGGTATACACAGCCTGCATAGTCTGCATTGTGATTTGAGGTCTCCTCTGGAGGTTAGAAGTTCAAAGGTATCCAGAGACTACAATGCAATGAGGCAGTGTGTGTTGGTATACCCATGTCTGTTCAATGGCACTGCTAACTAGGAATTCTTCCTAAAGAGTCCGGTGACTTACTCAGAAGTTCTGAAAACAGCAAGGGGTTGTACTCATTGTAACAGCAAATAGTCCTCTGGCTAACAGCAGGTGTTTGGAGCATTTTTCCTTTTTAATTAAATTCAAAATAGCACTACTTTATTTGATCAATAGTTGATTTGTCTGGTTTTTTTCTGAATTACTCCTGAATCTTAAAAAAAAAAAAAAAACATTGGCACCAGCACAGCGCAATATCACATAACATGACAGGCAGTAAAAAAGTTTAGCAAATTCTTGAGTTCTTATGACTTCTCAAAAATGTATTCCAAAGAATGTCTTGCATACTCTGGGAATTGTACAAAAGGAGCTTTTCAAAAAAGTTTTTGCATAATGTCAATATATTCAGCATAAATGGCAGTCATTAGCTTGCTCTATTGAAACAGAACAATCTCCATTTATAGAAAGTGTTGTGCTTGTTTGAAGAGGGTTCTTGGTGCTTAGTCCTTGATAATGCTATCTTCTCCTTCAACCAATAATTATTCTATGTCCAATCTTATAGTAAATGCAGCAGTTAAGAATTTAAAGAACAGTTATATTGACACTTCTGCGTGTCTTAGCACATTAGAAACACATTAATAACTCACTACTGCTTGCTCGCTCCCTGTAGGCATTTCCATTAGAGTCTGGCTAAATGTTCATGTTTAGGATGCTATGCTAACTGAAGCATAGGATTGGTTAACAATTAAACAAGCATCTCAGGAAAAGCAAATGCATGCATAAGTATCAAGACAATTTCTTTATATCATAGTCAATATTTGTTGAAATATTTAAGGCAAAATTTTATTACCAATATTTTGAGTGTTTGGCCCACTTAGTAAACTCATGTTACTAAGCCTGGAAATTCTTGGTTTAGTTTTGCCAGTCCAGCTACTCCCAGGACACTGATTTCCACTAGCACATCTGCTTGTTATTTAAGCAGTTATTTAAACTGCTCAAGAAAATTATCCATCTACCAAAACCGGATCAATTGCAGCTCGTAGAAAGTTTCTGTTGGTCACTTTTAGTGTTTGCACAACTGCTTGCCTCTGTCGGTCCATGTGATCGAAAGTTAAGCGTGCGGCTTGGCATGCGCATTGATTTGGGGAAGGGGTGATGGATGACAGTACCACAGTGTTCTTGGCCAAAGCTATGAGGCTATGTCCTTTCTCAGTTCATTAAATCAAAACAGAATACTAAAAATTATACACTTGGCCTGGCAAGCCTTTCCTGGGATGGAGATAATCAAATTTTCTGCTTGTTTAGAAAGAATCGTGACCTGCCTACTGATCCTTGATAAAATGTTACTTTAAGAGACATGTAAATCATCTCTCCTATCTTCATCTTTACAAATCTGTCCCTCTAGAACCTATTGTGCCAGTGATGACTTGAATTATGCCCCTCACCCCAGAAAGCACATTGAAACCCCAAATCTCAGTTCCTTTGATTGCTTGAACTTATTTGAAGTAGAATCTTTACAGATTTTTTTTTCCAGTTAGATGAGTCATATAAAAGATCTTCATATCTTGTGGCTAGTGTCTGCACAAGAGAGAGACGTTTGGACATTATAAAGAGGTCATGTGAAGACTGGGGCTGCCTAGAGTTTTATTTCCATAAATCACCCTCTGAATGGGACATCCAGAGCCTGGAAGAGGCTACGGAGATCCTTAATTGGTGCCTTTGGATAAAGAATGACCCTGACAATACTTTGATTTGGGATTTGGGTTTCTACAGAATTGCAAGAAGAAATTTCCATAGCTTCTAATCACTCAGGTTTTAGTGCTGTGTTTTGGCCGCCAGAGGGGGCAGCACACCTACTTTGAGCCCCTTTTTCCTAGACAAACTGCAAATTGGATAGTTTGTATAACAACTTCACTGAAACTGCTCCTGCTAAGGTCTTCAGGACCCCTGAGGAAGGGCTAAGGGTCCAGATTCCAGATCTTTATTGTTGGATTCAAAGTCCCTCCTAGCTGAACAAACTCAGGTAAATTATTTAAAATTTCTGCCCCTTAGTTTGTGCTTATTAATCCCTTGGTTCCATCTTTAGGGACTGCTGTAAGTATTACAAGTTAGCCAAGCTAAGACACCCAATATCTCTAGAGCCTGGTACATGGCATGCATCAGCTCATTTCCATTGTGCTATTGCCACATTCATAGTTCTTAGAACCCCTGGCTGCAGTCCTGGACTATGATGGCCGCTTTGTTCCCCGTGTTCTGTTGCAGTCTGGTTATCTTTCCTGCCCGCAGCTGTTCTTTTGGTAAAGATCTCTTGGGAAGTCTTTGGGACTAGTGGATGGAGACCAAGCATAGAGTCTAATAGTTCTTAGTTTTATTTAGTAAGTAATTTTGAATAAATTAATCTTTACGAGCCTCAGATTGTTTTTAAAAATTACTTGATAAAATAGGAACAACCAGACTGTGGGAGGAGTAAATAGGATCAGTTAAGCAAAGGGCTCACCCAAAGCTGGATCTGAATCATGGTCTTTGGGTCATGGTCTGTCCCCAGGCAAAGGCTGCCATTAAATCTGTGCAGTTGGTATCTTTCACAGTGACACAGGGAGTCAGAAGCAGGTACCTGAAGTGCACTGTGATGCAGAACCCCATCTCCCCACAACAGCTTTTGGGGCTGAGGCCAGTTCCTAGGGAGTCATGGTTTATGTCTCTCCAGCCTCTGTTCAGAGATGACCAGTCTCCATGGCTTTGCCTTCTGTCATAGATCTGAGGTAATCCTCCCTCCAGGACAGCAATTGACCAGATCCTGCCTTGAGAAAGGAGAGCAGAGTAACTAAACATAGAAATGATAGCAGGCAACCATACAATACTTGGTTTCAGAAATGGTGGGTTCCTCAGTGAGGGTTTAGCTTAGTAGGAGAGTGTTTGCGTAGGATGTTCTAAGCACCACCATACAAACAACAGCAATAAAACCCAAAGTGATTGTTCCTAATTCAGCCAGTGGGAAATCCAGAAGGTTCATACATGACTTCATGCAATGACAACTGTCACAAGAAGGAGCTGGGCTAGGGTTGTGGGATTTGAAATCTAGTGGTTGGGGTATCAAGTCTACACTCTGAAGGAGAGTCTGATATAAACCAGGTAGCATATCAGAACCTAGCCATTTAACTGAGCCTCAGAAAAGGTCTCTAGTCCTAGACTAGGCAATAGAAAAGAATCCTTTACACTGAGCCAGTATAGAAGTTAGATGCAAGATTTTCAAATGCCAAGTAAGCCTGCTCCAATCAGGCAATGCCAGAAGAATCATCATGGGCTGGGAACCATGACATAAAATCTTAGAAGGGACTTGTGAACTTTACCAAACTTAGCCAGAGAGCTTGAATGGAAACTATTGGTACTGGTGACCTCTTTCAATATTAAACTAGGTGCAGAGCTCAGTCAAGGCTGTGTTAGTAGTCTCAACTGGAAAGACCTTTGAGATCCAGGAGAATGGAATAAATCTCATGGATATCTAATTCAGTCACGAACTTGAGAATATCTTCCCTAGATACAGTTGCTGAGCATACTCCAAAGAAAACCCCATGCCAGAGTAGAGACCTGGGTTCTCTGTCCTGGGCCTAGCTTGCTTGTGAAGGAGTTTTTAAATTGTATCCAGACTAATAAGTTTGCCTTGTGATTTTCTGGATTTATGTTACTTAACAAAGAATCAGGGGGCATAGCTCCATGGGGACAATCTGCAAGGTCACTGTCACGGGTGCCTAGTGTTTCCTTACCAGCATTCAGTGGGTTTAAGATTCCAATATTACAACATCTAGTGATTAAACCAGTTTCCGAAGCTCACCAGTTATCAGGAAGAACTGAAGGTATTTGCAAAGTCTTTATACCCCTACCAGTTTTAACCAGTTCTAGCAGTTTATTTGTTACAATCAGTACCATATTGTGCCCTACAAGTTTTATGGAACTGGAACTAGGACATAAATTAGTATAAGGGAGATTCTAAGCAAGAACAAGCTATTCCCCGTTTGTGACAGGGTTGTGAAACAACAGCAAAGCTGAGTCACTGGTGCAGCTCTTGCTACTGTTTATTCTGGAGATGAGCTAGTGCCTTTTTCATGTGGGCAGACAAATGAAAAAGTGAGGACACTCCAGCTCAGTTGAAATGGTTATAAAGATTAAATCATTATTGTGTTAGTAGGACTCAAAAAATGTACCCAATATTGATTAAAATAGACTGTACTACAGTCCCTTCAGTGTGAAGATGGTGAGAATATCTCCCCCTTTCCCAGAGTGTAGGTGGCTTAATGTCTTAGTGTCTTGGAATCTCACTTTGTTTTCTGTCTGCTCATAGCATGGCCTAAAACTTAAATATCCTTCTCACAGATCCTAATACTTATTTTCCAATGGCTTTAAAGCTGGAGTTGCAGTCATGGGAGAGGCGGCCAGACAAACCAGGTAGTGAGGTCTTTGTAATGTATGCATATCAAAGGATGCTACTTTTGGGAAAATAAGCCAGAGTATAAAAACTTTCCCATGCTCTAGTTTCTGGTCTAAGTCCATAGAGTCTAGCTGATCATTAATACTCCATAAATGCTTTATGCAGAGAGAGTTACTGCCTCAGAGGGTTTTCAATGCCATACTTTTGCTGAGTGATGTAGTGAGAATTGGTATTTATAGGGTACTTTTGAGACTATTGGTGTTAAGCTTTAGTTGAGCTATTTCCAATAGGCTGCTACAGAAGACACATTTTGACTCTCCATTCCCCAGACCAGGGGACTGCATGTTTAATGTAAAAGACTGGTCATAAATGCTGACTTCAAAATCAGAGCTCACTCTGTGAGGAGATTTAGCATCCACACCAGGGTTCCTGTCTACAAGCTGTATCTCTGCCTTGGGTTGGAGGACACACATGTCAAAGTGGCCCAGCACCCAGCACTCAGCAGGTCCATTGAGAGCATGACCTCCTGGATTTATTGGTACCCTGGGATACAGAGAACATCAGAAAAACCCTTTAAATATTTTATGCAGCTTTCTTCTGTCCCCGAGCTGCTCAGCCTTGACTTACGCTAGCATGGTTCTTCTCTGATTATCACTTACATCATTTTGACCCTTCCCTTTGTGTCTGTAAAATGGATTCTGTGTTCATCTTCAAATTGTGCATTTCCTGCCCTTTGTTCAGAACATTGCTCAGTGTTTAAAGGTCTTCTGCTTCTCAGAATGCCTTTCATGTGTTCTTAGGGGCATCCTAAGACTTTCCTCAGTTCTTCCTCTCCCTTCCAGTGGCCTACAGGTGGAACAGTTGTTTTCCTACAGTGTTAATGGCAAGCCATAAAAAACAATGTGGAGAGGAATGGACCTTCCTACCTTTTCCTTCTGTCATCTTTTGCTGAAGGAAAATAAAGAACCAGATTTGAGTAGAATCAAGGGTAATTAGCCTATGACACATTGGGGCTCCATGCGTTTGAGTTTGGGATGTGCTGTAGTTGTTTTAGCTGGCATCTTTGGCCATTTGTGCTAAATTACTCCTTGCATGCAGAGCAACCTTTCATTCCATAACACTGCCTCTCCCCTGTGGTTTCTTTGAGAATAAAAGTGGTTGTACAGCTGCAGTGAGTAAGTGGAAGTTGGCTCTTTGTATGTGTGCTGCAGGTTATTAGAACTCTGTGCATATGTGTGATGTGTACATATGACTGTTCTGTTGTATCCTTCTTTGCCTTATATCTTTGAGACAGAATCTTCCATTGGGCCTAGGCCTAGCTTGGTGGCCAGCAAACTCTAGTGATTATTCTGTTTCTGCCCCTTCTATCCACCAAGCTGGAGTTATAGGAGTACACTGCTTCTGGTCCTTATGTTTGCAAAACAAATGTTCTTATCCATGGAGCCATCTACCCAGCTCATGATTGTTGACTCCAGAAGCCGCCTGGACTCTGAGAAGCTCAGTACCCTGTCAGGTGTTATAACCTGTGAAACCTGCAGGTCTTTAATCTCATGGACCAGTGTTCTAGTCACAATATTCAGGCTGCCAAATTTCTTTTATTTATTTAATCCTCAACACACACACACACACACACACACACACACACACACACACACACACACACGTACGCACACACACGCACGTACACAGACACACTCTTTAGAAAATGTGCCTGTACTAGAGTCATCAGATCTAGATATGATTCCACTAAAAAATTAATTAATTATATGACTAAATTAAATTCATTCCTCTAAGTCTCGCTTTTCTCATCAGCAAATGAAAGATAACAATCTAGACTTGCAAGGATCAAGTAACCTAATGTGTATATAAATTACTTCACAAATTGTCTGGAATGAATGTGCCCAGTGAAATTTTTGGTTCTATTTCCACTCATGTAGGAAATACTGGGGTTGGTCAAAGAGCTAATGCAGAGTGATCCTTCATATTAAATTTGAACAGTATCAGCATTCTTATTCTTCCTCTCAAATAATATTTTAACCCCACTTGGCTTGTACTGTATGTAATCTATACTATATTGATTTGGGACTCTTGTAGTGTAAAGGCCCAAGGTAGGGCCTGGATAGGTAGAAGGTTCTGATTCACTGGTCATTCAAGCTCCAAGTTCCTTCTTGTGTTTTGCTTTGCTATTTACTAGGGCACTGTTGGCACCTGGGGTGTATAGTCCATGAGAAAGGGAGACTGTGGAGGAGGCATGCTCATTTTATGAATGAATGGGCCCTGCAATTACATAATCATTGACAATAACTTAGTCACAGGACCACATCTAAGTACAAATGACAAGTACACTAGCACAACTGGGATTGTGTGACAAGACATGTAATCTGTTGCTATAGGGCAAGGGGAGAATGGGTTAGAATGAGCAACATGTCAGCCTTCCTTTGGAATCCAGCCCCAAGAACCCTACACAGATAAGGAGAATTTATGGCAAGGTAGAAGGGCTGACTCAGGAGTCTGGATTCTGACTGTAGTTCAACCAGAGATTCACTTTTGATACTGTCCAAAGTACAGAATCCTGTAGATCTCAGCTTGTTTCATGTGAAAGAGGAAATGGCTGGTCTCTGTGTTCCTTCCCATATATCAGTACTTCGTGTTACTTCTCGTGGGATATACTAGGGGGCTTTATTTGCTGTAAGCTGTTATTTTACTTCATCAAACAATGAAATTTTGTGAAGAAACAAGCATATCACAGCAATGTGCAGATATCAAAAGGTCAAACAGTACTTATGGATTGGCTGTTTGGTTGATTATAAATGCAAATCAATTGGAATTCATTGGACAAAGATGCTTCAAAAGCACTGCAAAGCATCTTTCTTTGGGGATGGAGCAGAGCTGAGAGAATAACACCCAAGGTCTTTTTTGTTCTCACATTTTACAATCCTGTGACTCAGCAGCTCTTCACTTGGGAGGAATCCCATCTTAGTAGCTCTGGTAGCAAGCCTTCTACAAGGTTTTCTATCACCAACTTAAATGGAGGTAAAAGTTTCCATCTCCTCCCGTGATTCCTGCAAGGTCAATTTAATATGCATTTAAATTTAAGAGAAAAATACCCTCACCTCTATGAACAGGGATGTATTTTAAAATCCTCTAGCCTTTTAAGCAAGGGTCTGAGTACTTAATAGGGTATTAAAATGCAGGGCCATGCAATTTGCTGAGCATTGGGATCTTATTCTGTACATTAAATCCTAAAACAAATCCCTGTGAGACTCACTTGAAAAACACTATGTTAAGCATTTATTATATAAAAATCTAAGCCCCTGTTTTGAAGTCATCTCCCATCAAGATTTTTACTGGTGGGTAGTGACTGAGCCCTAGAAAATATGTAACCACACTTTTCCAAGGCCTGCCATCTGGGCATTGGATTAAAATGCATATTGAGATTTTTTAAACTATACTGAGCTCCCTAATGCTACTGACATGTGACCGTACTTTGTGTATTGATATTATATAGCTTAGATGAATATAGTCAGGAAGCCATATCAGTATAACCTTGCAAGTAGCTAGCTTTTCACTGGACCTTTCAGTATAATTTCAGAAGCCAGGCTGGAGTGCTAGGAACCAACTCTCGGTCCTCTGCAAGAGCTGAAAATATTTAACTACTGCCATCTCTCCAGACTCCTCAAACCACATTTTAAGAAGGACAATAAAACAAAATCAAAAAGGAGGCAAATAAAATTGCAAAGCAGAGCTGCAGAAGCAGCGTGACTTTTCTTTCATTAATTACACAGCTAACAACTTGCCCCCTGTGCCCTGGCTTATGTTTAAGGTCCATTATAGGTCTGTACGTCTGTACCAATCCCTGGATTTTTCTTGATCTTTGCTTCCCTGGAAAAATGCACTCTCTCTCTCATTTGTTTTCTAGTGGCCATGAGCAGACCAATGAGAAAAGAGAGAGGAAGCTAAGAGTTTGAGTTAAAACAGGACCAAGGCTTTGAGGACTATGGTCCTCCCAGGACTTGCTAAGACTGAGCTAAGTGAGAGCAATGAACCCAGCTGTTCTATCATAGCCACCAAAGACCCCAGAAAAGGGTCTGTTCATCTGTCCTTCGTTTCTAGGACTGCATGCAGAGCTACACAGGATATGGTACCAACAGTGTTTGCCTTGCTCGCTTAGATGAAACCTATCCGGAAAGTGCTCACTTAGAGCCAGTGAGAAGATGGTTATCAGGCTGGAAAGCTGATCTGTGAACTGAAGAGAAGTTACTGGGAGACTCATGTCGGACACCACTGCTTTGAATCTCTCTAGGTGAGAACCTAGATGGAGAAAAAGCCACTAACAAAGATTTGTGGATGAATCATTCGCATCATAAGTCACGGGAACATTGAATCACTGGGAATCAAATAGCATTTGGGATCCACATCCTGTGGTTGAGACTCAATACAAGAAGTGTGTGCGTTATTTCTGAGGCACAGGGTGGTGTCTGTAACCTTAGAAGGGATGGCTTATGAGGTAGGTGCAGCACCATTGAGTCACCAGGTCCTTGCTTTGAAATCCTAGGAATGCAGTGGGATCTTTGCCTCAGTTTTGGCAAAGTGATGAAGTCCCTCTTAACTAATTCTTTCATTAATTTTTTTTACTTTTGTCATCCTGGGCATGCAGCTACTTGCCATTCATCAATGGCAGGGCTTCTCCTTGGAAGTGTGGCCCTTACTCATCTCTCTATTTTCTAGCAAGCGCCTGATCACTTAAGAGGCTTCGATTATTAAATTGAATCACATGGCCACAGATAGCTTTATTTGCTGATTGAGCTCAAATATCTTACTCTTCCAGGTTTACCTTTTCACTTTTGCTTTGTAATCTAGAATATGCACACTGTTTGTATAATATGAAGACACAGATAAGACAACTTTTGTTGGAAAACAATGTGAAATTCAATATCTATAATTATGCCATTTCTCTCAAAATCCAGTATTTCTTACAGCAGTGAAGACTGTCTATTCTCTGTGGCCATTTTTCTTTGATTTTGCTAAATTTTGTGTTTTGTATTTTGTTTTTTTATCTCTCACCACTAGTGTCTTCTGCTCCTTTGATTAAGAAGTACAGTGAGTGGATATATTCTTATTTTATAAGAATCAAGGGTTTAATTAATGGATGACACATCTTTAAGCTGCATTCCAGTGACTCCTGTCTTCTCTCTCAATATTGCCGCTGCTTTCATGATTTGCCCTGTTTCCCTTTCTCTATCTTGATGTCATGTGCCCTGCAAGCATGTCCTCTCACATTTGCTGTGTGCATGCTTTTCTTTTTCTCTGTTCTTCTCATTTCCAGCATTTCCCTTGTGCTATTTTCTGAGTTGTTATTCCCTTCAAAAAACTTGCCCTATTATTAGAAAAAGTGCTAAACTCTCCCCAGAGGCAGACAGGCATAAAGTGCTGACTCTCAAGGTGAACCTTGAGTCACACGAAGAGCAGAAAACAGCCATATTGGTCAGTATATCAGGAATGTCCAGCATCATCACACAATACCTGTTTTCCTTTTCGACCTCCTCCTGGTAACTGTTATGGTAACCTCGTTGGAAAACCATGTCACCCACAAAAAACACAATCATTCACATTGCTTCATCTGTCATTGAGTCCACCTCACCTTGATGCAACTTTATGTTTTCAGAAAGGAAGAAGTGTAAGTTAGCAAGGTTCACATAGATGTCTGGTAATGACCACATCAAAGAAGCAATTGTCTTTGAGAAAGGAGGCTTGAGTTCTTTTGGTGATAACTCTCCAGAGAGTTTAGAGTCACTACCATGTCTCTTGGAAGGGGTCTCCTGGAATAGCATGCATTAGTTCCTATCTGCAGCATTCCACAGCAGCTAAATTGGTAACTGGACTGGCTTTCTCATCATCACACTCAGGGTGGTGGCAGTTTTCATTTTCTGCAGAGGGACAGTTTCCAGGCTCTGTTCCACTCTGCTTCATTCCCCACCTCTCCCCCTGCTTGCTTACTTCTCTCACTCTTTCTGTTTTCTGTTTGCTTTGTGTTGAGACAGGCTCCCACACTGTAGCCCAGCCTAGTCTTGAACTCATTATGTAGCCCAGTCTAGTCTTGAACTCATGGTATTCCTCCTTCCCCAGCTTCATGAGTGCTAGAATTATAAATGTGTACCACCATGCTCAGCCTTTGGTTTCTGTTCTCTTAACATCTATACACATCCTTCCGCTTCACCCAGCTTTTCAGTGTGGTTGCCTAAATGGGTGATTTACCTGATTTTTACCTGGAGACTTGAGTCCCTAAAGTCTTTTTCCCAATTACCTAATTTTCCAGTTACTGCATCTTGTGCACCTTTGTTAGTTTACATAAGAGTCCAACTTATTTGCTGAGCTAAGTTAGATTATGCATTAATCTTAGAAGGAAAATAGCTCATGTGGGAAGTCTGTGTAGTTATGGGTTAAGAGCACAGGCTTGAGTCAGCCCTTCTCTGGGCTTACATCCCAGATCTGCACAAGGCAAGGTGTGTGATCCTGAGCAAATTAGTTAATCACTCTTGTCCCAATGCTCATATCTATCAGATGGATATAATGGTTAGTCCTACCTTATGTTATATAAAGAATAATTAAACCCATTGAGATAAAGACCTTAGAAAAGTATGTGCTACAAAATACCATGCATAGCATCATGTGTTAACTATTACTAATATATTAAATTCCATGTTCTGCATATGCTAGAAAGAAAGTATAGATTTCATTCATGCTTATCATAGCGGACACATACCAAAAGAGATTTTAATCTTGTGCTCACATTGAGATGAACATGTAAACACATCAGGATCAGCATTTTAAAAAAAGTTATAGTTTGGCTGACTCATTAGTCGCTGAGCAAGGTTTGTGATGAGAAAGCCTGACTTCTCATTGTGCTCGCGATCAGATTCTTATGATACAGTGAAAGCTGGGCCTTGAGACTTAGAAAGAAGGATGGAGAGGAGAGAAGGACCCTCCAGCCTTGTGGTCTGAGCTTCCTACGTTGCTAGAAAACAGCCAGTGAGTTTGCCACTGTGACTGGGGCCCAAATAATTTTAGATTTTATCTGTATTCCACTTAATTCAAAGCTGGCCCATTTTTATTGTCATATCGAAGAGCTTTCCAGATTAGTGGGTTTATATCTAGACTTCTATATTTATTGAAATAACATTATAATAAAAATAATTTGTCAGCACTAGAGGACCATAAGACTTTATATTATAAAATGAATTTGTCGATATATTTCTCAAACTCAAAAAGAATAAATTCTGGCTCATAAACTGTGCTGGGCAGACTATGACAAACAACTCCTTGGGATATTTGCTAAAGCTACATCCCCATGGGTTGTAGCCTAGAGCTGCTGAATGTTGCCTGTTCATCCGTATTTTTACCAAATTGTTCAGGTAATGCTGTCAAGCTTATTCTCTTCATTCTTTCTGGTTTTCACCTTCAAAATTGAGATAATGATACTTGTCTATTTCCTACTGTCCAAGGAGTGATGAGAATTAACGAGGCAATTTCTATAAGTGATCTTGGAGGAAAAGTCAAATTTCAATGTAATTGTCAAGGGCAGAATTGAAGTAGACTCACTCAGCATATGGATTGCTCCAAAGAGATGTGGCAAGGAGGGGAGGGCTCTGCCCATTGCTGTGGGGTGCCCTGTCCTGTGAAAGTGTCAGTTGTGACCCAGGTCACGGTCCAAGGGGATTCTTTGCCACTTAGATAAAGCTGGTATGATACTATAGAAAAGGATTTCAGGAGGAGCTAGAATGCAGCAGAGTTAGTGAGTTCACAGAGTATTTAGACAGAGCCCTATAGGAAAAAGACAGACACAGCGCCGAGACACGGGCGGCGGGGAGGCAGGCGGAACTAGATGTCTTTATAATGGCTATATGTGGTACTGTGGTTTTGTAAGTTATGCTGCTCAAGGAGTGCGATCTAGTAGATTTAAAGAAAAGAAGCTTAAATTTTAAGTAAGATTTAAACATTAGGTAACTTACAGGAACTGGTTTTCCTCTTTTTCTTGAGTAATTCCCTTTGTAAATGAAACGGGACAGCAGGCTGTTTCGACTTAGGGATGAGAATATTGCTTGTATTTGTATATGGCCAGGTATTTCCAAGTTCTTGGCAAGTTATTTGAGAATCAAATGAAGGGACGCACAGGTTGTGAAATAGCAAGCATACTTTATCCAAAGCGCAGTGATAGTACAGATCAGAAAGAAGTAAACTGCCATGAAAGATAGTGGGCACAGGAATGAGGCTGCTCCAGAGCCCTAGGCAATGGCCTGAGACTTCTTTTAATGTGTTCTAAAGGAGGAGGAATGGGTTATTAAAGACATATTTTGGATGGTCCTCTATTTTGACTGACAAATTTCAAAGCTGTATAACCTTCTTTCTACTGTTCATGTTCCTTCCCAGAATGTATCTTATTTTAAACAAATGCACACCCAATTATACATAGGCATGAGACGGCTAATAGGAGAATCCCCCTATCCCCCACCAAAGTTCACTTGGAAAGCACAGTTTTCTTATTTTATGTTTTCCAAAATCCAGTTCAGGCTGGAGCAGCCCCCTTAGCCTTTTATCCAGACGTAACTGGATTGTGATTAAATAGAAATTAAATTCAATAGAAATTAATACTTTTTATATTATAATTAATAATAAATTAAATAGAAATTCTCCTCTAGGGGGAGGAGACAATTATTCTGTTGTTCAGGGATGGGTGTACATGCATCTTGATGCAGGTGGGTATCCTCAGTTGCTAACAGGTTGCTAGGCACATTGTTCAGAGAGGGGTCTATATGCAGGTAAAGGTCTCAGTCTGTCACATGTTATCATTAGAAGACAGGAGTGTACATAGCCCAAACCAACTGGAGTCCCAAGTGGCTAAACTATCTCCTATACTTTCCACCCTCAAAATGAGAACTAACATCATAAAAGTCAAAATTATAGACATTCCAGCCCAAAGTTAGCATAGTTCTTTTGCTTTACATCTTTGTTTTCAGTGTCTTTTGGAAAACCACAAATTAGTTCGGGGAAGCATTATGATGGCGATCCATTCCATAGTAAACCGTGGGCTCATTAAGAGAACTTGGGGCAAGCTCTGAAAGAGACTGAAAGATAAAAATGATGGGGATTGTGTCAGGTATTTGTGAAACAGTACTCTGTGGCCATGCCGGTTAATAACAATAGTGGCTTCAGTCCAAAGTTTCTGGGATGATGGCCTTGCAGAAGTACTTTCTGTCTGAGGTTGTGGCTGCCTCCATGGAAGCCTGTGGCTCCGGCAAAGCCATATGCATAGTTAATGTCCGGCAATCTTTATTGGCAAAACCTTGGAGATGACCCCATTTTGGTTATGACAACTTTCATCTTTCTTTCCCAGGGGAAAAGGTATTTCAGTTCAGAGACTGTTTTGACAAGGTGGGCTGAGTTCTTGAGCCATTATTCCTTATGAGGAGACTCATCTATCCACAGAAATGGGCTTCCACTGGAATCTGCCATTCTGTCATTGTCTGGGAGTCATGCAGGGGGAACATCCGTGTTACACAGATGTGATGGCCTCAGGAGATGGGTGGGGGAAATAGTAAGGGTGAAAGTGGAGACAGAAGGTACAGTAGGTGTGAAGGCTTGGCAGTGAGGCAGGCTTTGTTCACAGAAGAACTGAAATCACATAGGGTCTTGTGAGACAAGTGAAATAGCATAATATCTTTCGTTAACAAGCATTGAAGGGATTTTAAGCAGATAGCAACTATATCAAAATGCCTCAGGAAAAGATGACTTGGAAGGAAATGAGGATGCATGTGGGGTACAAGGTGAAGGCTGATTGCAACCTGGCTAGGAAGCAAGTATGACAGAAACTAATGCTAGGGAAGAATATTCAAGATACATTTGTCCAGCATCTGCTGGGGATCATTTTCTGTGAATAACTAGGTCTTGTATTTCAGTGTATTAGTTTACCATGTTTTGCGTTAAAAATTTGGAATCAGCCAAGTGTGATGGCGCATGCCTTTCATCCCAGCACTTGAAAAGCAGAGGCAGTTGGGTCTCTATGAGTTTGAGGTCAGCCTGCTCTATACAGTGAAATCTAGGCCCATCAGGGCTACATAGAAAAACTCTTAATAATAATTAATAATAATAATAATAATAATAATAGTCAGGAACATCTTTCTGAAAGTCAGGATGTTTCCAGGGGTCAAAGGCCTTGTGGAAGTCTACTCCTAAAGCCTCTGTCAAAGATAAAACCTCATACAAATCTTGGAAAACTTTCTCTGTAACAGGGTCCCACAGGAAAAGCAGCTGTTATTTGCTTAGCTTCTTAATGCATATTTGTAACTTGCCACAGAGTTAATGGCCTTTAGACTTCTACCTTATGAAGAAAATACACTAATTATTAATAATGTAGGTAGTTATATTGCCAATTAAATGAAAGGTTTCTAACTGTTCTATCATAAAAGGATTCAAGATTTGTTTGCTACTAGGTAAAAACAGATCTATTTGGTGAATGGGTGACTTTGGGAACATTCACAGCTAGACAGCTCATAAATGTGTATGGAAATGAATCTCGGGGACAATCAGATTTTATTTCTAGTGGCTAATTGATGCTCAGAGCTTTGGGATTTAATTATGCCTGCTTAAAAAGAGAGAGAGAGAATTCAATTTCTTTTAAACCTAACTGCAGTGTTCATTTCATTGCATAGATGTATAATGCTTTATAGTTATTTTCTAACACACTACCTGGTACTCATTAGATTCTCAGTAAATACTAGCTACATTGTAGAACTCTGCTAACTGTATTGAAATATATCAAATTATATATCTAATTCAATATCTGGATAAATACCCGCAATGAATTGAAAGCAGGGTCATGAGGAGATATTTGCATGCTAATGTGCTCCTAGCACAATAATTCTCAACCTTTCTAATGATTCAACCTCTTAATACAGTTCCTCATGCTGTGGTAACCCCCAACAATAAAATTATTTTCATTGCTACATCATAACAGTAAGTTTGCTACTTTTATGAATCATGATGTAAACATCTGCTATGCAGATGGTCTTAAGCAACCTCTGTGAAAGGGTTGTTTGACGCCCCCACCAAAGGGTCACAGCCCACAGATTGAGAACCACTGTCTTAGCAGCAGCAGCTCCACTCCCAGGTAGGAATCCAAGTGGGAGGCATGGCTCTTACCGCACACCCATCCGCTCTGCACCCATCTGGTCTTAGATGGGACCTGTGAGCCGGTAAGAATTCTCCGGAGACTGTTGTCAGTGGAACATCTCAGTTTATTGAAGCAAGGGAGGTTACATTTATAGGAAAAAGGCAGGGGAGGATCTTTGGTATCCAGCGATGGGGGCCATTGGTTAAGTCTAGGATACTGGAGTAGCCCCATTTACATGTGTAGCTCTTTGTCTAAGGGTTAAAGTCCTGCAAGGGCACCTTCTGCATAAAATGTGGTCCCATAGGGAAAAGAGGAAGATACCTTATCAGATGGTGAGCTCAGCCCTAGGCTTCTAGCCATGGCACAGATAAGCATCAACCAAGCCACATTCCTTTGCTAGTTATCTTTAAAGATAACTTTAAGAAGTTACTGGAAAGAAGGCAGTATTTAGAATTTAGCTGGGTTTTGTCAGAGCTAAGAAAGTGGGGCACAACAGAACTCCTGACACTCTCAGAGCGAGAATTCTGGGGTTCAAGGCATGCTTTGACCCACTCTTAGCTCTAGGACAGCCCCACAAGAAGAGATTTAAAAAATTGAAAAGAGGGCATATAGCATTACTTCTACCTCAGATACCTTTTGTGTAGAATTGACTTTTGATGTTACAGTAATTCCAGAGAAACAACTTAAAGAGGAGGTCATTTCAGTAAGAGGACTTCTGCACTCCAGACAGACTGGTGGCTTCATTTGCTCCAGTAGAGGACAGCAGCAGGTGGGCAGTACCTGAGGACTCTGTCATGATGGGTTGAGCATGTGTGGAAGGAATAGGAGTTCTGTTCTTTTCCTCTTTATGATACCTATTTGGCTTCCAGAATGATACAGAACATTCTTTACCCCATCTTTTATCACTTAGCATTTTCATTTTCTTTTACTTAGAACAATAATTTCTAGGTTCATCTGGAATATAGCATGTGAAAATCGTGCATTTTTATGACTGGATAATATTCCATTGCGTTTTATCTCTTAGATGATAAACATTTGAGTTTTTTATTCATTTGGATAATTGAATGATGCCAGTGCTAATATTTATGACCAAGCATTTGTTCAAGGACCTGTTCTCAGAACTTTTAGGAATATGCCTAACAGTGAAATATAAGTTATATGGTAATTTTATGATCAGCTTTTGGGGAGCTGACAGGTTTTTTTCTATAGTGGTTTTAATTCCCTGTGTCTTCACCAACATTTGTCATTTTCCGTTCTTTTAAAACAGACCTCCTAGTTTAAAGCGGTTGGGAAGAAGAATCTCACTTTGGCATTGATTTGCATTTGTCTGATGGCTAATGGCACTAAGCGTATTTATATATGCTTGCTGGTTGTCTGTACGAATGCTACTAGGTAGAGGGATGGACCTTGAAAATGTGCTAAACAGAAGGAGACTGGCATAGTTTTATGTACTATATACACCTATTATTATGCCCTGTTCTGAACATGTAAGAGTCAAGAAGCAGGTAGTAGTTCCTGGGGATGTTGGGGGGGGGGCCTCCTACAGGATTAAGTATAAAAGTATTTTGGAACTCATTAGAGGTAGTGGTTGCATAACCCTATAAATGTGTTAAATGTTGTTGAATTGTCACTTTAAAACTCTCATTTTTGTTACAACAATGTGTCCTAGGGGGGAGGGGGAAAGAAAAAGAAACCTAGTTTGAAGTTGAACGTGAATCTCCAGTTTCTGTGGTAGGGTGGACTGAGTGACTATAGGCTCTCACCTTCTGCTAGAATGAAGAGAAATACTGGATAAATCAGAGCGTTTTCAAAGCATATTGATCTTGACAATGGGCATAGCTGCTAATCTTGACAGGAGATGTTTTGCTGCCAGAATAGGCAATGTGAAACCCAAGCAGTCTCCCTACCAGATGATGCATGGTGGATTATAGCTATGGGGACAGTGAACCAAACACAGCAACTTGGTTGAAGGGAAAAGTTTAAAACCAACATATGATCAAAAGACATGGCCTTGGGCTGGGTCAGGGCAGGGAACAGAGCCAGAGCTCTGAGCAAAGAAAGTGTTCCTGGATAGCTGCCCCCTCAGGAAAAGAGTCCAGGGATGTGTCCTACCCCATACAGAAGCCTGAGAAACATAAAAGGAATGCCCCTCTTCTTGAGTCTCTGATGAGGAGTGAGGAATAAAAAACACTGGAAAGTTGTGGCTTGACTTCATGATGCAAGGATCTCTAGCTGGGAAGGGAGTCTGTGAGGGTCTCTCTCCTGGGGTACACAGGACAGGCAAACAGAAAACTGTTCATCTGTTTTTACATTTCTGCAATTCAAGATCCTTGTGGGAAACCAACCTCCATTGAAGAAATAACTTTACAGGAAAAATGCCAACTCCTGAAGGAAATAAATGATCCATCAGGAGGGAAAGTAGTTGAGCATAGGAAACATCCGTCAGTGAGTAGGGATGTTCATGCTGCAAGTAACCAAGAAGGGGGTTGAGGGGGAGAGCAACACTCCCATATCCGCAATGAGCAAGCAGATTCTCCCATCAGTCTGGGGAAACCTTGCCAAAGAAACTGAAAAGGGTAAAAGCAGTGTGGGAGCCTAATCTGCTCTCCTGTGTTGGAGACCTTTAGGCATTCCCATGGGTTCCAGCGGCCCAGGAAAACTTCAAGTAATTCATTTATGTGATAGTCACATTCTACCCTTGAGTACATTTACTGTGATGCTCAAAGGAGCTTTTTATCTTAACATTAAAAAGCTTCACATATGTAATGTCTACAGCTTGAAGTGTTTGGGGAAAATTACACATCTCTGACACCAAGAACATAAACAAAACTGTCATCTCCCAAAATTTCCTCCTGTCTCCTTATCATTATCATCATCATCATCATCATCATCGGTTTTTGTTAAGAACCCTTAACAGAAGAGGTACTTTCTTAATGGATGAGACTTAAGTCCTTTCAACACACACACACACACACAAACACAATTGCACAACTATGTGTGTATATGTTGGATTATAATGATCACTTCATAGTGCATAAATATATTAAAATATCAAGTTGTACACCTTAACAAAAGGTTTATCATAGAGAATTTTAAGATTATGGTATAATACTATTGGCTTCAGGTACTGTGCTGTATGGAAGATATCCAAAGTTATTTATCTTACAAACTGTAAGTTTTTGACATTGAACCATCAATGCACAGATGTTCTTAGGCAAGTATTTGTCTTAATTTCTCTTGGGAGTGTAGCTTGACAGCTCTTAGTACTGTGGAGAGGGAAGCATTATGAACTGGTAAGTGGGACTTTAGGAAAACAAACCCTGAAGCAGTCTTTAAAACTACATTAGTGCTCATTCACCACTCTGCTTCTAATTGATTTGACCTGTTGGCTGTGTCAAAGCACTGGGAAGTGAGAGCTTCATGTGATTAAATAAAGTCATGCCCAAAACTCTAGATGAGAGTCAATGGCAAATGAGGTCTCGATAAATGTCCTGTTCACCTCCGCCTTGGGACCAAACCATGGCTTTTGTCAGTGAAGCTCATAATTCATATAAGGAAGAGGGTGCTGTGTGACCCTATCTTAAAATAAATATGCTCTACCCCTTCACATAGCAATTGAGCATGAGGAAGGTCTGTGTGCAGGGCTGATGGGCTTTTTTCCTTGCTTTTTCCTCTTGCTAAAGCCTCAGGTGTGTCTAGCTGGGGATGGTGTGTTTTACATCAGTGGCTCTGTTAAGCAGCTCACACAAACTTACCTCTAGTGGACTTTGGGGAACAGTAAACTTTCTATTAAAAATAAAGCTTCTAGCATCCTACTTACTGGGTGTATATCTATAGGAAATGAAGTCAGTATATCAAAGAATACCTAATGCCTGTGTTTGCTTTGGCAGTATGCATGCCAGTCAGAATATGGAGTCACTGAGGTGCCCATCAATATCGCTGGGTAAAGATTGTGAATACGTGCAGAGCAGATTGTTACTCAGCCATAAAAGCAGGAAATTCTGCAATCTGTAGCAACTTGGAAGGAGCTGGAGATGTTTATGTTAGATGAAATATGCCAGGCCCAAAAAGACAAGTGCTATGTGATCTCCCAGATATGCAGAATCTAGAAATAATATCAGAGGAGCAGAACATAGAATGGTGCTTACCAGAGTCTGCAAAGCATAGGAGGAGGGGAGATAAGAGAGATAGGAGAGCAGAAAACAAAATGTAATTATACCTGAGGAATAAGGTCTAATGCTCCCCACCACAGCAGGACAGAGTATTATACATTAAAACATACACACACATACACACACACACACACACACACACACACACACACACAATGACATAATTGCTGCAAATTTTTAATGTATTTTACAAAGGACTAGAATAGTTCTAAGCTTCCCAACACAAAATCATACATTTTTAAGGAAGGAGAAATGTTACACCCTGCCCTGCAGATGCATATAATCATTGCATGTTGATTAAAATAAATAAAAATATGAAGGATAAACTATTCCTTTGGTTTTTAACCACTATATTGGAGAGAGAACAGGTAATAAAATGAGAGGAGGAACCTTGAGGAGGGAGAAGTACTGACCACTGAGTGTGGACTGAGCGTTGCTGAGTGAAAGGTCTGGAACCTCAGTGTTCAACAGGATGCCATAGTAAAAAGCAGCAATCCTTCCCTTTGATCAGTTGTAGAGGTGGACCCTAATCAGTTGTCTTCTCCTCTGGTGATTGGGGAAGTAATGATGTATGCCTTCCTTTTAGGGGAGGGACATCTCCTTTATTTGGGCACCGTATATTTCCACGTGGTTGAGGTTTATGACCATCTTCTCATGATAGAAGTTGTGACATTATCATATAGTTCATCAATATCAGCATGGTTATTATTAAATGATCCTTTAAGTGGATAGTTGATTTTAAGCCAATTTCTTGGAATCTTATCATGCCTAAGTGCTCAGTAAATAAAGATATTTTCAATATTACTTGAAAGTAGAGATTAGGTTATCTGGCCTCTTTGTGCCCTTCTCTGAAAATATCTGTTCAGAGCCTTCAGAATTAATTGCTTCTTGAACACACAGTTACTGCTCACTTAGCCCTGTGCAAAGAAGTAGGTCATTCTGCTCACTGGACTCTCTGTTCTGTAACTGTGTGAAGAGCAAATAATAACGGATGGGGTCTATATGACTTTAAGGACATAAATTTAAGATTCCTAAAGACTAACCCATAGATACAAAAACTCAATATTTTTTCTTTTTTAAACATGCATTTAATACTTAAAATGTGGTAAGGTTTATTATTATTATTACTATGATTATTATTATTATTATTATTATTATTATTATATTATATTCAAGTTGAAAAAAAGCTTTGTTTCTCAGGTCAGAAGGGCACTTATGACTAAATAACAAAGGGGAGAAAGCTCTGGTTTTTATTATTTATTGACAGACTAGAAACACTCTGTAATTTAGGTGAACACACTTTAATAAAACAATATAGAACTTAAGTCTTGACTATTGGAAAAATTGTTGCTAAATATTCCATTAAAGACGCTGCATTTATGATGCTCTCAGAATAGAATATGAGCTAAATGAATTCTACAAATCCAGATTTCCTGAAATTTTTCAGTTAGAATTTCTACCTTGAACTTGCCCAGTAGATCCCCACTGCTTTCCTTTTTTCTTGTGCTCACGTTAATATTCTTGTTTTCCTGAAAAAGTGAGTAAAATTGGTATGACAATGAGCTGGCCTACCTTGATAGCAGAGGAATTTGACTACTATCCAAGTTCTTACAGTCCTGTAAACCCCACTAGTCAAGAATTAAGACCACCACAATTTTGAGTCAAAATTGAAGCAAGTTAAAATAAAATTAATTAAATACTGGCCAGGAAGATGGACTCTGATCAGAACCATGCTGAGGTTCCCATGGAGTGGACCTGCCACCTCCAGAATTCACACAGAATGACCCCAAGTCACATGACACAAATGCTTAAAAAGGAAGCAACCTAACGCTAGCACTTCACAATGGGTGGCAAGCATCTATCCTGGTGTACTTCCTGTCTGGGTTATCGCCTGCCTACGGGTGACTGAGCATATCTGGTCTATTTGGAGTAAATCCCATGCAGTAGGATTAACCAAATGGGATCTAGACAGTCCCCACACAACATTCCAGGAGGCTATCTGTCCGTGGGCAAGAGGGATTCAGGATTCTGTCTTTCTCACTTGAACAGCCCCACCTAGCACTCCAGGACATTTTCTGTCCTTGTTTTTTTAGGCACAGTAATAAGATTTTAAAACATAACTTTTGCTCCTAGTCACAGAGATGGGAAGTATATTGAGGAGGTAAGAGAGAAAGGCAGTTAGAGAGTCAGTAATGGAATAGAGTGTCTCTGGGCTCCTTGCTGCTCAAAATTTTCTAAGAATCTGTGAGGAACATGGAGAGGAAAGCTAAGGGATTTACCTGGCAGGGAGAGTAGAACAATGGCTGCCTTAAAGATACTATCCTCTTAATGCCCAGAGTTTGACTGTTGTCTTCTGTGGCAAAGGAGATGCGACTGAAGATGGGAGTTTTCACATGACCCATATAAAGAGACAGAAGAACTTGACAATGGGGGAAAGGTGGGAGGGTATGACATCCACATTTGAGTTGGTAAACTGAGTGAAGGCTGATGCAGGTGGCCCCCATCTAGTCAGGAAAGACCAAAAATGCTGACTTCGAGAGATCTCCTCCTGGTAGGCAGCCTGTGAGCTGGGAATTGACTTTTTTCTACCTTCAGACCGGAAACATTGGCTTCTCTCGGGTCTCAAGTCTGCAGGCCACTGGACTGAAACTATACCAGTGACTATCATGGTTTTCAGGCCTTTAGGTTGACCTGTTATCAAGTCACCATGGTTCTCAACTGGTAATGGGATGGCTCAGCCTCTATAATCCTGTGAGCCAGTTCCTTATAAACACAAATACTGTCTTCCCCCCTGTCTCTCCTCACTCCCTCTCCCCTTCTTCCTCTCTTTATTTCCCTCTTGGTCTTTTTTTCCTCTCCCTCTCTCTGATTTTGCTTCTCTGAGAACCTTAACTCATATGTACTTTATACCCTAGCATGATCATATCCATTTTCTTGGTTCATTTTCTACCAATATGCTGGTGATTCAAGGACTTTAGTCTTCACTGTGACCTTTTTCATATCCACACTTTGGATGTAAAATGTCCCCTACAGGCTCATGCATTTGAACACTTGGTCCCAGCTAGTGGAGTTGTTTTGAGAGGTTGTGGAACTTTTGGGAAGTGAGACCTAGCTGGAGGAAAGGAGTTAATGGAGGGTGGACCTTGAGGATATAGGCCAGCTCTACTTCCTGTCTGTTTCCTGTTTCCTGATCTGTTGAATTGTGAGGACCCTCATGCTCCCACTCCCATGACCTCCACTATATATTGCCCACTGTGGTGGACTGTCCCCTCTCAAACCATGAGCCAAAATAAACCACCCTCCTTAATTTGCTTCTTTAGGGCATTTTGTCACTGATGAGAAAAGAGACTGGTTCACCACACTTTTAGCCACATTCACAAATATATTCATGAATGTTCTGCCTAATGGTTTCTCACAGGAGGCTGCGTGTGGCTTTTGGATTTTGTGCTTTTGATATAGAATCATGTGTGTCAGTATCCAGACTAAGTGTCCTCAGCATTGACCATTCTGAGTTTTAAGTTTCACTCTAGGATTTTTGCCCAAAGGTGTACTCAGGCGCTGCAGTCCTTGCACACACAAAGGAGCTGGAAAATATATGGGCTAAGATGGAACTATAAACTCTAGCTTGTACTGTCTGGATAAGAGCTACACAAGAGAGACAGGAACTATCCCAGTTCCCCGCCTCAGAGAGAGTTAGGAGCAAAGATAGACACTAATCACAGATATCCAGAAGGTAAGAGACAGTCAGATGGAGACATCCATAGAGCAAGAAAGAAGAGGACATTTGTCAAGGAGTGCAGACAGAGAGCAGAAGATAAACATGGAGTCAGGGAGGCACGCCCTCCCAGTTGGGGTGTGCCTTTTTCTCTGTAATGCAGCAATGCCTTTATACGCACTCCTGTGGCGTGGCTCTAACCCACAGATCCCTCCTTATAGCGGCCTCTTGAACAAGCTGTAGAACATCACCAAAGACAAGCTCAACTAGTTCTTAACCTTGTGTGATCATTCTGAGCTAAAATAAACCTTTTCTTATCAGCTACCCAGCTTCAGGTGTTTTTGTTACAGAGACAGAAAAATGGATATAGCCAGTAATGTTGGTATTTTTTCATATACCCACTGGACGTTCTCTGAGGAAATGGTTTTTCAGGTCTTTTGGCCTTTTCAACCTTTGTTGTTGTTTTGAGATAGAGTCTACCCTGGAATTTGCTAACTAGTCAGGGCTAGCCTTGAACTGATTCACCTGTCTCTGCCTTCTGACCACTGAAATCAAAGGTATGTACCACCATTGCTCATTTTAAATTAAGGTATTTATTTTCTTGTTCTTGAGCCATTTGAGTCTCAAACAGTTTGGATATATAGTTTTTACCAGATGGGTGATTTTCAAATATTTTGTTTTGTTTCATATGGATTTTAAGCTGTGTCTTTGATTTCTGTGAAAAGTAACAGAGTTTTGATGAAAAGCTGAGTGAATCAACAGATTATTTTGGTCTCTGGGAACATTTCAACAACATTAAAGTCTTGCAATCCATAAAGATGGGGCAGCTTTGTATTTTTCTGTGTCTGTGACTACTTTTATCTTGTAGGTCTTTTACCTCCTTGGCAGAGTTCATTCCAAATTGTTTAACTTATTTGTTTTATTTCTACTGTAAATGATAATTTTCCTCTTTTTTTCAGACAGTTTGCTGCTACATAGTAATACTACAGATTTTCATATGTTGATTTGGTATCCAATAACTTTATGCAATCCTGCTATAAATTCTTCCAGATTTCATGTGTGTGTATGCATGTGTATGTCTATGTGTTAGTGTGTCTTTATATGTTTGTGTACCTGCATGTGAGTGTGTGTGCACATCTTAGTGTGTCTTTGTAAGTGTGCTTTGTGCATGTTATGTCTTTGTGTGTGTTTCTTTGTATGTTCATTTGTGCATTTGTCTTCTCTCTCTGTATGAATGTGGATGGCATATTTTTAGGGTTATCTCTTTATAAGATTCTGAATTTTAATTTATATTTTCCCTTTAACTTATTTCCAAATAGATGGCCTTTCTTTTCTATTGTCTAATGACTGGCTGGGACTTCAGCTACTGTGTGGAACAGAAATGGGAACATTAGGCAACCTTGTGTTCCTGACCTGAAGACAAAAACCCTTTAGCTTTACACCAGGGAGTATGTCAGTTGAGGACTTCTGTAGATGGCTTTTATTTAGGCCTACATTTGTCTGGATACTTCCACCCCTACTTGAAGGAGACGAGAGGTCTTGTTATATTGTTGTGCTTTTGAACTTGCATTAAATAAAATTTTGAGACACAAACTAGCCTCAGTGAGACCAGCTCGAGTCTGTAGCTAACATCTGAGGGACGAGTCAAGCGGAGAGGGCTCAGCGCTTCTGTGTGCTTCATGGTCTTCAGTTTACCATCAACTCCAACTTGTAACAGTTTACAGAGTTTTGTGGGGATTTAAAAATGTGTTTTCCCACTAATTAGGAAATAGTACAAAATTATATATAATTTGGCAAATCCTATAAAAAATACAAAGAATAAAAGAAATATTGTCCATAGTTCTGCTTCTTGTTATTTAATTTGGTTACTATTTTGATGTGCTTTGCTCTAGTTACACATAGTATTTTTATTCTGGTGCTGGGCGAGAGCTACCTCTGAGCTTACAGGCATATAAAACTTGAATCTACAAACTTTGACTGATAGTTCTTTTCCTTTAAATAATTTTGTTTGAGGTGCTGAAGAGATATCTCAGTATTTAAAAGCTCTGCTGCTCTTCCAGAAGATTTAGGTTCAATTCTCAGCACCTACATGGCAGCTTACAACCATCTGTAACTACAGTTACGGGGGACCAGGATCCCTCTTCTGGGCTCTACGGGCACTAGGAACACATGTGGCACACAGGCATACAGGCAGGCAAAACATACATACATATAATTTTTTAATTAATTTAAATACTATTCTATTCTGTAGATGTTGCCTGAGATTCCCTTCACCAAGTTTTAAAACTATTTTTAGACTCACGTCCAAACTTTTTTAGATTTGTATCTATCAAAATACCTGTTTTCTATCCTGTTTCACATCTCTCCTGAGCTGAAGCGAGATTTCTCTTATCATGAATCATAGAACTGATCTGTGGACTGTACTCTTTCGAATTACCTACACACATTCAAACATCCTGATCTGATACCCTCCCTTTGGAGAGCTACTTTGTAAGATAATTTTTCCTCCCTCTGGGGAGTTACTTTGTAAGATAACTACCCAGTGTAGGACTTTGTCTTAGTTTTGTTTCCTGCAGCTGTGATAAAATACCCTGACAAAAGCAATTTAAGGGAGAAGGAGCTTATTCGGCTCAGAATTCCAGTTACAGTCCATCATTCTGGGGGAAGTCAAGGCTACAAGACCTTTAAGCAGCTAGTCACATTACATTCACAGTCAAGAGCAGAGAATAATGAATTAACATCTGCATTCTACTGTTCAGATCAGCTTCTTCTCTGTTACACAGTTCAGGATCCCCTGCCCAAGCAAAGGTATTACACAGAGTAGACAGGTCTTCCTACCTCAATTAAAGTAATATTGAAAATCCTCTGCACATATGCCCACAGGCCAATATAATCTTATTGAGATTCACTTTCCAGATGATTCTTGATTATGTCAAATTGTCAAATAACCATCATGGGCCAGCGAGATGGCTCAGTAGGTAAAGGCACTTGCCACCAAGCCTGATGGTCTGAGTTTGATTCCTAGGACCCACATGGCAGAAAAAAAGAGAGAAATGACTTCCCCAAGTTGTAGTTGTCCTCTGACTTTCACACATGCACTATGGCAGGGGCATGCGCACTTGCATGAATACACCCATTTGTGTGTGTGTGCGTGCGCACACAGTGAAAAAAACCAACCATGAAAAACCTGAAACCTAACCGACTCCATACAATTTACTCCACAAAACTCAGATATGAGTAGCTCCTCAGATAGAGCCCAAGTTGAAAATGTTCCTCTTAGTAATGAGTCTCTTATAGTGGAGAAACCTAGGGGTGCCATAATCCAGCCTTGATCTTTGCCTCCAGTCCCTCTGCTCTAAGCAAACCTTATCCTTCCTTCTGAAAGCAGTCAACCTGGTCCCACCTTCTCTGTCCTGTTCTCCATATAATCCCAGGTGTATTTCCTGATTCTGAACTCTACCCCTCACTTTCTCACTTCCCACACTACTTCTTGTTATCTACTTGTTATGCAGTTGATAGCTGAACTCTTTTCTCGCTGGAACTAGGTCCCACAGCATCTGTTGGCTTGTTATAGAGACGGTACAATTCTTGCTCAAACACCATATAAGTAGCAAATATTTGTGAAATGAGTCAATGAATTTTGAATATTTTCTTGCATGCATTGAAATCTGTTTTGGATTTGCGATATAGTAACACCATATTTCACTTGCCTTACTTCTTCATATTTGGATTCTATGTCAGGTACTATACTGAAGTTTGGCATATGACATTTCTAATCTTCACAATGACCTCTGAAAGCATCTGTTGTCATCTCTGTTTTTACATAGGGGGAGCTGAGCATTGTTGGATTCATTAGTTCCTCTAAAATCAGTGGCTGACCTCCTTTTTGGGTTGGCTCACTCACAGAAGCATCAATTCCTGGCCTCATTATGAGGTTCCTAGACTTCTTTGTTCTGACCTTCTTATGACCCTGATCTTACCCTGATCATCTCACCTCTGTCTGAACACATATGGACAGAGCTATGATGGAAGAACAACCTTGAGAACTTTGATAAGGTCTTTGCATGAGAGGTTGAAGCCAATTGAAGGAGGTGGAAAATCCAAAAGTATCTCCAGAATTGCAACCACATTTGAGATGAGTAGCAGAGAGGTCTCATTCCTGGAAATCAGGCTGGCCTTCCTGTGACTACTCCCCTATGATTACAGGGGTCTCTTAGCTTCTCTGAACCTCAGTTTTCCCATCTTTTCTATGTGCATATACATAATCTCTCTCATACTTTAGCTCAGGCGGACCCTAGATTTGAAGCAATTCTCATGATTCTGCATCCTGAATGCTGAGATATGGACAGGGGCCACCACAGCTGTCTTGTGGGCATACGCTGACTCTCATGCTTGTGGGTCACATGCTGCAGTGCATGTGCTGGGCTTTGTAAGAAGCAGTCGGAGCCATGGTAACACTGTCAGCATCATCAAATACCTTAATACGGAGTCAGATTATAAATGGACGTGCAATCATCTTCAGTACAATGTTCTTATACAGGAGCCCAAAATATGGCTCATGGCCAACTGGCTAGCCTCCTGGTTTCATATAACTTGTGAGTTAATAATTTTTTTGCATTTTAATATGATTTTCAAAGAAAACGACTATGACATAGAAATATTACGTAAAATTCAAAACTCGGTGTCTATAAACACAGTTCATTAGAACATAGCTGAGCAGATTTGCTTATAGACCATCCACGGCTGCTTTTGCATTGTGGCAGCAGAACTGAATAGCTATGAAAAACTGTAGCCACACCGAGTTCATACATTTACTCTCAAACTCTATTTTTAAAAAAGTGTCTCAGTGTCCTCCCTTCTACAGAGAGGAAAGTAAGTGTAAAGAAACCTCAATTTTTTTTGTCTTTAATTTGTTTACTGATTTCTTTAGCTAGATAATAAAGATAAAATGAAAATACACTGTCTCCCCTTCATTTTTATGCTTAAGTAACATGCTGACTGAAGCACCAATATAAGATTAAAAGTCAGTGAAGAGTGAAATGCTCATCCCCGATTTCAAGTCCCCCTTCACACTTTGAATGATACCTTTCTCTTTTCTGTTAAAACTCTGAATGGTTGTAATCAGGATCTGCATGGAATTGCATAGTCTAGCCCCTTCACACATGCTACTTCTAGGATTAATAGTGGTTCTTGGAGAACAGTGCTGTGGAATGCTGCAGTTGGGAAAGCGCTGAATTTCTGCAGTTGGTCCCATTCTTTCTTCTCAAATACAGTTGCAGTGCCTGTCTTTGGAGCCCGAGCTGAGCTACCGTGATGCACCATTGCCCTCTCCTTCCCTGTTCTCTCCTATCTGACATGCTTCAAGTGAGGCATTCTCATTGATCCTAAGAACTGAGACAAGCAAGGCATTAGGTTAAAGAAAAACTGTCAGAGTTAAAAATGAAGGTAGTACTTTGAAGGTGATTCCCTGTCCCTTTTTCTAGGCTTTCTCTTAATACATTGAGTAGTATATAGAACTCTTTTAATCAACAAAATATTCTCCATTCATCTAATGACCCAGAGGTATGTTTTTGCTCTCTGTTGCATTGCTAAATAAGTAGTTTGTTGGCATACACCTATAATCCCAGCATTCTGGAGGCAGAGACAGGCAAATCTCTGTGAGTTCAAGGCTAACTTGGTCTATATAGTTAGTTTCAGAACAAATAGAACTATGTAAAAGAAAAAAAAAAAACCAAAAGCCATTGCTATCATTTTGTTAATGTTGTTAATGTTTTTACTATATTACATGCAAAAGCCCCCACAAAAAACCCTTTCAGTGCATTAAGTGAACAAATTAACATAATGCTATGAAATGTAAGTAGGAGATGGTTATTTATATCATATTCTCTTATTTTTCCTAGTGAGAAGCTGGATGGAAAAACTAAAAGACAAGGTAAGGAAAGTCTCTTCCTCCTTTTGACTTATATTGAAGAGCAAATAAAAGATCTTCAAAATAGTAGAGCTTCCAACAGGTTACCATTGAGGAGTTTATACATGTATATGCAAATACACATATGCATGTAATAGCAATTAAAAAACAACAGTAATAATGGAGCCTCAGTTGGCTGTTCTGGGCTTCCCAGCAGGAAAGTATACCCTTCAGATTCCTTCACTGGGAACACAGGAGAAAGACACCGTATTCTCTATAACTTTGTTCACTTCTCTCCCTCTCTCTCTCTCTCTCTCTCTCTCTCTTTCTCTGTGATATTCATGTGAGTGTGCGTATATGTGTGTTTATGCGTGTGAGGAGGCCAAAGGATTGGATAAGGTATCCTCCTCTATTACTCTCTACCTTATTCTCACTGAACCTAGAGCTGGTGGTTTTGGGGTACACTGACAGCCAGCAAGATCCAGAAATTCTGCCATGTCTATCTCTTGCAGTCCTGGGGTTACAGGAATGTGAGAGATCTGTTATCCAATTGCTATGTGGGCTCTGAGATCTGAACCCAGACCCTGTGGTTACACAGCAAGCACTCTTAAAACATTTTCTCAGGTTTGTTCATTTTATTTTATGCATATGAGCATTCTGCCTGAATGTATATGAACTGAAGTTGTAGATGGTTGTGAACCTTCATGTAGATCTTCTGCCAGAGCAGCAAATGCTCTCAATCACTGAGCCTTGTCCTCTCTAGCCCAACAGCACGTGCTCTTTCTTAACCACAGAGTCAGCCCCTTCTTGTTACAAAGGTATAAAACTTTCCCTTAGTTTGTTCTCCCAGTTGAGTAATATGCTTGATCTACCCAGTACAGTTACTCCTAGGAGATATTGGCAATGTTGTTCAGTTCTGTCTGTGAAACAGGAAACAGGCCTGTGTAGCTTATTGCAATGCTGCTACTCACTAGGCACTAACAAACCACCCTGTCTGGCTAGTCAGCTGTGGGAAAATACTTCCTTCCCTCTCTTGTACAGATTCGACACATTGATTGACAATATTAATTCCTTTCCAGGTTCATATTTTCATTTTCTTTTGATTTTCAAAAGAAAATTTTCTTCTCCAACTTTTCACATTTGGTTACTTTAGAAATTTAACTGGAACTACTCTTCAAAATATTGATGGAGTCCTGAATTCCCTGGTGTACCCTATGTCAGATTCCATTAGCACATCACAGCTCAAGTTCAATTGGGGTTGCATTTTCTTGAAGAGTTTTTTAATGGTCAGGCATTGAGTTGCTTTCAGTTCACCAACCTCAGCTCTGCTTATGGTTTTTCATATTTTTTTTATTATTGGAGCCAGTTTTCCTATGTTGAAATTACTAGTATGTATTTTGCTACAGCTTAATGTTAATGAATAAGCCATCCATTTGTAATTAAAATTATGTGATTATAGTAGTTCCCACTACCCTTTCTCAGTAAAAATTCACATATGTTAGTTTTTGAGAACAAGGTCATTTTGTTTTCATATATGTTAAAAATGATAGAGGAAACTTTCAGGCTGTTGAAGTCTATGGGTACCATTTTGGTTATTTATTATGGATCTAGTTATTGTCAAAGGAGATATTCAGATGAAAAGAGAAATATTTAGAAGAATATCCTGAGAAAGATATTTTCCAAACTATTTTATATTTAAAATATTTCCAAAATATATTACAAAAATGATTAAAATAAGCTTAAAATTTGGCATAAAGCTTCATTGAGGTTAGATACTGTGAACTGTATAATCTTTATGTAAATAGCAATTCTTGCTAGTTACCCTCTTCAGAAGCAATTTGGGAGCATAGCTACTGCCTCTGATGAAAGTCACTGAATCCCTTAGATTTAAAACTAAACACATATTCAACTGAGCTCTTAAACCAAACTTGGACACCCTTTTGGTCTAGTTTCATGAATAGCTCCAAAACTGTTACAGGTTTTTGTTATTTTTGTTTGTTTGTTTGTTTTTGTTTTTTTTTTTTTAAAAAGGTGTATTCAAAAGCAAATCTTTTGTTGGTTTTTTTTTCATTTGTAACAGGAAGTTCCTAGCCATCACAGCTGCAGTCAAAGGCTCATGGGTAGCTCATTACAGAAACAGGGACTGAACTGCTTCAGTTTGATGATAGATCATTTGTGACCTTCATCCCCAAGGGTAATTCCTGATTCTGGATAGCATGTCTAACTTAGCTATCTCCATGTTCTAGACAGAAATAAGAAGAAGAGGAGGCTAAGGACACTCCACCCTTAAAAAACAGAAGACACTCTGTCATTCTCAAGGGAGAGATTAGAGGTGCTGCTTCCCCTATAGAGTGTATTCTTGAATCTGTGTGTGCCATGCTGTCTTAGTCAGGATTACTATTGCTGTGGTGAAGCACTGTGACCAAAATCAACTCCATGGGGGTATTTGACTTACATTTCCACATCACAATTTATCATTGAAGACAGTGAGGACAGGAATTCAAGCAAAGGAGGAACCTGGAAGCAGAGCTGATTCAGATGCCATGGAGGAGGGCTGCTTACTGGCTTGGTCTTCATGGCTTGCTCAGATGTTTTCTCATAGAATCCAGGACCTCCAGCACAGGGATGGCACCATGCATGGTGGGCTGAGTCTTCCTACATTGATCACTAATTAACAAAATGTTCCACATGATCTTGTGGATGCATTTTCTCAATCGAGTTCCCTTCCTGTCAGTGTCAGTTGATTATACTCGTTTCAAGTTGACATAAAACTGCCATGGCACATGGTTATATTATCTCCTTGGTGAAGCTGATTATTCCATCATATTCAGTTTCATGGAAGCCAAGGTAGAAGTAATCTTAATTTTGCCCCCCTTCCCAGTTTAGAAATTGCCTAGCTATTGAGAAAGGAAAATGGATACTGGCAGTTAGTTCCCATAGCCCTCATTTTCCTAATTAAATGGACATCTTGATGGTGTTTGTTAGACCAAGCTTATCTTGGTTAACTATTGATGGGGCTTTTTCTCAGAGATGAAGATGCTTAACTAGATTTTATAATAAAAGACTAGTGCTGGTGTTAGGTCACTAAAGCCATTCTGTTTCTTCTAGCTTTAAGAAAGCGTCCAGAAAGAAATGACCCAGATTGTATTGCATAGCAGCCATTCTGAGGTGCAGTCTGAACCAACATCTCCAGAAGCCCTGGGAGCCTGTCAGAAATGCAGATTCTCAGATCTCACTCTAGACCTTTGAGTCGGAAACTCTGAGAATGTGGCCCAGCAGTCTAAGTCTGATAATTCACTCTGATATGTGTTGGAGAGATACTGCTGCATAGAGAGCACAGGGCCTGGTCTCAATCTGGCATGTCTGAGGCAGTGCAATATAGTATGTATTTGTAAGCTTTTCTTTTGTTGTTGTTGTTTTGAGACAGGATCTCCTGTAGCCCAGGCTGACCCCTAACTCACTGTGTAGTTGAGGATGACTTTGAACTTCTGATCTTCCTGCCTCTACCTCTCAAATGCTGCAATTACAGGTGTGTACTATTCTGCTTGGTCTAAGTGGTGCTGGGGATTGAACCCAAGGCTTTCTGGATCTTATGCAAGTACTCTACCAACTGAACTATGTCCTCAGTGTGTCTTATGAGCTTTTCTTATAGTTTTCTTGAAAAGAAATGTTTCTAAACAAGTGTATTTTCTTAAGTAAATCTCAACAGCAAACATATAAAGGCAAATTTGTCTAGTCAGATTTCAAGTTACAATATATTTTAAATGTTTAAACTTTAGCAGAGTAATAATTCACAATTCATAGGCAAGATGTTAAAGTAAGAATAGCCCCAAGGATACCCCTACCTGACCTGGATGCACCAACTGCTAACATTTCCCACCTTTGATTTTTTTACTTGTGGACATATTCTTTTCCTTATATTACCTGAACCACTTGATGATAAATTTCATTGACTATGGCCAATTCTTCCTTGTGTATTTCCTAAGAAGAGAAACATTTTGTTATCAAACCTTACTCCAGGTTTTAGTTCGAGCCCAGTTAACAAAGCCACAGTACATTTATGTTCTCCAGTATCCGTAATGCAACTTTACACCAGACCTGAAATGACTTTCATGAATGTGTCACTTCTCCTGTAGGATGAGATCTCATCAACCATTATGCAACGTGTTCCTTTGTCATTTTTCTCCCATCTCCTGTAATCATTGTACAGCTTTTTTCATTTTTCACAATATATATATATTTGAAGAATATAGTTTTTTTTTAATAGAAAAAGAATATCCATCATTTTTGGCTTGTTGGCTGTTTTGTCATGATTAGGCTCAGTTTGTAGAGTCTTGTTGGAAAACACATGGGTAAATTGTGTTCTCAGGATGACATTTCTGGATGCACATGCATAGGCAATGATTTTGAACAGAGAAAACTACTAGGCAGAATTGATAACTTAAAAAAAATAAGTGCATGCTATCTTAATTTGTTACTGAAAAACTTAAATGATAGGAGGCTCTGAAGAAGACCGTATTTTGCTTTAGTCAGCTTTGAAGGATGAGTGGTTATATTTTATTGGAAGGCGAATTGACAAGTTTACCTTCATCCTGTAATTTATTTGTCATTTTAAGACAGGGCGAATGCCATTTAAAAAACAAAACAATGTATAACTCTTGTCATATTTCACACACACACAGAGAATTCAGTGACAGGAATTACACACTTTGGAGTACTCACATTGGTGGTATGGAGTCAAACTACAAAGATGAAGGAGGTTCAGGCATCAGTTGTCAGGTTGATACTAAAAAAAGGCAGAATATCATCCTCTGAATTTACAATCTAGGAAAAAGTTTGTTAATGGGGCTGAAAGTTGATCATTCTTCATTTATCAATGTGTATGTACATTACTGAAAATAGTGATTTTTAAGAAGTCCATATTATTTTTGGTGAGAGAACCAAAGGTTTTTTTATTGCCCAGTATTTCCCTATATGGAAAATCATAGAACTTTTCTAAGCCTCAAGGGTATCTGCAAAAATTTTTGAAAAACTTTGATTTTCTACAAAGTGTATGAATTTGCTGAAGAATAGACTGGGCTTTGTTCTCTGTTGAAAACACTACACTGATTTAAAAGAATCTCACTGTTCTTAAATTAAATTAATAGAAAAATGTCTATATTTGGTTCCAATTTGAAAGTCTGGGATATAAGATCAGTAAGGAGGCTGCTGAGAACAAGTAAGAGTTCTGTGACTTTATAGGGGTACCCCTGTTCCTCCACAAGCAGGATTAGAGAAAGAATCACAACCTACTTTCTGATAATTTCTCCCCCACCTCTCTTTCTCTGTCTGTCTGTCTGTCTCATTTTGGCTTATTCTGAGAAACACTAGAAATAGTTTTGGTAGATTAGAAATTAAATAGTTAGGAGCTAGGGAAATGGCTCAGTAGCTTAAGAGCATGTGGTGGCTCACAACCATCAGTAACTCTAGTTTTACTGCAGAATACAGGCCTTGTTCTAAGAGTGCGTGGGTCTTGAGCTATGCACAGAAGCACTGGATGTGCTGAGATCACACCGTTCTCTGAGGGCTGAGGTGACCTTGGGTTTGCTGGAATTACCTGAGGCTCCTTGGGAAGTAGTCATGTCGCTGGCAGTGATATTTGTGCCCTTTCTGCCACTGCTGCTCTGGGACTGAGGACACTCTCTATTTTGGTCCTGCTCACTGGGCACTCAGAAATCCATTCCACATGCACACAGCTTCTCCTGGCCCTTGTCTTCTAACAGTTAACCTACCTCTTCATTCCTTATTGCTCCCTGCACTCTCCTCTCACCTTCCTCTCAAAGGCACTTTTGTCTTTCCTTTCTTACTGTGATAGGACTGAGAAGAGTAGAGCCTGGTGGGGGGGTGTCAGAGAGTAAGAAGCCCCCCTTTACCCTCCAAGGAACACAGCATTCCAGAGGACACTTGGCATGCAACTCAGGCTATTTCCAATTTATTGCATTTTAATAGCCCTGGCATTCTCAGAAGCCCACTCCATCCATCTTTAGTACAAATTATATTTCTGTCATCAAAATTGATGTTGACAAATGTGCATAATCAAGCGGCTGGAGGGGCCACTAGGTCTGGCTGATTTATTTCAGAACTTACTTCTAAGGGATTTGAAATATCAAAAAAAGGAAAGAAAGAAAAAAAGGTCATTATTTTCTCTATTGCTTTCTTCCCCCAAAGCAGTACCTTTGTTCTAGGACTCCTTTTAAATTTTAGCAGAGCAGACAGCAGAGTTAAAAGCATCTAAAAGACTTCTGCTATGCAGCAGGTACAAGGAACCTGGAACCTGGTGGTCTGTGTAGCATCCTGACACACATGTCTCTCCTCTGTTCAGGCTGGCTACATGTCTGGAATGCTGGTGCCTGTTGGGGTCGGGATAGCTGGAGCCTTGTTCATCTTGGGAGCACTCTACAGCATTAAGGTTATGAATCGCCGAAGAAGAAATGGTTTCAAAAGGCACAAAAGGAAGGTATGGAAGAAGCAAGAACAAATCTAACCAGTTTGCTGCTTGCCTAATTTGCCTGATAAATTCAGAGAATTTAATGGTGCAGGAAAGATTTCTTTCCATTTAGAGAGCTTTGTATTAGCTGCTCCCCTGTTCTTTAGAGTGGGTCTCCTTCTTGGCTTTGCAGGGAAAGAATTTAATGTTTTCCTGTTTTCTTTCCCCAGCAGAGAGAATTCAACAGCATGCAAGATAGAGTGATGCTGTTGGCCGACAGCTCTGAAGACGAATTCTGAATTGGACTTGGGTTTAATTGAGATATCCGATGAGATTGTTGTTTTATTTTTTATTTGGGGACAGAAAGAAGAAAGAAAATAAATAAAGAAAGAAAGAAAGAACAGTATATCATCACCTCGCTGCTTCCAGGCCTTTGGTCCAGCCCTCCTCTCTGCTGAAGAGTAGACTTTTCTTGTACTGAGCTGAAAAGAAACGTTGTATACTCAATGCAGCAGGCAGTATTTGGTTATTCTTTAGTGTGTTTGCCATCATCAAGGGCTGTAATATAGAAACACATAGCCCACATGTTCAGTAGGAGTAACTGGGCAAGTTAGAGTAAATATTTTGTATTTTTCCATTGTCTTTTCCTTGGTTTGGATTATTGCACTAAAGTTAATGATGTTGCCACCAACGCATCTTTGACTTTGATAGATAAATTCTAAGGAAGAGTAACTTCTCTACCTTATTTTTTTTAATTTTTGGCCTGTGGACATTGGTATACCATACGTCTGCATTAAAGACCAGTTACCACTTGGAATGATTTTTTTTTTTTTTTCTGAGACATCTCAGCCTATTAGGGTTATGTACAGGTTTGTTATGTGTCTTGCATTAAACCTTCCAGCCTCTTAGTTTTTATTACTTTTGTCTCTGTCTTAGTCTCACTGTAAGTAAGAAAACATGCACCAGAAATCATACATTAAATGAACACTTAACTTTGATTTATGCTTGCTTTCTTAAATAGCATGACTTAGTCAAATGGTATGCTGGAAGATTTTTATTTCTTTATCATTATGAGATATTCTTTTGATATATTACTGAAATTAGCCAACAGGAAATAAGGATGACAATAGGATGAGGGTGTTTGAGGTCCTAGAGTGTTTGTCCCTGCCATTTTGTTCTGTGTTTATGTGGTCATTTCTGTGGATACGCCAGAGCATCACTTTTCCATGACTACAGTCCTGCTCTGGGGGGAATGGGACACCAGTGGTCCTTTTTGGCTTTGTTAGAAAAGGCAAGTATGCTTTGGTAGACAATGTCCCAGTAACTAGAGTCCTTATGTACAAAGGAGCTTTGGACATCCCTCATGAGGAATGACTGACTGGTAGATCCTCTCTCATTTTCCTTGGAATGTAATTCCCTCTTCTATACCAAATAATACATTCAAACACCCTGTTCAAATCTGGGTATTTGGGAATTATAGTTCGTTGGATTTAGGTAGTATGGCTTAGATCAGTTCCAAGGATGTATAAAGCTTACCAATAATGCTGTAACTATGGAGAATTTGTTCATAGTCATGAGAGCCTGTTCTCTTGTGACAAGGCCAACTTAATTATTCCTCATTGCTTCTGGGGAAGAACAACACGTATTTGTGTTTTTTCATTTTACTGAAGGTGGAACTGAAGTAGAGGAGAGAAAGAATCAGTCATCAGTTATATCCATGGACTCAGCATGAGAGTCATCTTGAACCGAAACTATTCACAGTATCTTCAGTTATGTGTCCTTTTCCCATGCGTTGCAAGATGTTATGATATTAAAAGGTCCTTTTTTAAAACCTAGGCTTTTTGGTAAGGGATTATTTATTATTAATTTCTGTGTTTGTTAAATGAATGAATTTTCTACAGAGATCTAATGCTCCCATGTGTATTTAAGTATCATCTCTAGGGAACGAACAGGGTAAATTTCCTAGAACGTATTTCTGAATGATGACTAGCTCACAAAAATGCTTTTTATCAAATAATTTTAATGATTTTGGTCCAAAAAGCAAATGTGTGAAGTTGATAAAGAGAAATGAAAAGTCCCATGGAGGCAAATAAAAGCTAGTTCATAAATTGGGTTGAGGTCAAATATTTAAAAGTAGAACCTGAGTCATAATTCTCATCAGTGAATTACAGTTCTGCTAGGAGAGCTGTCTTGCTTCTGTATAAGTGATGCTTTCCAAGAGCAATCTCTTGCTGCATTCCTCAGGCTGGGAGCAAGTAAGCATGAGGGGACACTGCCACCCGCATTCTTGACAAGTTGTATATAGTGAACTAACAATAGGTTCTCTTAACACAAGGACAGGTGAGTGACGCTGATGGTCAGTCCTGCCTGGAGCTACTTAATCTGTAGCTTAAGATTAGATCGGTGCTAACAGTGCCTCTTCAAGCTGTTGTACAGAGAAGTCATAAGTAACAGTCACAAGTTCACACCATGAAGATGACATGTATGTGAATCTGTGCTTTAACAGTCATCTCTGTGGGCACTTCAGCACACATGACTATGTACAGAAAAGGAGTTTGCTTAAATCACAGAAGATTTCTGTAAAACCTATTTAACTGTCTGTATAAAGAAAGATAGTATTTCTGTACAAATCTAATGACTATTACTCAGTCCTAAAAATGAAGATGGGAATCCTGTTGTTGTGACATGGAATTCATGATTCTAAAGTGCATGAGCTGTCTAAAGTGGTCAAATTCAGAAACCCAGATAGAATGATGGTTGTCAGAGATGGGGGAAGGGAGAGGAGGGAGAAATGAGGAGGTATTTTCAGTGGTATAAATTGTCAGCTTTGAAGATGAATAGGTTCTATGCGTTTATACAGTGTAGCACCTATACTTAAAACACTGGGGTTTTTTGTTTTTGTTTTTTTGGGTTTTTTTTTAACTTTTAAATTGTTTTAAGATAGTAGATTTCACATTAAGTATTTTTATCCTAAGACTAAGAGATGAAGGGGAGGAGGACTCTGTGGGAAGGGGCACTTTCCCTAGTCACCCTACCCAACAAATCACACTTGCCATAATGAAGAAAGGAAAATAGAAGCCAAGATAAATGAAAACAGCTACTAGGAAAATCAACAGAAGGCTGGGCTGAGGAGAAGTTTTTTACCATGCCCTTGGCCTCTTTGTGAGTTGCTTCTTTACTAGCTTCTGACTTAATTTATGTCCAATATTTAGAGTTAATTAGTATCCCAGGGTAACAGATTCCTTTAGCAATGCCTTGGCTGCAGCTCATAGCTTACCTCAATGGAAGTTGTCCAGAAACTTAAAGTATTGGTATCTCTAACACAGGTCAAAATTGTTGTAAGGAAAACAAATTAAAGTGTGGTTTGCAAACATATTTAAAGTGGTTATAGCACAGTCAGTTCCAAGGAAGTTCATCATTTTATTAATTTATCGTTTTAATTTAAATTAATTTTTTGTGGTACTAGAGATGAAACTCATGACATCATGCATGTTAAGCAAGTGCTCTACTATTGAGCTATACTCTCAGCCTCCATTTTAATACACAAATAGACATACACACACACACACACACACACACACACACACACACACTTGGAGCCTAAGACTTAAAATGTTAAGGCCAAGAAAACAATATAGAGTAATAGAAATCATTGTGAATGCCTAGTGCTTCCCTATCTGTGTGCTTCTGGATATTTTCTTCCTGTGGAAGTCTAAATGAAACACCAGTTAAGTCATATCAACAACATGCACATTTACAAGAATGTGTGCAGGAACAAATCAACCTTGGGCATTGTGATTTCTGTGGCTATGAATACTCATCATCCCTCTTAGCTGCCGAAATATAGCTTTTGGAAACAAGATATATTATTTGGAAACAGAATGTCATTGGCACAAGATTGTAGCTGTGTGGTCTTTTATAGAAGCAAGCTTTGCTTTTTGGCCCAAGAGAAACATGAAGAGGAAAGATTACAGTGGAAGAAAGCAACACCTCCCTCTTTATGTAAAGATGTAGTAACAAGGAAAGAAATATGTATTGAAGAAGGTGAAAGAAAAATCCAAATACAAATGCATGTGTAACAGAGGTACATGATAGTTTTATGTGCTGGAAAAAAACCAAATTCATAAATGTATTTTTATTTCTGTGGTTCTGGGGATCAAACTCATGGCTTCATGAATGCTGAACAAGTGCTCTGCCCCTGAACTACTACACCCTCCACCCTCATACTCAGCTACTTAGAAAAGCAATGAACCTAAACAAGGAGAAGAAAGCAAATGAGTAAGATCATTACCAGGGAAGGGGCCACAAATATACACAAACCTATTTGATTTCCATCTTTCTCATCAAAGGAAATTACACTAGGTAGAATGCATATGGCTGGAAAGGAACTGAAGTCCACAATACATGGGGAATTGAAAGATGCCTTGGTTTCTTAAAATGAGCTTATGCTCAGTTAAATGTCTTCCTTAATTACACAGACTTCAAATTACTGAATGTAAGCTTTCAGGGATGGGAAATAAACTGAAAAACAAATAGTGGTATTAACCTAATAAAAGCCCCATATTTGGAACGTATAGCACTTCATAAGACACATAACTCCTTTTCAGGGTAGCTATTGAATCAATAAGCTGGGATAAACTAAAAAGAGACATCTCATTATGTTACTCTGATAATTAGAAATCTTGGCAGTCAACATGGCCCAAAACACCATCATGTTTAATTTCTCCTGTGTTATATAAATGCACCAGATGTATCCCATATGAGTAATAATAAATGTATCTACTTCTTTATTAATTTACTCAAATTTCAGCTATGCACATGCCCAGTAAGAGAAACAAAAAGGAAGAAAGAGAAAAAGAAGGGAAAGGAGGAGGGGGGAAAGGGAGGAGAAAACAGCAGCACAAGTACAAAGGAGCCCAGTTGTTTGCTCTCTCGTTCTAGTTTACTGAAAAGCTCAGAACGATGTTAAGGTGAATTCTGAAATCTTCTCCCGTGTAAAGCAAACATCCCTCTGTAGTTACTCAAAAAGCAGCAGGTGAGATAACACAAGTGATAACCACAAATACAATATACTATACGAAAGCAGAAACTTAGCAAGATAGAAGGTAACTTCTCACCTGAGGCTGCAGTCTACAGATAAGATGTTCAAGATTGATATTTCTAAGATGTGTAATGTTTTATGGAATGAGAATGGGAGAGCTGAGAGGGAGTAGAAATGGAAGAATGATTTATATTATTTACAGGGGAAAATCTACTTTTAAAACCTTTCATCACAACGTTCACAGGTGTAGGAATGGGGTTTAGCAAAGTGGCAAGTGGATGAACTCTATTATTTCATTGGTGTTAGGCAGGAGAGGTCATCTACTTGGGTTTCAAAGAAAGAAATCTGGTATCTGGTCAAAAAACTGAGTTATTTATGAACTCTAGACCCCAGCATTTTCTTTCCAAGTAACATTAAAGTGAAAGACAGAACTGAAACATTGGGAATGTTTCTTCAATTTTATGAAGAGAGATAAGACAGAAATAGATCCCTAAAAGGAAAGGACAGTTTTCCAAGAAGAAATTTTACTACAAAAGCCCTATTTCTTATTTCCCATTTCCTTATTTATTTAAGAAATAAAAAGAAAATGGGGAGATGCAAACTGACATTATGATTGAACCAATTAAATCTCATTTCAAATGTTTCCAAGGGTCACATGAGACCCCAGGTTTGGTCTCCACAATAAACAAACAACCAGCCTAACACTCTGTGTTAAGAGGAGTGAGGATGGCTGGTAAGCAAGAGCACTCATTCGGTGGATGCCTTGTGGGAGCAAAAGTAGTAAGACATAGATAGTATATCACCAGAAAGAACTTACAAAGTAGTAGGGAAGCAAATAAAGCTTCATAACTTCATGTCAGGGTCTCTTGGATCCAGAAAAGGAGTATTCAACTCCACCAAGATCAAGGATGTTTTTCTAGGGCAAGTAACATCAAACCTGGGACCCGAGAATGAAAGGTTAGTGAAGGAAAAGGGGAGAAAGGATGCTCGCTCTAGCTAGGTGGATCAGAGTAGGTAAGAGATCATGGGAAAATCATCACTGAGAGGATGGTGGAGTGGAAGGGAAGACATGTGGTATCAAATATGAGGCTGATCCTAAAAGATCTTCTAAGCCATGCCAAGGAATTGAGAGTTTACTTTGAGGATAACTAGAAATTATTGGAGGGTGTTATGCCAGGAAGTAATATGGCCGGGTTTGGGTTCATGACAAGGTTAGAAATCTGAATTTAAGGATTCCAGTCAAGGTGAAGGCTGGCGAAGCAATTCAGGTGAGAGATGACTATAGTCCTGACCAAGGTAAATAAGTGAGTACGGAGAGGAAGGTGGAGTCTTTAGGCATTAGGAAGCAGCAGTACACAGTAAGACTTGGAGACTGGTCAGACATGGAAATGAGTGAAGAAACGGTAGGGAAAGGTGACCTTGAAGCCCTTTGCCTCTCATGAACTTCAGTGTCCTACTTTTTTTGGAGAAAATTCCAGCATCCCCAAGTATGAAAAAAAATAACCTATACTTCTGACAAAAATGTAGAAGCAGCTTCAAGCTCCTATAAAGTGTGTGTGTGAGTGTGTGTGATCATTCTATGTGACTTTCAACAACAGGTGCCAAATAAATCACTTTCAATTAATAAAGCTTCTATTAAACCCTGGAGAAAACTCTAGATATCTCCAATGATGAGTTACTACCTAAGATGTGACTGACTTTCTTGATTTGTGAAGACTGATATGAAAGTCTCTTGTTCTTTGACAAGAAAACCAAAGTTTAGCATCTAGTTTTTCCCTAGGAAAAGAATTCTGCAAAGCTTCTCCTTTAAGGCCAGGCTCAATGAAGAGCATGTCAGTGGCTGCGTGTGCAGCCTAGAGAGTCACATGAGCCGTGTTGTTTCCGTTTCTCAGTACTGAGTGGCATCTGGGTACTTTAGACAGTTGTCATGGACAGTTATTAAGCCCTTTATTTTCTTATGCATATGGGACATAAAGCAAGTTTTCCATGGTTGCCATATCAACATAAAGGAGGACTCTGGAGAGCCTCAGTGGTAACAATGCAGAATCCAGCAACACAGAAAACCATAAGAAGAAACCCAGATCACACAGCCTACTCCCAGGGTTAAACACTGTTAGCGTGGTCTGCATTTTTCTAGTATTTCATTTTTGTGTATTTATGGTATGGAAAACACTCTTAATTTGACACAATATTGGGATTATAATTTACATATTATTGTGTTACCTTTCTGTAGCTGCAGTTTCTCATGATTGTTTTAAAAGGAAAAGAGCTTAGAAAAAAGTCCTGTGCTTGTATTTGAGTGAACCAGGCATATTTCATCATAAACAAGATTTATTTGGCATCTTGTAGTCCAAGAATGCCTGCTTTGATAACAGTGTACATGGTTGAAAGACAAAGACTCCAGAACCAGAACATCCATTGGCTAATGGGATATTCTGACCACCTAGGGCAGCGGTTCTCAACTGAACCCTTTTGGGAGTCAAACTGCCCTTTCACAGGGATTGCTTAAGACCACTAGCTGATCATATATTTACATTATAATTCATAACAATATCAAAATTACTGTTATGAAGTAGCAATGAAAATAATTTTATGGTTGGGGGTCACCACAACATGAAGAACTATATTAAAGGGTCACAGCATTAGGAAGGTTGAGAATCACTGCCCTAGGGAATTAGAGGACATGTTCCCCTTCTTGCCTTGATCTTCAAAGAAAAGATTGTAAGATTTTATAATTAGGCAGCAAAACTTAATTACCACAAGGGTAGATTATGTATGACATTTCAGGAAATACTGAAGGCACATAAACTCACTCGAGTGACAGAAATTGACTAAAGGCTTGTTCGGTTCAACTCTCCAATCTAATTGGTATTTTTTTTTTTTTTTGCATTGCTTATTATTTCAGGGCATGCATATTTTCTACATTTTATCCAGTTGGCTAACATTAAGTAAGAAAACATCCCTTCCGTGTCCATTGCCTCCTTTTTCTTGTCCTTGAGAAAAAGAGGAGTTGTGATTCTCATGCCCCTTCTGGGTTTGATGCACAAGATCTTTTCATGCATCCTTTCTCCAGCCCTGTTAGCTCTGACAGATCTGCAAATGTCAGTAGGTAAAGACATTTTTTCCCCCTTAACAACTTTTTAAACTTACTCTGTAGTTTAGTCTGACTTGGAAACTGTGATCAATTCTCCTGCCTTAGCATCCTGATTACAGGCTGTGCCCCCTGTACCACGGGCATGCACCATCATGACAATAAGACATCATAAGACAATGACGTAAGATTCATGTTTTAATAAAAATGTTTTGTTATTTTCTTTTCGTCTGAAAGATTTACTTATTTTTATTTAATGTTTGAGTGTTTTGCCTGCATGTCTATATGCGCATCATGTATGTGCCTAAAGATGGTCTTGGATTTCCTGGAATGAGAATTAAAGAGACCTGTGAGGTGCCGTGTGGGTTCTGAGAATCAAATCCAGGTCCACTGCAAGAATAGCAAGTGCTCCTAACTGCTGAGCCACCTCTCTAGCCCACATTTCATTATTTTTACCACCATATATTTTCAAGAAAACTATTTGATGACACTTAATGAAACCCTATGTTGCTGGGTTTTTTGCCCAAGATTTTTGTAAGCATCTCCACTAGCCCCCTCTCCTGCAGGCTGCTTGCGGATGGCAGCTTCAGTCTTGGTTTTGAGGTTGCTTTTAAGGTATTTAGTTTTTGTTACATCAGGTGGGTGAACATTGGCTTTGGGCAGCTAGTCCATTCCCAATTGCTCCAAGCAGAGGTATCACAAAGAATACTGCATATTGAGCAATGGCCTGACATCACTGAAAGAATCTTCTGCTGAAATAGGTCGTGTGTAATAGACACTTGAGTTATTCAGTATTTCGTTTGTTGTTAGCTGTTTGTCATTTATTAGAGAAGTGGTTTGAAGTGACTCCTTTATTTCACCTACTGCAGCAGTGAGTCTGTGCAGGGTTCTCCTGTTTGCTCTGCTGTAGGTCACTGTGGGACTTTACTTGACACACGTACATATACATCCTGACAATGCAGGGAGCTAGCTTGGCAGCCTTAACCAGTAGAGACGGAAGCTGGTGGGTAAATAGCCCTGCCATCTGGTAGTCATCTAGCCACCTTATATGGAGTTTATGAAAGATCTCAGAATATTCCTCAAGCAGTGCCACCTTGAAAATTCATTCTTGTGCTGGCTTTCTTTTCTTCTCTATTGCAATGTTTTCTGCATGAAAGACTCTGTCTCAGGCTCTGCTCTCAGGGGAATAGAGGCTATGATAACCAGCGTTGGAATTTTGGAACGAGATCACTGGTTAGTGATAATAATGAGTCTCTTCTTAGAAGTAGGTAGAGTGGGTATGCCTGGCCTGCAGTGTTTCAGTTACTAAGGCTTTTTACTTGTGCTAGCCTAGGATGGAGTTCAGACAGAAGGCAAAGCATTAATTATGTTGCAATCTGTGGTCTATAAACAAAAGACACAGAAATTAGTGAGGAGTTGACTGGTGTGTTCAGACTTCTGGAAACTTTGAAAATAGAAAATAACCGTTGTGTCAGTCAATTATCTCCACTATAATGTTTCAATAGCTAGGGTGTGTCAGGAAGTGTTTAGAATGATCTCATTGGCAGAGAATGATAAGATTCTTATATTTAAAGTCACAAGTCAAGCAAGCAACCCAAAGCACCCCAGACACTGGTCAGTGGTGGAGAACTCTAGAACAGATGGTCAAGAAAAGAAATAAAGAATGCCATTGTGGCTTTGGAGTAGCTTGAATTAATTCTGTTTAGAAATTATGGTCAGCTACCATGTTGAAGCAGATTCCTGGATAGACCACACTTAAAGACAGGTACAAAAGAGCTCAAAAACTGAATTATATCTTCTTGTTTATGCCAATACTGTAGTAACCAAATCCGTGTAAGTGTCAATCAGCCCCACATAGGTGCAGCTTGGCTGACTCTATCGTTGTGGTGTGACTTGCTCCATTTCCAGATGCTGGAGCATTCCAGCTCCATACATGGGGACTAGATCAATACGCAGGCAAATACAACTGAGAGTGTGGGGAAGTTGCCTCTGTGACAAACATGCCTGACAGGTGAAAATGAGGAATGATGGGTGACCGCTTTGTCTTTTCTTTTCCAAGGTAGATTGTTTTCGTTTGCAATTTCTAAGGCTCCTTGGAAAGCCCAAGAAACCAGTCACCTCTAACAGTGACCAACTTGATAATCAATGATCCTGCATAATCTTTCCTCCCCTGCTCATGTACCTTCTGACTCCATGACATCACCATTATGGTGTTGAAGCCTTTGCTTTGGGTTCTGTTTTGAAGCAGAATTAAACTAAGACAAGATGCAAGAGAAGGAGGGGAGGGGAGAAAGGGGAAGAGGGGAAGTTCACATCAAGGTAAGAAACTGTGTTATGCTATTAGACTGCAGGAATATTTTGGGACATCAGAGCCCGATTTAGTGCTATGATATTTCTAATAACGTAGATGACACATCTAGGCCACATGTTCCTTGTTAAAGACTCTTTAGCCAGAGGATAGAGCAATTTTAGAGCTGGAAGGATCCTTAGATCTCATTCTCAGTATCTTTTATTTTAAAGAAAAAGAAGTTTGGGCTGCATATCTATGCTATTCTAATTCATCTGATAAAAGAGTTTACTGTGTGTCAAAGCATACAAAACTAACCTGAATACTGTTGACCACTGTCTTCCAGAGTAAAATTAGATGCATAAGAGTATTGAAGACAAAAGACAAACAAATTAAGATAAGTTTAAATAAAGTGAAGGCTGACCTATTTTCAATAATAAAGGGGGTAGAATGTTTCAAAACTTTGCACTACTGAGAACTAAACTGGGGCTTTTTGAAAACAAAATATTTATTTACCTTATGTATGCATGTTTTCCCTGCATGTGATTCTCTGTACTGTGTGTATCTTATGCCTTCAGAGATTAGAAGACAATGTCAAATCATCTGGAACTGGAGTTACAGATGGTTCTCAGCAATCATGTGGGTGCTAGGGATTGAACCACAATCCTCTGGAAGAGCAGTCAGTGCTCATTACTACCGAAAAAATCTCTTTTGGGTCTTTAAAATTGGGGCTTTAGACACACAAGGCAAATGCTTTACTACGGAACCACAGGCTGAGCCCAGAGGTGGAGATATTTTAGGTTAGAGAAACATACTTTGCAGTAGGTAGATTTTTCTCAAATCTTTTTAAATTTTTGCTCACAAAAGAAGAAAAATCACACATTGTACCATGCCAGCTGGGCATTCTGATGTCTACTGGATAGGTTAAGAAGCAGAATGTTTAGATAATGTAAGTTAATATCCAAGATAATTTCTAATCTAAGAAGTTTGCTGTATTCTTCCCACCTACTTTGTCACATTTCCTCCATCAAAGAGAAGCTCATCTTCCCTCGGTCTCCAGGAGGCCCAGAGGTTCTAAGCCAGTTCCTCATGTTGTAGTCACCCCCAACCATACAATTGTTTTTGTTGCTACTTCATAGCTATAATTTTACTACTGTTATGAATTGTAATGTAAATATCTGGTATGTAGATGGTCTTAGGTGACCCCTGTGAAATGATCTGGGGTGATTTGAATGCAAATGCCCCCCATGGGCCCATAGAGAATGGCACTATTAGGAGGTATGGTCTTGTTAGAGGAGGTGAGGCCTCATTGGAGGAAACCTGTCACTGAGTGATGGCTTTGAGGTTTCAGATGTTCAAGTCAGGCCCAGTCTCACTCTTCTGCTGCCGGAGGATCCATACGTAGAATTCTCAGCTTTGCTCCAGCACCGTGCCTGCCTATATGCCACCATGCTTCCAATCATAGCAATAACGGACTAAACATCTGAACTGTAAGCCAGCCTCGAATAAATACTTTCCTTTATAAGAGTTGCTGTGGTCATAGTGTCTCTTCACAGCAATAGAAACCTTAACTAAGACAGGGTCATTTGACCCCCAAGTTGAGAACCACTGTTCTAAGCCATCTTGCCAGGCATCTGAAAGTCCATTGAACTGGCAATAGGTCCCAGGCCATTCCCCTGGTCCCTATACGCCCAAATTTCCACAAAAAGAACTGCTCAAGTTTCCTCAAGATTAATTAATATGCCTCATTTCCTCCTTTGCCTTCCAATCACTCAGCTGAAATTTTCTACCATAATGCTAGTTATGACTTGAAAATAGTTTTACTTAAAAAGATCATTCCTACTTAAAGTCACTCAAATTTGTAGAAGACTTATTATTTTTCTTATTGCTGTGGCAGTAGGCCTAACAAAAGCAACTCAGGGAAGGAAGAGTTTATTTAGCTCCCCATCATAGTGGGGAAGGCATGGCCACAGAGCATGAGGCAGGTGGTCATATTTTGTCCACAGTCGGGAAGCAAAGAGAGATGAACGCTAGTGCTAAGCTAGTTTCCTCCATTTTATTTGGTCCAGAACCACAGGGCATGTAATAGTACTGCCCATATCAGGGTGGGTCTTCTCACCTCAAATTAATCCTGTCCAGAAACTCCCTAACAGACATGCTCATGAGCTTGTCACCTAGGTAATTTTAGATCCTGTTAGGTTCACAGCAGGCAAGGTAGTTGTATAAGTCATGCTCAATAAAAGCATTACTTGTCAATCACTGACAATTTAAAACATCATATTCTTAATGTTCTTATAAGGGGTCCATTCATTCATTCAACACACATATTTTAAGTGTCTAGAGCTGTGATGTTCAGTACAGTAGGAAGTAGCCACACATAGATATTTAAATTTAAGTGAATTAAAATTAAACTAAAAATTTTAAATTGGTATCTTAGTCACACTAGCCTCATTTCAGCTGCTCAAATGGGCACCACAGATGGCCAGCAGCTGCCATGTTGGAGGAAGAAACACAGAACACTTCCATCTTCAGAAAAACTTCTACTGGACAGTTCTGACCATTCTGCCACACTATTAAATTCTAGGGATACACCACGTGAATAGATAAGGTCCCCAATTTATTAGATTATGTTTTGAGGCCAAGAAAACAAATATACATAAAAATTTAAATATAATAGATAGTAATTAGTGTAATAAAGCAAATACATAAGATGCAAAAGAGCATTGTGCACAGTGAAATAATGTGAAGACTCCAATGGGAAGAGAGCAAAGGCAGAGAGAACAGTAGGTGTGAGCGCTCTTACAGTGTTTCACAACTCGGGAAAGGGGTCAGACCGTGTGAGGGCTATGGGCATCTGCAGGAGAAGATCAGCCAACAAAGGATGTCGCTGTGTATGGAAGTGCGCGAAACAGCAAATGCATACATAGCACTGTTTCTTTAACTTAGCATGCACCAGAATCACCTGGAAGGTTGATTAAAACAAACTGCTTAGCCACACACACAGACTTCTGGGTCAATAGACTTGGCTGGGCCCCAAAATCTGCACTTTAATATGCTCACAGGTAATGCTGTGATGTTCCTGATCTGGAGAGGACATGTTGAAAACCATGATTTACGCAAAGACATGAAAGCTCAGAGAGATGCCATCTCTATCCCGAGTTTCACAGACAGTTTAAGAGACAGTACAGGCAAAGATGGAATGAGAGGAAAAAGCAAGACTGGAAAGTCTGAGATTCTCAAACCCTTATGCTATTGATTACTTTTGCCTTGATGCGACAAAATACACACTGCAAATGACTTGAAGAAGGGAAGATTTACTTTGGTTGTAGTTTCAGAGGGTTCAGTCCATGGTTGGTTAGTCTCATACCCTTGGGCATAGCACTGTGACCATAGGACTGTGTGGAGAAGTTTCTTTACCTTCTGGCAGGCAGGGAGCGGTGATAGAAAGGGAACAGAGCATCATATGCCTTTCAAAGACACTCCCGGTGACCCACTTCTTCCATGTATGCTGTACCCCACAAAGTTTCTACTTCCTCACAAGTAAATTCTACACCCAGCTGAGCACCCAAGTGTTCAACATATGAGCCTGAGCAGGACATATCCCGTTCAAACTATAACACCTATCAGTTTTCTTTTTCTGACAGGAGGCAAATGGTAGCTGCATGTTGAGAAATGCTTGATGTGGCTCCAATGGAGGCAAGTAGGAGATGACCTCTGCATGATTCTCAGGAATCCTTCTTGTGATATGGTTCATTTCAATGGGACGGCCTTTCCTCCTATTCTAGTTTGTGTCCCTGTTACAGTAACAAAACAATGATCCAACAGCATGCCAGAAGGAAAGTGTTTGTGTCACCTTACCTTTGACAGTCTGTCATAGAGAGAAGCCAGGGCAGGAGCTCAAGACAGGAACAGAAGCAGAGACCATGGGGGAAGGCTGCTCACTGGCTTGCTCCCCATGGCTTTCTCAGCTATTTTCTTATACAACCTGGAATTACCTGCCCAGGTGGTACCACACACAGTGGGCTGGGTCCTTCCATTACAGATATTAATCAAGAAAATGACCCACGGGTGTGTCCACAGACAAATCTGATGAAGCCTCTCAACTGAGGCTTCTTCCTAGATAACTACAGCTTCTATCAAGTTGACAAAAACAAACCAGCACATTTCTAGATTTATTAATCATAGACATACTAGATATTAAATATGTACTTGACTTAGATGACTTTAGACCTCTTGGCCTTTAAATTTTTCATACAGAAAACACCTCCTATACTTCTACTGCATATTTAAGGAACCATGGCTTAGAAGTATTTATTGGTCAGTTTCAGAGTATTTCAACAGTTTTAAACATAAACAGCCCCTTCTCCAATCCTTTTTTTTTTCAGAAGAGGAGAAAAGAACACATCAAGATGACAAAGGATGACTTGTCAACCTGTGGCTCCAAGCTTTGGTACAGAACAGATTCACCTCTGAGGAGCTTATAGAAATAGCCAGTCCAGCCCTGATGCCAAGGTTCTCCTTTCATTGGTCTGACTTGGGTGCCATACACTAGTATTTTTACTATCATAAGAGCATCTAGTGCTCTTAGTATCCAAGTGCTAGGTATCCATGGCCTAGAAAATGTTTTTACATCTGCTCTCTCAGGAGGTTGGGCATTGATTAAAGTTAGGAAATTGATTAAAGACAATAATTCTCAAACTGGGGCATGCATCAGAGCTACCTGGGCTTCTTAAAGCACATAGAGCAGAGCACTACTCTCAGAGATCCATTCAATAGTTCTGAGAAAGACCTGCAAGTCTTTGTTTCCAGTGAATTCCTGATTGTTTTCCTTGCTACATGTCTGTGGACCATACTTCGGGAGCAATTGACTTAGCAGATTCAGAAATGCAAGTTAGGAAGCTACCACCACTATCCTGAGTCCTACAACTAGTTGAGCAAGAGAAAAATCCTATCACAGTCTTGAGTCTGAATGCTTGAATTCTTTGCCTTATACCAGGTTGCATAATGTGTGTACCATTATGTTCCATCATCTCCACAGTCTGTCAATTCATATCCACTCACCCCCAGATAGCTAGTCTACACTGTACAGGGAAAATTAATTCCAAATGTATTAGAGGGAGGTAACTGCTTATTTCCATGTGTGCCGTGTTACTATTGATTCAATAGCAGTCCTACTCCCAGACATCTGTGATGGAGGGATATTGCTTGAATGAAATGCATTTACAAACTGGTTGTTGTTTAAGGTTCACAAACCTACACAAGAAAGGAACTGAACTGCCTTGTAGAGAGCAAGACGACAGTGTGCTTTTATTATTGAAAAAGGAAGAAGTTAGAGAGAGGGCAAGGCAATTGTGGTGGGAGGAGAAGAATCCAGAGACAAATTCATGATGCCAGGGTACCTAAAGGTCTTAAAGATATTTAAGGTTTAATGGAAGTTGTTTGTTTTGCTTCAGTAAAAACTTTACCTCTTTTTCCATGGAGTCTACAAAATATACACACACCTGTAGGAAAGCCAAAATTGTGCACAAGGTGACATGATCTGCTTGGGCTAATGTGACCCAGAACTGAAGATAGGATATAAAGGATGGTGGCTGAGGAAGCAATTATTTCACATGAAACAGACAATCTTAGATAGGGAGAGCTTGGCAGTTTGTTTGTTTTAGGGGGCAGAGTGATGGTTTGAATGGGAGTAGCCTCCATAAGCTCATATATTTGACTACTTAGTCCCCAGTTTTTGGAACTGTTTGGGAAGGATTAGGGAGTGTAGCCTTGTTGGAGGAGGTGTGTCACTGGTAGCAGGCTTTGAAGTTTCAAAAGGTTCATGCTATTCCCAGTGTGCTCTCTGCCTCCTGCCTATGGACTGAAACGGGAGTTCTCAGATGCTGCTCTAGCCACCTGTCACTATGCCTTCTTTTACTCTGTCATCACAAACTCTAACCTTCTGTGACAGTACGTCAAATTAAACTCTTCCTTTTATAAGTTACCTTGGTTATGGTGTTTTTATCATAACAAAAGAGTCAATTCAGTGTAGTTTGGATTTCCACAGGAAGTCAGGTGCAGGCAGTAAGCAGGGAGCAGGACAAGCAGAAGCAGTATGCAGGGATCTTATTAGAAACATTTGTAGGGCTGGTGTGCTCAGCCAACCTCTGGGCAACAAGCAAGAGAACGATCTTGATCTGGGTTAGAGAAAGATTCCTGCTAGCTAAGCTCTTGGGCCAGTAATGGATTACTTTCATAGTGGTCTTGATCATTCTCAGGAAAAGCGGGTGATAGACTCAAATGCAAATATTTGAAAGAGCTAGAATGGGCCAAAGCCACAGGTTTGGGCAGCAATGGGTTTGAGCTCGCCCCAAGCAGTCATTCTCATGTTGACAGGGGAATCTACCCCATCTACGTTGTCTTGGGTCAGCTGTGGCCATCCTGGACTGTTATAATTCCTGTTTCCTTGAAACTAAGATAGACTTATTCAAGCAGGGGCTGAAACAATAGTCCACTCTTAAAGAAAAACACTGCAAAATAATTCAGATCTAGAGAATCTGCAAATGAAAACAAACAATTCAGAAAGCAGGATTTACTTTACCCCTCCTCTGGATCTCCCATACATGTCAACTCAAGGCCTTTTATTTCACTTTAGGCAACAAAAGTATAGTTCTGTAGGATTTCTTCATGCACTCTCATCCCTGGGAAGCAGCTAAGTCATTGACATCAGTGAAGCTCCAGGGAAGATGGCCACATGTCCAGGTTAGGTCTTCAGTTGGAGGCTCCAAGAGCCAATGGGAAGTACAGAATTCCTGGGAGGCATGGCAGTGGATGCAACTCAATTTATTGAGGGAATGGTGGTCACATTTATAGGAAAAGGGTAGGATCTCTGGCACCCAAGGGCATCAGGAAAGGCCCATTAGTTAGGGCAGCATAGGTACGACAGTCCCATTTGCATGTGGGGTTCATAACCTAGACCTAGGTGACCATATTGCCATTGCCTAAAGTTCTGGGAGGTATAAGGAAGTCCCAGCCCTGGGACTGCAGCACAGATAAACATCAGCCATCTCACATACCTTTGAGGAGGTGGTACCTTTGAAGAGGTGGTAGTGTCAGAGCGGGAAGGGAGGAGCCACGGAACACCTCCTCTCAGAGTGAGAGTTCCAGAGTTCAAAGCACACTTCAACCCCCTCTTTAGTTCTAGGACAGCCTCACACAGTGGGTAAGAGAGTAGGCTTTGGTTGCTCAAGACCTGGCTTCCAATCCTGGCTTTTGCTTGGTGTACCCCTAGGTATGTTTCATAAGTTCTTTTTTCCCCCATCTCCAAAGTGAGGAGAATTAGTGTTCCTTCTACTCCAGATCTTGGCTGCTGGCAGTTGTGTAGGTGCTGGAGAGGATAGATTGGATATGAGAGGAGAAGCGAACAATGGCTGGCCATGCATGGAACTTCTCAGCACATTTACAGGCAGCTGCTTCCCTAATGGGCATTTCTATCACTTTAGAAATTCTTGCTTTGTTTGGGGACTAAATTGTATGTACTCTCCCACTCCCAGTCTTCTTTTCCCTTCTCAGAAAAGTGCATGCAGTGGCTCCTGAGTTGTTTACAAGATAATATAGTCTCTGTCAAACATTGAACTGTCCTGGAAACACACAGTTCCAAAGCATCTCTGTTGACCTGTCTCTCTACTTGATTGCACAGAGCTTGGAGCTTCACAGTTTTAGAAAGCAGGGTACCATGCAGGCAAGACAGTGGCAACACCTGTAGTAAATCTCCTTAGAGAGCCACTTGTCTCCCCAAACGTTGGGAGCATTATGCTTCTCAAGAAGCTAGAGAGGGGTCCCTGTGGTGAAAGGCCCCCAAAGAGGGACTGCTATTGAACAGGGAAGGGAGTGTAAACTATTCACACTTTATTGGAGGAAAAGAAAAGAGAGAGAATATTTGGAAGGCAGAGATCTCTCCTGCCATGTGGTTGAGCTGAATTCTGAGATAGCTCAGTACAAAGGACCATGTGTATATTCCAAGGTGGTATTCTCAAAATCATTTCTATTACCCAATGATATTCTGGCTGCCACACAGAGTTATTTATAAATCTCAAATCGCAGAGTGTCTTTTTTTTTGAGAGTATAAGTATATATCTGCCTTGTCTTATTAGTCCTAGTTTATGGCCGTTGCAACTACATACTTATTAATAATGCCTCTTCCTCTCAGAGTCATGAAAAAAAAAAGGTTACTCTCACTTTTGAGGATCTTGCATTAGTTACTTTTCTTTTTACTATGACAAAATGTCCCACAGAAACATCTTAAAGAAGAAAGAGTACATTTTGGCTCATTTTTCAGAGTACAGTTCTTCATGGTAGAGATATCCATGGCAGAAGCATGAGGCAGTCTGCTGTTTACACTGTGTCTGTAAACAGTCACCTTACACAGTCAGGTAGGGGTGGCTAGTGCTTGGCTTATTCTTGGCTTTATTCCTATTCTTCTTTCTTTAGATTTTCTCAGTCTGAGTCCCTGGTCCATTGGGTGGTGCTACCCACATTCAAGACTTCCTCAAAGAAGTATGTCTCTTAGGTAATTCCAAATCCATTCAAATTTACAGTGAAGAGTAACTATCACTGGTCTCAGTGTGAGACTCTGCCAAGTAAATCAACTAAGGTGAAAAGAATACTTGAGGGGGAAGATCTGTGAGCCTGAGTTTCAGAGGCAGTGGCTACGACAGGAACTGCTGTGGGGTAGACTCTGAGCAGCCACATTCAGAGCCACAGCAGCCAAGAGTCTAAGCTGAGAAGGATGTCCAGCGCCAGGCGAGGGGAGACTATCTACTTTCTACAAACTGGGAGATAATATGCACTCATTGTATTGAGATTTGAAAAATCTTGAAAAAGACTAATAGGGGTGAGGACCATACTGCTCTAGGGATTTGTTTTCTCTAGTAGCTAGCATGCTTTCCAAAAACAAGACTATGAGCTCAGATGAGAAAGCAGGCTGGGGTCTTGGCACACCTTTAGGGCTTCATATTTTATCATTCTGAGTGTTAATGCCATTTTCATAGCATTACCAACCAGGGACCCTCATGACCTGCCTCTTCTCTTTTCCTTTGCCCCTGCTTCTGACTGCTGTTCAAGTTTTTCTCTGTGATTCTCCCTGGCTTTAATGAGTAAAACATGCCCTTACCCAACACAGGGATGCTGGTTCATCAGGGAAATCAGGAAGCTGAGCAGCTGTGGACACAGCTGGTGTCTGGAAGCCCTTTGGCACTGTCCAGCTATGTTTCTGATGAGTACACGCTTTTCAGAAGGCATTACCCTAAACATTTTAGCCACACAAAGCTCTCAGAACAGCATTCAAATGCTGTTGGCTAGACTGTTGGGCTCTGGAAGCCATTTTGTCAGACACAGCAAGTTCTCATACCTGGATTCTGAAGACTCAGCATTCCAAAAGCACACTCAATCTTCTCCACTTACATTGAAAAATCTGTCCTCTAAAATTCCTCCCCAAGAAATAGTAAGTGTGTCCTTTGACCATGTCTACTGTCATGGTGTTCGATCTGGGAGAGAGGATTAGGGACCATGTGAAAGCATCACTTTTGGGGATGTCAGAGTCTCCTTGGAAGAGTCCTAATTAAGGACTTGGAATGATTGACAGGTGGTGGAAGCTGGAGAAAAACACTTGACATGCAGCAAGCAGAAGTCAGTGTCTGCTGTAAAAAAATACTGACAACTGGAGACCTTGAAAAATCTTTGCAGGTAATGCTATACTTTTGTTCTTTAGACAAACATTTAAGAAAATCATCTGAGGTGGCTGCCAATTGCTTTTGTTCTTTTAAGCAGGATATCCCTGTCACTTGGTAGCAAGTATGTTTCAAACTTAATGGGATTTATTTTCTTATACTGTGCAATCTTGCCAAGCATGGTCTTCGATTTTTTTTTTTTTTTAAGTTCCATGTGTGTGAAGAGCATCATCTTATTTACTTACTGCTGAGGGTAGTCTAAGTTTGGCAGGAAAGTAGCCCTCTAAAAGATGAAGGAGACAAAATTTACACTTGCAACATTTTTGTCAGGCTCTGTATTTGCATGCCCTGTATCCTATTTCCTCGTCCTTATAATTTTGAGGTAGAATGAGGTCATATTATTCCAGTTATAATATTCCAGTTACAAGACTGTGCAATCCCAGCTGCCAGCACAAGAACAAGTTTCTCATCCTCTTCACTAATGAGCTCAGATTAGTTCCCCACGCCTCAGTTTCTTTGTCTCTAAAATAGATCTAATAGTGATAGCGTCTGCCTCATAGGTATTGTTCTGATTAGGTGAGACAATACATGTTAAAAATACATCCCAGCTCCTGCTTCATGGAAAGTGACTAAGAATATTCCCTGCCCCCAAAATGGTGGGGATATTTTAGGTTACATGTGTTCAGAGAATAAAAACCAGGGCCAGCTTCACAGGGTATCATCATGGCCCCAAGGACTAGTACTGTTTTTTGGCTTCTGTGTGAGAAGGGAGCTCAAAGGCTTGGCAACACCCTTCCAAGTATGAATAATACAGGAGAATCTCTCTTCCTGAACAGCAAGCTGTATTTCTTCATATAATGCTAGAACTGAGATCCCTTTCAAGGAACAGTGCAAAGACTTTCCTGCGGTGATAGTAATATTCTGTGTGCGGCATATATGTAGCAGCCATTGGCCATGTGTGGTTATTGAGCACTTGATTGTGGCTAAGCTGGCTCTGGAATTGAATGCAAAGCTTTTATTGCATTTCAGTAGCTTTAAACAAATAATATGGTGGCACACGTCTGTAATTTTACTGCTTGTGAGGCTGACACAGGAGGATTGTGAGATCACAGCTAGCCTGAGTTATGTAGCAAAACCAATTAAAAAATCTAAATAGTCATATATGACTAAGGGCACCCTTTGGACACTGCAGCCTTAGCTCTCTTAACCTAACACACACACACACACACACACACACACACACACACACACACACATCACCCACACCCCACACCCCACAACTACAACCACCAGACATGCATACCACTATGCATGTTTCTCAGGTACATACCATTGAATGGAAAGGGTGGAAGGGGTTTCTAAGCCAGCATCATTTTTTGCTTTAAACTAGCCATTTAGCAACACCAAAGACTCATCTAAGGTTCTGAGGCTCTTCATTCTAGTTCTTTCTGGGGCTGGAGCACAGGCTTCACAAAATGCTTGTCAGGAGGAATAAGCAAGGAAGAGCAGGCCACAGTCTAGAGATGGTACAAGGTGGGGAGCTTGCCCCTGCATGCAGACACCACTGGAACATTTCCCTCTCAACCTAAGTCACTTTGCCCAGGCTCACAAGACTGGAGGAAGTCCCTTTTACCTTTACTTTTTTGCAGGGCAGGGGGCCTAGACAGGGTTTCACTGCTGTAACTCTGGCTATCTTGAAACTCACTCTGTAGACCCAGGCTGGCCTTGAACTCACAGAGACCTGCCTGCCTTCACCTCCCAAGCCCTGGAATTAAAAGTGTGTGCCACCACCACTTGGCTTTACCTTTATTTTTTAACACATACTTGCTTTCTCTCTCAAGATAACTGGCAGTGGAATTCTAATTATCTTGGTACCGTAGTTCTTAAGAGTCAGTCAGAAAAATAAAACCACGCATGTGGATATATTTTTCTAGATCTAGACCACTGAGTGTCAGGAATAGCCATGTTATTACAAAGTGATCCCGTTTCATCCCCACAGTGGAAAAGGAGATAGATACTTGTATGAGCGTGGACTGTTATGGAAGCAGAGTTTGAGACAAAAGGCTTATTCCCAGGTAATAATTTTGTAATAGAATTGGTGAAAACAGGATTAAGGAGCAGGAAGAGTAAGGAGAGAAAGCACTGATGTGTGAGTAAATGTTTATCAGCTAGCTCTCTGGGGAAAAATAAACAAACAAACCCTGATATGTGCTTGTATACCTCTTCATTGTTGAGACAAAGAACCCAACAAAAACAGCTTCAGGAAAGAAATGCTTGTTCTGTCTCACAGTTTGAGGGTCCATCATGGCACAGAAGTCAGGGTTGCACGAGTGTGAGGCAGCTGGTCATATTGTGCAGCCAAGGAGCAGAGAAATGAATGCTGGTGCCCTGCCCACTTTCTCCTTTTTATCAGTCTGGGATCCCAGTCCACAAAATGGTGCTGCCCAAAGCCAGGGTGGGTTTTTCCTCTTCAGTTAAATCTCTCTGGAAATGCCCTCTTAAACTCACCCAAAGGTGTGTTTCTGTGGTGACTGCAAACCCAGTAAGCTGACAGTGAAGATTAACTATTACAGAGATGCTTACTTCTTTCTACCATGTAAGTCCTCTCCCACGCCAGTTTCAATCTGACATTACTGAATGTGGAGTTAAGAAGAGACACATCCTAACATGAGTCACAGTGAACTCCAAGGTGTCACTGAGAGGAGAGCCCATACAAAGACGGTGTAAAAAGTTATCCACTGCTATTGGCAACTGCTCAATCACAAAGGCACTTTGGAGGGAGTTTGGAGCAAAAGGGGGAAACATTCATCTACCATTTTTCTTCCTGTGTTGGTGGATGACCATGCATATAATGGTACACAGCTGTGGCAGCTCAGCAAATAGGACAAGGAGGCATATTCATTGGTGGAATCCCTGCCAGACCTCAGCAGGGAACCACAATCCTGGTCAGTGCCATACTGAACAGTGGAACCCTGAGCATCTGAGCTCAGGTGTTTTTATTGATTCAGAACTCCTCAAGTGCTCTACTTATCAGTAGATCATGTACATGTGCAGATCATGAGCAGTCAAACATCCTCCACATAAATCCAATATCTGCAGACAATACAAAATGCCAAGGTCTAGTTAGCCTTTTCCCCAATGTTGCATCAAACAATATTTTACACATAACTAAAAATAAACATCCACAGCACATGGATATTAGCTTCCTTGTGTTTCTGGGATGAATTGCAGGAATGCTAATGAGATTCCCTGGCATGTGTCAGCAGCTTCAGAGAGGGTCCAAAGCAGAAAGTGACAGACATATTCTGTGGCTTCAGACAAGGTACTTCCAGCTTCTTCCCTTGTGAAGTTGGTCGAAACCAGTTACCTTGCCTGAAAGAAAATGAAGTGTTCAGTATCCTACTTCTGGGTCTGGAGTCTCTTTGCCTTTGTCCTCTTGCAATGCTCCTTACCTATCTCATAACAAGAATGCTGTCCACACTGTCACTAAGGGCCAGTCCTGAGTGGGGATTTTAGGGAAGAAGCATTCTATTTACAACTGACACATTGCATATTCATCCATAAATTGGCTCTGGAAATCTTTCTTTTCCTCTAGAGTGAGTGAAGTCAGTGATGTCAATAAACATAGGGCAGACACCAAAAGAGTCTGTGATAACTCTTCACATAATGGAAATCTTCCTTCAAAACTAGCTATACTCAGCTGACCACAAGATCTATTGAAACAGAACAGGTGACTTTAGTCACATGCTCAATTTCTACCACTTCTCAGTGGCCCCTGAGAAACTTTCTTTTCCTTCTCAGAGTCTAATATTTCTGTCACAGTAGGCATGGCTTTTCCTTAGCACCCTAGGTCCTCCTGTTGGGTATTTTCAAGTCTCAGGTACCATTCTTGTCCTGTCTGGGTCTCTGTAGACTTTTGTATTTGTTAGATTACAAAACCCACGTGGCAAGGCAGCCTATCATAAACTTTTATGGTGCTAAGGATCTCATTCAGGGTCTTGTGCATGCTAAGCAAGTGATTCATCACTGAAATGCCACCCCTAAGTTTGCTGATTAGTCTGCTGTAAAGCCATTTCCACTGGATTCCACTACTAAAGTTAAAACAAAAGAAAACAAAACAAAAAACCACTTGATATGTGGGTAGGAGCACTCTTCTCAAGTAGTACGTCTATGGTCTTAAAAACCAAAGAAGTTCACTAAGTGATGTGTCTTTTTCTCAGTATCAGGGCTTATAAAGAACTGGAGCATTTTTCTTCACCTTTGGTAAGGTTTAACAAGTGTGTGTCAGGTAATTGCCCCCTTGAAAGCCTTCACCAATGTAGCATCTCCTTTAAAAATTGCAGGTTGTTGTTATTTATTTTGCTTGTTTGTTTTTTACCTATCAGCACTTGGCTTCTTACTAGACTGTGAAAAATGCTTATTTCTTGCCCCCTGGATATGATTTGTACTGTTACTACACATACGGAGATAAGCCCTTTTCAGAATACTGACAATCAAAATCTCTGCAGATGCACTGTGAAACAAAGAAATTTGATAAGACATGATAATGCATATTGCATTCCTTATGTAAAAAGCAAGCTTTGATCATCTTTATTGACAAAGGGATAAGAATGTACTTAATAAAGAAATCACTGCCCCTAAACCAAGGGCCAGAGACTGTGCTGATTTCTTTAGTGATGATACTGTTTCTGACCAGCTGCTGAAATTTGAGTCACTATTCACTTAAATGTAGGGTAGCCTACTGTACTCTGCCATGACCCATTTTCTTTTCAGGGACTGGCAGGTGACTTGATTGGGACTGCCATTCCTACATGCTTTATGTTTTTCAGTGATAGTCATAAGTTCTGTGGTTACACCCCAGAGCTGAGGTGATATTTGTTCTATCTCTTGGTGTAGGGTGGGAACAGTTTTAAGACATTTCAATTAGGTCTTTCTATTAAAATGGCTCTTAATCAATGGATCAGGAAAGAAAGTGAAGTTTCTCTTTGATATTAAGAATGTCTACCCACAGATTTGAGAGATAGTTCAGCAGTCCTTTAGAGGATGTGAGTTCATTTCCAATACCTGCTCTGGCAGCTCATGACATCCTGTGACTCCAGCTCTGGTAGATCCCTCTTCTGCCCACCACAGACACTCACACACACCCAGATACACATAAATAAAAGTCTCTTTAACAGAGAAAGTATACATAGCATCTAACCTTCATAGCCAATCTCTACATGAAAGATGCAAGGAGTGGGTGAGACTGTATTCATGAAGCAGAAATCAGACACTCCCGTTTCCCTGGACTCACTCTAGAAAATGGACACATGGACTTTGGGGGATGGATCAATAGTGGTATTTATTGCATTTACAGTATGCACTCATTTCCTTTCATAAACAGACTTCTTTCCCTTAAATCAACAAGTCCTAGGACTCTTACTTGCCTGGGATTTGGAAATGAAATCATTCTATCACTGTAGCTCACAAGGGCTTCTGTCCTCCAACTATTTAATTTCAATTTTTATAAAACTAAAATAAATGCTTTTGTTGGATCTGAATCGACTTCACTCCTAGTAGCGCTGGTTCCTACAGGTCTCTGTTGCTTTAGGCACCCCATTTGCCACTCCAAGTCTTGCTGAGCAGTGTAATTTCATCCATCTTACCTTTGACAACTAAGTGCTGCTGTTTGCCTTTTTTTTTTTTTTTTTGGCTTCATTTGTTCTATAGTTCCCAAATCATTGGCAGATGCCCTCATTTTCAGCACCAGCTTTCAGATGATGGCTAACTGAAGAAGCTCAGATATTTCAGGGCTTCTTTCCACAGTGCGTTCTTCATTGCCTAGATTAGGGGAGTATTCTCTCTGCCCTCCTGTGGAATGTTTGCAGATCTCCTGCCATATCTCTATCCTAGCATTCTCATTCCTGAACCTTCCAATTTCACCCCCAATACTCTGTGGTGACAGTTTTATATCTCTACTCCATTTGCTGTAGGTCACTAGTGTCTCCAGGCTTCTAAGTGCCACTTTTGCATAACTGGCTCTGAATTTCCAGCCGGCCTGAGGAATCCTGAATCATAGAGAAGTCTGCAAGAGTTTTTCAATCCTGTGCCCTTCTATGTGGGAGTAAAAATGATGCCAGGGCAAAAATTTGTGTGGTCTTGAAAATCTAACAACTGAGCCCACAACTTTCATTTTCTGAGGAGCAGAAACTTCTTCCAATTTCCATCAGAAGGCATATTTTACATCAAACTAGCTCCAGCAATTGGTGAGCAGTGGAGAAAACTGTTTCTGCCACAGAGACATGTATCAAGTCTCCTTAGGAATCTTGGAAATGCAGGAAAGGTAGCCTTTGTCACAACATAATCATCTTGACTATCAACTCCATTTATCTCTATTTGTTAAATTATTTGATAATTTCAAGCATATATAAAATGTGCTTGATTATTTTCACCCCTCCCCCTCTCTTATGATCCTTAACCCAACACTCCATTCTATATTCATGTCTTCCTTTTTTTTCCTTTTAATAACTCACTGAATCCAATTATGGCTGTCCGTGGGTATGGGCCATCTCCTGGACCATGGACAACCTACCAGGAACTACCTATCCCACTGGAGAAAATTGACTCTCTCTTTCCCAGAAACCTTTAACTGCTAGTAGTTCCTCTTCTAGGGGTGGGTACTTGTGAGCCCCTCCCACACCCATGCATCCATCCTGTACTGGCTTGATCTCTTATAGTTGACCATTGACTTCTTGTGCAATATAACCATTACTGTGATTCACATAGACAGACTCATGAGAACTTTCAAATGACATTATTTTGATTAGAGAACTCATTGAACTGAAAGTTATTTATTTTGAAAAAAATAACCAAATGAATCACTGTTGGCAATTTGCTTATAACCCAAGTCAAGTGGTTAAAAATCACATTTCTATAAGCCTCTGAGGAGTTAAAACTTTATGCTTGCCTGTGGTTGGCGAGTGTTTTTATTACAGCAATGTGGTGATAATAACGATGGTGGTCTTAATGATGATGTATTTATAGTGTGCCAGTTACTATTCCAAGTCCTTTACATGTATAAATTCTATTAATTTCTCAACATGAACACTGTGCAGTAAGTGTTCTGTCCTTTTACAGACTTTGATCATTCCTATCCCTGATCCTCTCTTTATTAGTTCTTGAAAACTGAACAAGATTTATGGGGATAATTCCTCCATCTGAGCCAATCAGAGAAATCCAGTAATGGCCTATCCAGAAGCTACGTCCCAAGTCCCCTAAACCATTCAACCAGGTATTTATTTCCATTTCTCACTGATCTTCCACCTTCGATCTAAGCAAGCTGTAAATATTTGTATAATGTGGACACCTATATGTAATTAAAAAGTCTCACAAATCCATCTATCCTTTTCCTGTTGAGCTTAATGTCCTTCCCTTGAACCTGAGCAGGTTTTAGTGATCTCTTTCACTAATAAAATTGAGTGACAGTGTTCCTAGAAACCTGGAAGCTAAATCCAAAGAAGCCTTGCAGCTTCTACTTGGGCTCTGAGAAGTCATGAGCACCCATGTAAGACATGAGATGATATGTCTAGGTGCTCAGCATGAAGCCCCAGCCAAACTCAGCCTTCCACCTAACCCTGCCAAGTGTCAGGTACATGACCTCAGTTGTCCTGGGTGTAAATGAATTTATTGCCAGTTGAATACCACAAAGTGACTTCCATTGAAGGTACACAAAAAAGAAAAAGTACCGCCTGAGACCTGCCTTAATTCCTGGCTTTCTAAATCATAAAAAAAAAAAAAAATACAATTTTTGATGGGTTAAACCATTAGCATTTGTAGTATTTATCACAAGGCAATAGACAACTAAAAATACTGTTTGGAAGTGGCATGGTGGTAGTTGAAGTTTGGGACTGGTGGGGTAGCTGGTGTGGTGGGACAGGCTGGGCTTTAGAGACTATATGCCCTGGAGAGTTTCTATTTTCTGTGTTCACCACTGCACTTCTATTGAGTAAGAGGAGAGCATACTGGAACCTTCCATTCCAGACACTAGTGCCTGTTTGTACTTCCTTTCTTGAGACAAGGACATATTCCCTTCTATTCTGGCTTTGGCTATTTGAAGTACGCTTTTGTTATATGCTCCAAATGAATCTAAATGAAGACTATTTAAGGTCCCTCCCACTCCATGTCCTGAATCATGGCTTATGGATCAGATGGCCACTGCGTTGGTTTTCCAGGTGTGGAAGCCTGTGCAAAAAAGCTGCGAACTTACTGTGAACTATGGATGCAGAATGCTCTTCCCACAAAGTGGTCTTCTAGAAAGAATTACATAAACTATGATAAGCAAATGCATATGAACATGAAGAGAATGCCCTGGAGTGTCCACATTACCTCTGTAGGAAAGGAAACATCTTGGCTCTTTTCACATGACCAAAGATGATGAGGCATAGTATCAGGTATTCCCTTGCCGTACTTGTATTTGCTTAAACTAACTGTAAACATCATGTTTCGCTTGCTTTAATAATAAAAATGAGAACTGCTACATTTGCACTACTCTTGGGCCATTAGCCTAGAGTTCTCTAGTTAGCTCCACACAACCCCCCCCCCCGATTTTTGGAATATATCCTTTGGTTCTGGAGACTTAACCTCACTGGCGATAAAGTGGGTTAACACCCAGGGAACATCTACTTTCTTCTCCTAACATCAATAACTAACAATAGCAAAGTAAGATGGCAGGATCTCTGTTGTTTTTATTTTTCCTAGAAAAGTGTTACTATACATTTTTGGGAGATGGTAAGGTGTGTGAACCCAGTTGAAGTGGTGATTTATGGCTGGAATTGAGACAAAGACCCAGACAAGCAGCCCCACAAGCTCTCTGGGTGCTTAATAGACATATCTTTCAGATCCTGTATGACAGTGCTTACATAAAGTCTCTGGCGTGTACCAGAAACAGAAAATATCATCAGACAACAGGTGATAGAAATAGGCAGAGCAAATGCTTTGTGGTCAGCAAGGAGCTTGAGCTTCTCCCTAGGTCAGAGCTGGATGACCCACTTGTAGTAGTTACCACAGAGCAATGGACAAGTTGAATACTCTCTGGAGGTTTGGGGGTGGTGGTAGGAGTGAGGAAATGTTGGGGTGTCACCACTCTAGAGACAGTGGGATCTTGGAGAATGGAGCTGATAAACGAAGTGAACTAAATACTCATGTCATAGCCAACTTTATTCAGAGCATAAGAATTTTTACTCTGAGGGTTAAGAAAGGTCACATGAGTAAAATTCTCATGAGTTCAAGGTGTATACAATCACAATGACAAGCTGCACATGGTGAAAGCATGTTTTTCTGGAGAAGCGTAGAAAGGAGAGTTAAACATTTTATTGAATACCAACTGCAAGCAATAATGAGTAAACCGAAGTAAACTCATTCCTCTCAACTATACCCGGGAGGAGCACAAAAACACATTCGAGGAACAAGTCCGTGTTTTGAAGACGTGGAGGTCATCACAAGACTCATGTCTTGTTCTCTTGGAGTGTTCTCACAAGCACTCAGAATTCTCTTTACACAACTGTATTCCTGGACCCTGGTCCAGCAGGGGGGAGGCTTGTGTGGCAGAGCAGACTGTGATGCACCACTACTGTCTGTGGCAGCTGGTTTATCTACTTTGTGCCTAGTTTTACTGAATGAGTTTAACAACAGTACCCATCTCCCAGCGTTGCTATGAAGACTAAGTGACTTAGCATGAGCAGAGCATTAGGACCAGTGCTTTGGACAAGGGAAGGAGCTAAAAGTTGGTTATCATTGTCATCATTGTGTTCCATATCAGAGGCCAACTAATACAATTTTGTGGTAGTGGGCAGAGAACACTTACAGATAGAGTATTCAGAAGGTATGAGATGAGGATGGAGATGACACAGGCTGGGATGTAGTGTTCTGTAAACACCCTACTCTTATTCCCCCGACTGGGGCCACTGCACGCATCTGGATAAAAGAAGGGAAACTAGAACCCTAGGGTGAGAACCAGGAGCCTGGGGCTTGGTGTATCAGCCAAATATCTCTGACACAATCATTCCAGTGCTTTGGGCTTTCTGTTCTTTATTAGAGTGACTTTCCTTCATTGAGACTGCCCTTTTTTCCTATTTTTGTTTTTAAAACTACTTACTACTGGATTGCAGTATGCCCCAGCAAAGTATCTCTATACTCTATTTTGAATCTATTTGCTTCTCTCCAGCTGGGCTGCCACCTTCTTTGTTTTGATCACTGTTGTGTCCCACCTGGACTCCTGCTGTAGCCTCCTGAAAACTCCAAGCTTTTGATCCTTCACACAGAGTGTGCACAGCAATCTGCTTCAAAAAACACATGGGTCAGAGGAGCTTTTTAAAAATACTAGGCAGAGTTCAGAGCAGAGAATTGTAACTAGTCAAAATGCTACAAACAAATGATGTTGGGGGCTTAGGCCTAAAGAAGACATCTATATCATCCTCTCCAAGGTCAAGGGAGCATTGCAGGAGAAGGAGGAGGAAGACTGTAAGAGCAGGGTGATAGGGAGGAGTGCTATGAGAGGCTGTCTTCTGGAGATGACATGGTCATAGTGATGAACTTCATGAACACATGTAGTGACCTGAACATGACCCACACTCGCTTGCCTGTGGATGCAAGGGGGACCAGTTGGGAAGAACAGGGTCAGCAGGAGTGGGAATAGTTACCCACTGAGAGGGCAAAGGGGTGAACATGATCACAACATGTGTATATATGTATGAGATTGCCAAGAATAAAATAATTACAAAGCATCCTAAATGAAACACCATTTTCCAGCTTAAAATCCTCGCTAGTTTCTTAAAGTTTAGAATGAGCTAAAAAAAAAAAAAATCTTCCTGTGATCTACAGGGCTCATGTGCACCTGCCTTCTGCATCTCTTCAGAAGCCACGTTTCACTTTTCTCCATTCTCTGGACTCTTTCATCATAGGCAGCTTCCTTATGATGTTGCTTGAAGCCTTCAGGGAGTTGAGCCACCACAACGTCCAGCTTTCACTCTAAACACAACTTGTCATCAAGGCTTTCCCTGATCGTGACAGTTGAAATAGGCTCTCTTACTACTCTTCCACTCTTTTGAGGAAGAGTAAATAAACTCTTCCTGTTCATTTTCTTGTTAGCACATTATCACAATTTTATGTTTTACTTTTTATTGCTTTTCTTCATCAGAACACAACTTCTGTATACACACTGACTGACATTTTCTGTCTTATTAACCAGATTAGTTTAAGACTAATATTAAGTTTAAGATTCAGTCTGATTCACTAGTTCAGAAAGCACATAACAAATAACATCTATTACTTACAAAAATAGAGTTTCAACCTCAAAATAAGTTGTATACCTTTCAGACCATTAACATTCTTTCCCTGTGCCTCTGGAGTTCTGGTCTTAATGTGTCTAAGGGATGCATGAACTCTGTAAAGGTCAGCATTTCAATTTGCATTTGCATTGACTAGTCAAAGAAACAATTTTTGAGACAGCCAGATGACCACTCTCATTTCCTTGCCTGGTGGCCTGTGAGAACTACAATCACACTTTTATGATCCCTTACTGATAGACTTACAGTTTAGGACCCTAGGGTTTATAGTTAGTAAAGTAGCTTCAGCTACTTTAAAAGGCAAAAAGGAAAGTTGATCCAAGGATATTAAGGCACTTCACAAAACTGGGACTTATGAAATAACCAGGCTTTTTGGGGAGCCTAACCAGAGATCTGGAAGAGAATAAAGGGTCCACATGCCAACACAGGGTTCTCTCTTCTTTCTGGCTGTGCTTCCACTGTACATTTGCAAGCTATTTGTTTTATTCTCAGTGGATCACCTTTCTCTGAAGTCAGGTGGCATGGTGTGCAAATGATGGTCAATTCTGGCTCTGAATTTCACAACGTTTCAGCTCCAGAATCTTAGAATGGTAGTTTCTGAGTCATCAGCATTCTGATTGGTTCTACTGATCTAGAGCTCACCTCTGGCTGGTTCATCTGTAGCCATAGGGGTAGGATCATGTTTTGTAATCCTGGCTTCCAAGAGCAATGGATGAGCAGAGGAAGACAAAAGAAGATCATGGTAGCTTGAAAAGATACCACCCAGTGTTATACAGTCTTACACAGTTTCCTGACTCAGGTGAGTCCTCAGGGAGATGTCAATATGATCTGTCTTCAGAAACACAGCTATTGATAGATGTTGGTCACAGGTGCTGCAGAAGAGAGAGAAACTCACCAAGATGCTAAGCCTTGAAATCAAGGAGCAGAGGGGACAGCCCTCTGCAGACTGACCCCTTCTTGCTTGTTTCAGGTATTTTTAGTCAATAATTACATAGAGCCAATTAGGGCTGGAGAAAGTTCCAACTACCACAGGTCATGTTACACTTGTAGCTGAAAAGAGTAAACAACCCATGCAAATCTCAGTTCCCTTTGATTATAACTAGTCATAATCAAAAGTAAGAACTCCAGGTTTGCAGGACTGTCTGTCTTAGGACCAACATTTGCAAAGCTATAAATTCTCACATAGCACCAAGTGGAAAGCATTACAGAGAATCAACAATTCTTCATGTTTCAAGCAGTCTCAAAACAATTCTCAGCCTCTACTGAATTAGCCATACATAGCAAAGGCTTTGCTGAAACATTTCACTACAAAGCCAGACACAAAGGCCTTACTATGCATTTCCACTATATCATGACACACAGCTGCTTTCTGCCTTGTCTATTCCCATCTCTTCCCCAGTGCTTGTAACTTTACCTGCCTAGAAGGTGGTCTTAGCCTCCCATCTCTAAAATGAGTGTGTCCATCAACTATCATAGCTGATCCCTCTGTGAGGTAATCCTTGCTGTTTATACAGTTGCCTGTGGTCCTCACCAACCTTCCTTCTCACTGACTTGGTCTCAGGCTCTCTGTCTTCAGGTGAGAAGAATATGATGATTTCTCTCAAGTGAGGGTACAGACTCAGAGTTGCTAATTAAAGAGCTTGAGCCCACACAGATAGGTAGTGTTAAACCTGAGTTAGAACTTAACCAGCTTCCTTCTTATAAACTCAATGCATTTGGCTTTATGAATTTAAGTCTCATTATGTTTGAAGTTCTGTGATAGTAATAGCTTACAGTTGAGTAATTCCATGGGTATAGCACTTCAACCTCTAGTAGCTATGGGAGTTAAATGGGAAAATTCAGGTCCCTTCTTTGTTAAGAGAATGGGCTGAGGTCATTCAGCAAGGATGTTTGGAAAGGCTGTTCAGTGAAGATAATGGGGAAACAAAAATAATGTGCATTATATTTCAATTCCCTCACAAATGAAGAGTAAGGTACAGGATGAGGGAAGGGTAAAGCTGTGGCCTCTAACTACCCTCCCAAGGATTTCAGGTGCACCAGGAAGAGAATGAGAGCTACAGTCTTATACTGCCAAATAGCACTATAATACCACTACAAAGGCGCTTCTGGGTTCCTTCTGTAGTTGAGTGGATGAGTGGAGATTCCCTTCACAAGAATTCGGTTTACAGAACACATTTTCAGAATTTCTTTATGTCTGTGTCCTACGTGATGCACTAGAATTGAATGGGTTTAGCAGGAGTGTGATTCCTTTTAGAAGAATGGACATCTGCCAGTGGTTATGGAGTAAGTGGATTAACCTGACCGGTACCCTACACCCTGACATACACTGAGCTGCTAAACTCTTAGTGTGACCCAGGAAATGTTACTAAATTTGTCCACTGGAGAACATCATCTCATGATTTCCAAACATGTCAGAGAGCCCAACTATTGTCACTCACCAGCTCCTCAGCAGACATGAAGATACCAGGAGGGTTTCAACTTTCCACAGTGTGGCTTTGGTTTCTACTTAGTTCAGAGCCTAGAATCTTTCAAATCCGGCATGTTTGAAAAGACCCTTTTCTTTAAGCTTGTAACTTCTGCCCACGGGCAATGAATGACACTGAAACAGTGTTCTGAAAAGATCCAATTTGCTCTGATTTACTTTTTTTGTAGCCACATAACATGAAAGCCATCTTTTGAAAGTGAATTTTAACTCCAACTCAGTAGTTTTTATCCACAGGTTGTGCAACCACTACCACTACCAAATTCTAGAATGTTTTCATTAACAACAACAAAAAAGAACAAAAAGAAAAAAGTCTCATATTATTCATTGTTGTCTCTTTCCATGGTCTTATTCCCCAACTCCCCAAAATCAGTAATCTATTTTATGTGGATGAATCCCAGAGCTTATATTTGTATAATTTTCAGTTGTATTGAGACATACTTGCCAAATAAAAAATCATATGTATTTAGCGTCCATGATGTGATGGTTAATTAGCATATCCCATCACTTCACACTTACCTGTTCTGTGGTGTTTCATCTTATAACTGGAACTTTGTACCCTCTGACCAGCTTCTCCCTGCTCCCCTCACTCCAGCTCTAAGCAGTTACCATTCTATTCTCGACCTTCAGGAATACAACCCAGCAACACAGATTTTTTTGGTGTTTGTTAGTATTTGTTTTGTCTTTTGGTGTCTGGTTTATTTTACTTGGTATAATGTGACATCACTCACATTGTTATAAATAGCAAGATGATTTTGAAAGAAAAAAAACAGTTGAAAAATAATTGACATCAGCTTTGGTTAAGTTCTTGTGCATGGTGGCATTTTAGTTTAAAAACTATGTTTATGCACCTACCTATAATCCCAGGGTCAGGAAGATTGCCACAAGCTGGAGGCCAGTCTGGTAGATGAAGTGAGTTCCAGGTCAGCCATGGCTAACAGCAGATCTTGTCTGCTATTATCAATCAATCAATCAATACAAATCCCATCTCAAAACAACAACAAGGGCCAGTGATGTGACTCAGCAGCCAGATGAACTGAGTTTGACCTCTGGGAACTACATAGTAAAAGGAGAGAACACATGTGGTCTTCTTACATCCACATACATGCAGTGCTGTGGGCAACTCTCCCACACAGACAGTAAGTAAGTAGGTGTAATAATAATAACAAACATGACTAAAAGATCCCCAAGTGGAAGGTTATCCTTCCTCCCATGCTGAGAACAAAAATGAAAAGCTGAGGTCTAACCTGGCCTGCAGTTCAGTGGAGTCACAACAGAGGGGTGCTCTACAGTGAGCGGGATTGACTTTGTAGGTTATATTCTTGTTTATTCCCCCACCCAACCCCCAGATTCATAGACTAATGCATTAACTGAATTAGTTTGAATGCATTAAAAGCAGGTTCTTTCAAAATGTAGCAGTATCGAGTGGGCCTGAAGTTTATAATTCAGGAAATAGAGATGTGCAATGTAAAATTTCAGATCTTTTAAACAGGACTGTGGGAGTCCAGTGTATCTTGTTACAGAGATTATATTATGTTGGAATTTTAAAATCTGTCTATATTTTAATAAAGGCTGTATTCACTCTAAATGCCCTATCTGGCAGAGATTCTCTGAGTCTTTCAAAGCCTGAATTGAGACACTTTGCCAGTTGTTAATTTTTGTATTGTAGTTGCAGATGGAGGCAACACCAAAGCGAGCCATTAATTTGCTAACTCATTAACCTACTGTGGTCCATCAATAAGAGCAGAGTCAACTGTGAGGATGGAATCTATCCCAGACCAACAAATCCTGAAGGGGAACTCCCTCTAATCTATTAGCCTATCTGAAAGGAATAAAGTGCCCTTCAGAAAGAGGGTGGTCAGCACGAGAGCAAGAAAAAGGGAAATTCTCCAAGGCCAAGGCTGATGTGCTGTTCCAGTGTCACCCAGAGAGGTGGCCAGGGGCCAAGGACATGACCAAGGCTCAGCATCTGAGTCAGATTCTGCAGGGCCTAATGTTTTCAAACATCCCAAGGTCTGACTGTGACATCACCAAGCAGCCTTCTTGCTAATTATAAATTTGGCTTCTTTGAATGGTTTTACCCAATGGGGAGTTACAGCACTAGCAAGCTCATTTTGGAATCTTGACAGTTACATTTCTTTTTATAAATAATTGGTTTGTAGGCTACTTCCTGCTATGAATACATTTTAATTTTATACTTTTCTGCTGGGTCTATCATCCTTCCTGGGCCCCTTAACTTAGACAATTATTATCACATAAGCTTTCTGGAGGAAGAGTATTGTATCATATGATGTATCATATGATGGTGACTTAACAGCTTCCTGTTAGAGTTGAAAGATACTTTTTATTTTCATTTTATTCATATGTATATATGTATAAATACAAACATACATGTGTGTATGTGTGTGTATATATATATAGAGAGAGAGATATAGATATAGATAGATATATATATATAGATATATGAATGATAGGTCTCACAATGGCTCAAGCTGGTCTTGACTTACTGATCCTCCTGCTTAAGCCTTCCAAGTGCTGGGATGATAGGCATGCACCACCATGTCTATTTTGAACTGCTCTTAGCAGTGATGATCAGGGTTCATTTTTCACAAAGGAAAAGCATTTACTCACCAAATGTGTCTCAGTTATATTTATTGTCTTTCATCAAGACAGGCAAGCATGTTCACTATTATTTTGTAGGTGGCAATTTTGGAAAATGAAAATTCCCCAAAGCAAATTACTTAAGCCCTATTCTAGTTTATAAACTCTTGCAGTCAGGAACTAGATATCCAACTTATATTTATGCTCCCTCAAATTCTCAGGCTACTCAAACAAATTCCAATTCTTGGTACCACACTCCTGGCAAAGGCCAGTACCTCAGACTGTCAAACATGGTAACATTTGGAGTCAGGTTCCAGTGACTTAATCTCCATAATTTTTCTTATTTGAAGCTTACTTTAAAAAAAAAGAGAGAGGCAGGATCTTGTTATCTTGCTATGTAACCCAAACTTTCCTCCTACATCAATTTCCTGAATGCGGGATTACCAGCATGTGCCACCATGCCTGATGAATCTGGTACTTTTTTTTTTTCAAAACCTTGATTTAATTTTGGCCCCCTTTACCCTCCTGAAATGAGTACCTGATGTCATACTTTTGTTATGGGTTTCAGTGAAAATTCTGCCTAAAAGGGCATGCGTGGTATTTCTGATCAAGAACTGTGGACGCATATTTAGGCTGTCCTTTGCAGTTTAGGCAACAGGAATAGTTCAAAAGAAGGAAAAGACCTTATTGTAGCATTATTTACAATACATTAAAAAAAAAACTTAGACCAGGGATACCTTAGTCTTGGTTTTTCCTAGGCTATTATACAGCTATAAATTAATTTGAAAATTATCTAGCAACACAGAAACATGAAAGAGTATTTGCTCTATATTCTTTTTAAAGTAGAAAATAGATAACTGTTGAGTTATCTCTGTCACAACTCATGGGAGATCAATGTATAATCTTAAAGACATATAGAATATACATAACTGTGCAGAAGCACTATACTGGGAATGGCTGTATGCTTCAGTATCTAGCTTTTGCAAGTATGTGTTAATGGTGCCCAATGGCAGGTTTCATTATGACATCTCCACTCAGGTGTAAGGAAATATGATCATTATCCTTCCTGGTCCATATCGTATCTATGCCCTCTTCTCTAAACTGGTCATCTTCTTCCATAGTAGTGCCTCATTATGTTCATGTCTTTTTTTATAGGTATCTTTCTGATGAACATTTGGCTTATATCAGTTAATATAGTGACCTCTCTTTCATACTATAATATTAAATATAATTACTGTGTTTTGTAATAAAAGCTTCCAAGTAAAATTATAAGACTGCCAGAAGAGCACTTTTTCAGGTTAATGTTTCCTTTACATTATTCAGGTGTGACAATATTCTAGGATAAACACCTATTTCTTACTGCCTTCCAAATCATTACTCCAGTACTCTGCATATTAAGATTTCCTAAATTTTTGCAAATCCTATCTTAAGAGCTTTCTTTGGTTAAAGCATAATATTGATTGTTGTGTCAGGGTACTGAATTGAACAGGGCTCAGGGAACTTACCATCACCCTAACACTTACCAGGAGTTTGAAAAAGATCATTAACTTCTGCTAGTGTCTGTGGTTGTACCCTTACTGTGGTGGCTCACCAAGGAAGAGACAGGAAGCATATTCATACATGCAAACTCTGCCGGACCTCAGCAGAGGGAACCTCATCCTGGCCAGCACTATACTGGACAGTGGAACCTCCAGTGTCTGAGTGAAGGTGTTTATTTGTTTGTTTTTTGTTTTTGTTTTTGTTTTTATCCAGAACTCCTCTGGTGCTCTTTTGATGCCGCATGCAGATCATTAGCAATCAAACATTCCCCACATTAATCCAACACCTGCAGACCATACAAAATGCCAAGACCTAGGACCCAACAGTGCACAAAACAATTATTTTATACATAACTAAAAATAAACATCTGCAACATTTTCCCCTTTTTGTATAAGACAAAAATGTTTTATCTCTACAACACAATTTAACATTACACTAGCAAAACTGATTATAAGAGGCACAATCACAAGGACAGGGCCAAATGAAATCACACATCTATCAAGCTTCTCACAATGTCTTTGGACAGCAGAAAAACATAATCAATGTCCAATTATCTGGAATTTATTCACAATTTTCTGGACTCTTCTGAAGTGTTTGGATCACTTCTCTGGCTCTGCCTGCTGCAGCACACACAGATTATCCTCCAGGTTCTGGCTGGCTCCATTCCACTGCGGCTGCTGTTCTTGGTGGTCATGTGTTCATGGTACTGGCATCTCCAAAACACTGGGGTCTTCTGCTGCAAATGGATTGCACTTTCACCAATAGTTTCTTCTGGGCTCTCTTCATGGTCCCAAGCCTCAAGTTATCTTCATGACCCCTTCAATCTGGGCCTTCAACTTCTACTGAGTCTGCACTTTTTCCAGTGGCCTCTCCTGGCCGCTCACAGTGCCGAGTCTCAGTTGTTCTGCAAAGACCCCTTCATGCCAACAAAACTAGCACCACCTGAGTGGCTGACTGCCAGCATGAGATACAACCTCGGCCAGTTATGGAAGACAGCTTCTTTGTGCTGAATCTCAGAAGAACACTTTCCAGGTTTTACAGTCTGGTTTGCAGGGAAAATAACTGTTCATTTCATATTTGAGTTTAAAGTTTGGTAGATCATTCCAAAAACTCCTGCATAATACAACTCCTTATAAAATAATTGTTAGTCCTGATTCTTTTAGCAAGTTTTTCCTTAGCATCATTGCAGGTGAACCTTCTCTGCAGGAAGAGTTCCCTTGTGGGGTGGAGTTCTCACCACATAGCAGATGTGTCTTGTCAGGACCATCTCACTGGCATCTGTACCGCTAGTCTTTTTGTTAGTAAGTGGCTTTTCAACTCCAAGCCCTTGGCTTCCACAACAGCAGGGGGTCCTGAGCCAAGAGGAAGAATCTCTGATTGAAACATTCTGGTGGTTTAGCGTACTTTCTCACCACTGCTATGGGGAAACATATAGATCCTCTTCATAGATCTCAACCCACTTGGACTTCACACACAAAAAAAACCATCCACAAATTCAGTTTAAAGAACAGTACATTCTAGTTTTAGTTTCCCATGCCTCAGCTTCTACCACCAGCAGGAGGGAGTGTTGGCTCCATGATCAGGAAACGAGGTCAAAACCTTGCTTCTTCCCTGCTCCCAGCTGAACTCTCCATTTTCACCATGAAAATTCATCTCAAACATTTGTCCAAAACATGGCTCTCACCTCAGAGCTTCTTTCTCCTTTATAACTTTCTTTTGTGGAGCTTTCCTTTTATTAATACCTTAATCTCTGTCCTCCGGTAAATGCTCTGAGTGTATTTTACTGGACTCTTCAAGGCCTGGAGTTTCTTTCTCTTCTTCCTTGTCTCCACATTAGATGAGCTGGCATAATGTCATGCATTTATTTGCAGGCACCATTTGTAGTAGCACACTGCTGGGTGGCTCAGCAAGAGGACAAGGAGGTCCTTTCATAGATGCAATCCCTGCCAGACTTCAGTAAAGGGAACCACCAACACGGCAGGTGCCATACATAACATCGAACCTTGAGTGTCTGAGCTCAGGTGTTTTTATTGATTGAGAACTCCTCAGGTGTTCTAATGATAGTGCATTCAGATCCTGAGCAATCGAACTTCCCCCACATAAGTCCAAAATCTGCAGATAATACAACACGCCAAGACCTAGGCAGCCCCTCACCTAACAGTGCACAAAACAATTATTTTATACATAACTGAAAAGTAAACTTCTACAACAAGTGTCCTTAGGTGTCACATGACCTCCTTAAACTAAGATATCTTAACACCTCTTTAACACTATATTAGTGCTATATTAATATTTAAATATAAGTTTTAAATTCAGATTTTCTTTTCTAAATTCTTTACATTGTCTGAGAACATATTTTAATTATGAAACTAATCTTGATTTTTCTAATTATGGGAAGATTTTCACCAAATTCAGGATTGAGATCTATTTTTGACAATCTGTCTCATACTTGATACTGTGAAGAGGTTTAATTTTTGGCACACTGCCATGGAGTTTCTTTTGTTTCAGCAGTTGTACTGCTCTATAGTTCTAATCCCATGATTGTCAATGTGGAGGGTTCACCAAAATCTCCTTGAGGGCTTGCAGAAAGCCAAGATGGTAGGCCCCTCCCAGAGTCTCCCACTCTGGAAGTCAGGGGTTGAAACTGGCAGTCTGAATTCTAATCAGTTCCAGTTAATGGCAATTGCCCTTAGCTAGGAAATGCACTTTGAGAATCACTGTGCTGGAGAAATGTGGATAGCAGTATAGAAAGGAAGGTAAAAGAATGAGGGTATGCTATGTTTGCAGCAGTACTAGAATTGTGAAGTGTTAGAAACTATTGAAATGATTGTCAAGAATAGCCGATGTGGGAGGAGTCAGCCCTCGGAAAACTATAGAGCAGACAAAAAGAGTGAGTCTGTAGAGTTTACACCGTTGTGCAGATGGTGAGATGTTCTCTCTAGAGCCATAAAGTCTGCACATGAAAACAGCTCTGTAACTTAGAGGAAATGAGGAACACACATTGTGACTGAAATTGAACATTAGACAATTTTATTTTACTTACAAAGTCACTTTTGAAAGAGGAGAATGCCTTCAGCTTGCTTTTTAAGTGACTCTGCACTTGTTGAGTTAAATGGAGTGAGACAGTGAAGGCAGACTCAGTAGGGAATCTTCCTGAGGCCAGAGGCGATGGTGTCCCCAATGAAAATCTGACAAATATACACTTTTTTCCAACAGGGACTCATGATCTGAAGGCTGCAAGTCAAAGCCTGTATCTGTATAAAGCTTTTAGCCTTTTATAAAGAGCAAGAACTTAAAATTGCATGCCATCAAGATGCAAAAGCAATTATAGAGTTGTGTGACCTTTATGCTAACTAGAAGTTAAATATTTACTGAGCTTCTCTTTTCCTGTCAAAACAAAGGCTAATTGTGAATCCATTGTGTTAACTTGAAAATATCAAATATCTTCCAAAGTCTCCTGTTATTAAGATTGATGATTCCCTGCCTCAATTTAGATTAAAAACAACTTGAATTATTTGGGGCTAGTAGTATTTAACTCTGCATCAGTACTTCTCAACCTGGGGGTCACAATCTTGTCTAAGACCATCTATATATCAGATATTTACATTGCAATTCACAACAGCAGCAAAATTACAGTTATGAAATAGCAACAAAAATAATTTTATGGTTGGGGGTCACCATGACATGAGGAACTGTATTAAAGGGTCGGAGAATTAGGAAGGTTGAGAACCACTGCTCTATATTGACTGCAGGTGAGTGACTGTGGTCATATTTTCATTTCTCCTCTCTCTCTTACCCTCTCCCCATTTGTCTCTTGTGTTGGGAATTGAATTCACAACCACAGACAAGCTAGGGAAGTCCTCTGTTACTGAGCCACACCCCCAGCCTGGAAATGTGTTCTTTAATTCTCCCTGTACTTCAGATTCTCCTCTAGAAGATGATTTTGATAAATACATTTAAGGAGTTGCTATGGGGATCACATTAGAGCATGAGCAAAACCATGTTTGGTACATAGCTATCACCACCACACCCAGAAAGACTTTCATGATTGGTGTGAGAGAAAAGTACAAGTTCTAAGAGAAACAGAAATATTCAAAACTATTCTAAATATATTTTATGGTGTATTAACGTTCCCAAAGGAGACCTGAGAAAGCATGCCTTTACTGCAGACAGGGCACCTGACACAGACGAAGCAGTGATTCTGTCCATGTCTAGGTTGTTGAACCAGTGAATTTATTGGGGTTACTTTTAGAGATGTGGTTGAGGGAATACTTAACAGGAGCTTGCATAACCCAGAATAGCAGCAGCCCTAAAAACCCCTACCGTAGATGACAACTGCAAGACTGCACAGGTGGAATCGCTGCTTCAGTAAAGTTTGTATCCTCTAGCACCTGCCATGGCCATCTGCAGCCGAGGTAGTATACCGCTGGAGTGCAGAAGTGAGTGTCTGGACTCTTAAGGGAGAGTGTCCTTGCCTTCCCCATCCATCCCGCTGTCAGCAATGTGAACAGGCCTAATCTTGTTGAGGTCTCTGTGGGTAACCACAGAGGATCTGATCAAGACAGAAATGGCTGTTATGTCTGGAGGACAATGCTTCACAATACATGGCTGTACCCATCATTGTTAACCTATAGCAGGACTTGGGAGAATATACTGGTTTTGACTCTTACCTTGGGGAAAGGAGGGACTTGGTTAATTGTCCATATGCTCCCTGGGGACTTTCCCCGGAATGGTGCTTCCACTTTTATTTTTACACAATGCATTTATTTGATAATACTTATGTGGTCAAAAGTTACCAAGACAACATATTTGCTTTCTATGAAAGAGGTCATCTAATGAGTTAATTAAAAAAAAATCACAATATAACAAAAGATTGAAATGAAAAGTAGGAAAAATAAAAGAATGTTGCATATGAAAATGCTCTTATTTTAAAAATGAAATTTATTCATTTTTATTCTGAGTGAGGATTCAAATTTCTATTAATATCTAATTATTGGTTTCGATTGCCAATGGCAAACACTAATCTGACCTTGGCTTTGTTCTAAGATTTTTGCCGTTTGTTCCTTTTTTATAAAATGATATTAGTTTCTTGAGGGCTTTAATTTTGTGAAACACATGCTCCACCCCTTAGGCCAGTTGTCTGTGATGACCAGTTTGGTAGAAGTTATATATAATTTTTTATATTGTATTATTCAGAGAATTAATTTTTAAAAATCTACAGATATTTTATATTTTAAAAATATTTGCATGGCAATTTGTTAAATTATAAGACAAATTTTGGTTTGTTGGCTTTGCTAGTGAGCTATGTGTTCATCAGGTTACCTCCTGGATTTAGTATTTAAGACAAGTTAGAAAATCAGTTTTCTCCAACAGAGTGACAATGGTTATATCAATCACTCCAGAACAGGCTTCATGTTTGGGAGCAGTTGACCAATGTAGAATGCACTCCAAAGTGTGTGTGTGTGTGTGTGTGTGTGTGTGTGTGTGTGTGTTAGTTTTATTTTGCTTTCTTGGTTTGCAGGGATTGGTGTTGCATTGAGGTTTTGTTTGTCTCTTGATAAAGAACTTACAGTTGGGTAGGTTTTGAGGGGGAGAGGATCTAGAAGTTCTTGGTGGAGAAGAGTGTGATAAAATATATTTAAATTTAAAAATTGTTTTAAATAATAAAAATATGATTAAAAAAAGAAAAAAAACTGAGAAGAAATTTTAAAAAATAGGAAAAGCTCGAGAAGCTGATGTTACGGACTTGTCCTGAAGTAGCAGGCTGTTTATTCTCCTTCCAGGCAGCAAAGGCAGCACTGTGCATCTGGGGATCATAGCTAGTACAGGTGCTGATTGGATGGGCTGTTTACGGAAGTGGCTGAAAGCTGGAAGAGCCTGAATGCAGAATGAGAGACTTTAAAATGACACATGTCATGATTCAGTTTAAAAATTAGATCCTGGATCTCGTTTGTAGAATTTACAAGACTGATGAGGGGACTCTCATGCAGTTGACTGTGGACCACACACTGAGAAAACGTGCTCAGGTGCATTTGCCAACGTACCTGACAGCAGGTTACATCCTGCTATCAGAGACTGGATGTACTAGTTGTTCCAGTCCAAACTGTACATTTTGTTCTTCTTCTACCTGGAGTTTAGGAAACAAAAATAAACCATGATAGGGAATGAAATCAGGAATGAAATCACCTTGGCAAATGGGATAGAACAGACCAAGCACATTTGTGTGCCAAACCTTCCTCAGTCTTCACACTAAACATTGGTTCCCCAGACGGACTTTTAGCCTTTTAAGTCCTTCATGACCTGAGTTTTAGAAGCTGAACTTCATGTGTTCTAATGGGTTAAATTATTCAATTTTATAATTTATGATTATATATCCCCAGGAACAAATCTGCATGCTAGGTACAGTTGGGAGAGAATTGAACTGCCAAAGACGTCCACGTCCAAACCATTGGAACTTGTGGATATGTTTCTGTCTTAGTCACTATTCTATTGATGTAAAGAAGCATCATGGCCAAGGTAACATATAAAAGAAAGCATTTACCTGGGGGCTGGCTTATAGTTTCAGTGGGTGAGTCCATTACCATCATCACAGAGAACATGACAGCACAGCATGTTTACTGCTGGAGTGTAGTTGAGAGTTTGCATCTTATTTGCAAGTTGGAGGTAGAGAGGAAGACTAGGCCTGGCATGGGCTTTTGAAATCTCAAGCCTACTCTCAGTGACACACCTCCTCAAACAAGGCCACACCTCCTAATCCTCCCTAAACAGTCTAGCAGCTAGGTACCAAACATTCAAGTATTTGAGCCTCTGGGGCCATTCTTATTCTAACCATCACAGTTACCTTGTAAGGTAAAGGAGAGAGGAGGTTAAAGATGAACTAAGAGATGCCAGTCAGCCCATCTTAAAATAGAGAGCTTATCTGACATTGTTTGGGTAGATCAAAGTTTCTTAAAGAAAGAGGGAGTGAGGCAAGGGAATTAGACTGATGCTATATTAGAAAAACTTTACCTGCTATCGTTAGTTTTGAAGATGGGGAAGCAGCCACCAGCCAAGGAGAGGTGGCACTTCTAGGAGTTAGAAATCTCGAGGGTAGATCTTAATCTGGACCCTCCAGACAAGAATGTAGGGATTTTAACCTAGCAGGACTGTTATCAGACTTTTTTTCCTGATAGAGACAGTGAGAGAACAAACCTGCATTGCTCTAAGCTATGTGCTTCTGGTAATTTGTTACAGTAGCCATAGGAACCAAAACTCTACGATGGGCCTTTATGGAGTTATAAATCTTATCAAAAACAACAGCTATTTTTTTTCATGGGAGTAGAAGTCATTCTAGGGGAAAAGCATGGGAGACACCCAGAGGTACACAGAAGCCTAGCTGTGTCCCTCAGGTCTCATTGCCTATGCTAAGAATGTCTGTGCAAAGATGTTTCCTGGGTCAGATCTCCTCTTTTACCACCATCTCCCACCCCCTGCTTGAGTGCTCACTACACCCCACTATCACTCTTCAGTTCACCTGTGGTTCTGAGTCCCTTCTGCCATACCCACAGCAGCTTTTCACAAGAGTTTCTGCAGAGTTTCTGCAGTGGTGTAGCATGAGAAGTTGAGTGTCATTCTTTCTTCCCAGGAAAATCACAGGTGAAGCCCCCACCCTAGTCAGACATGGACAGAAAGGTATTTGAAAACCACCATTTCAAGCTTCTTGACTCTCATAATAACCTTCCAGGTTTGGAGTTTGTTTAGGCTATTTAGAAAAGTAGGTTTTACATTTTTAGGCCATGGGCCATTTTCACAGATTGTGAAGTATTATCTCTAGATTTCTTTTCAAAAGATTTTACTTATTTGTTATTTTTAAAGTCCAGACTCTCTTCCTGAAGAAAGTATCAAGCCACAGTTGCAGTTCATCATGTGCCTCTCTCTGCTCTGCGCTTGTGCCTTCACAGAAAAACTGAGCACTAGTGGGTGTGGGAGGCTGCTGGTTTTCTGTTACAAGTGTGTGATTTTTCCCTGGGAACTCTTTGCTTCCCAGCTTGTTCCTGTGGCTTCTTCTCCTGAGAAGGGACCTCTGATGAGGCAGGACACCAGCTTACCAAAAGGATGATTTAGTTATCTGGAATGAGCACAGGTCCCCTAAGTTTATCCATCAACATAACTGCTGAGATGCCACAGCTCCTGGGAAGCACATCTAGGTATTAAGGAGCTAGAAACTCCCAGAGTCCTGCGAATAGGCATCAAGGTCACCATCCTCTGCACCTAGATGCTTCTACATCAGTTCTCAGCCCTCTGTGAACACAGAAAACTGACAGGCTGACTTACCCTGCAAAAGTCATATGTCATCTTCTTGACGACAGCAGGTTTTTCTGCCTTCTAGGAAAGTCTGCCATGGAACCTGCTACAAAGCTTGCAGTTCTTTATTCTCTTTCTCCAATGAGCCTCCAGCCCCAGGAGCTGCTGTGAAAGACAGTGGAGCTGGCTGAAAAAAATCCATGAAATGCTCAAAAGAACAGTTGCAGTCCAGCCTGAGTGCTTGGTTCTGTCTGTGCTGGTCAGTCTTGCCTCCTTTAGAACCAGCCAGCCACATCAGTAGAGCAAAAGAAGCCAGGATCTCCAAAGGCCCTGAATGCATACAGCTTAAGCCAACAAGACCAGGAGTTCAGACTGATGTCTAACCTAGGAAGAGGTCAGAACTTCTACAGGTCACCCATCATTCATCAGAAATGGTCCAGAGGAAGGACTGCTGTTTTGATACAGCAGCAGCCTGGAACACCAGGGCCACTGCAGCATTCCCAGCAGCCTGACGATTGCTTGCCTTTCCTACTTTTCCTTATTTAGTGGGGAAGAGGCTCTCTCCTGTCTGTTCTTTCAGCTTCCAGCATCCAGCCTATGGTCTGGTGCCCATTAAACATTTATGGAGCAGGAGGATGAATGAGCCTGGGGTTTGGAACTTATCACTGCCAGGAGTTGCAGCTGTTGGGAGGGAGGGCAGGGCAGAGCAAAGTCAGAGGAAAGGGAGGAGCTTACAGTATTCCTCCTAGGAGATATCCCAGCATGGAAGTTTCCTTTGCACAAAGAACATCTAGGCAATTGCCAAGATTCCTTATTACTGTAATCAGTAAGTTATGTAATGGGCCTCTCACCCGCCTGGGCTGATGTTTGCAGTTGTGCACATTGAAGGCTGTGCATAGCTCCAAGGAGGGCCCTCTACATACCCCAGGATACAAGGTGCCATGTAGGGGCTAAAAGATCTTAGAAAAGAGATTCCTTTTCCTATCCAGGCTGAGAAACCGCACCACAGCTGTTCTCTCCTACTCTTTCGTAGAGACCAGCTTGCACTTAGGTCCCTGCTCAGCATCAGCCATAGACGATCAGACTACAGCCTTATGAAGTGGTGCCCACTTGATCCTGTTCCTATTCTGCCTTTCTACAAGCCACTCAAATTCCTGTCTTCTGCTGGCCCTAGCTTTGGGTCCATTCAGTGTTTTCTCCCTAACCACACAGAGGTAAATTGTCTTCTTTTGGGAGAATCTTGAAATGGATATAAATCAAAAATTCAAAAAAGTTTTACAACTGCAAGTGTTGGACTTCAGGGATCCAAACTGGGACCCCCAGGGTCCAAACCGGAACGCCACATCCCCACAGAGACTCACAGACGGGATATCGATGCAAATAGCAAGAGGATTTATTCCAGTGCACTGGGACCGTTCTAACACGCAGGATAGAAGCCGGCCCCAAGGAGCAAATGGTGAAGCTTTTTATACAGTTGTTGGGCATAAACCGAATTGGTACAAGTTGATTGGTCCCCAAATTGTTTTCTCATTTTGATAGATAGGGGCCAGTTAACCTTTAAGTTGATGATAGCAAGGTCACGGGCACCAGGAAATGTACACTTAGGATAAAGTCCCTTGCCTAAGGCTATTAGGCGGTGCCTGTAGCTGCCGCTCATTTTAGGAATGTGGGCTGGGTCACAGTGCTCTTGAATTAAGCCTGACAATAATTGTTTTGTGGTTTCTGGGGTGGGCTAGTTCCTGGAACAGGGAGTTCTGGAATGTCCTGTTAAGAGTTTAAGATTAATGATCAGGGCCTGGGGTCTCCGGCCTCACATAAACCCTTTCACAAGTAAAAATACAGTTATATAAAGCATACACTTTGTCTTAAATAGGGCAGAGTTGGAATTCCAGCTGTGCAACCTTACATAAGAGGGTCAAAACATTGACTCCTTTATTTAGGTATTCCCTCAAAAATATTTGTTAGCTACCTTTCCTGTGATGGGAATTGGGTAGTTCAGCTCTCGACTCTCAAAGACCTTACATCTGAGCAGACACATCCTGGTAAGTAAATGCAAGATGATAAGAACACCATGAAGGAAGTCTACAGGGACAGTGTGAACAGAAACAGAAAGAGCTGCCCTGTCTTCTGTGGCAAGGGAAGATTGAGGCTTGAAAAAGGAAAAGGAAGGAAATAAGCAAGAGAATACATGGAAGCATTTAAGATGGAGGAAGAAGCACGGGCCATGGTCCAGAGACAGAGCATCAAGACTGACAGAATATACAGGCCAGAGGAGCATGTTAGAGATGGAGGCTGGGGTGGTAGGGAGCTGATAATTAAACCCTGGGAATTAAAGGCAGAGCGGCAATCTTATACTCTAACCCCACAGCACTAAATGGTTTTAAGAAGTTCAAATCGAGTCATTTTCCTTGTTTTCAAGTGATGGCTAGGGCTGACAAAGAAGCTATTCTAGAAGGGGGAGAAGCATAGGTGTAGAGAGGAAAGGCTCAAGTAGTGTGAATTGTCCTCTGTCTCACAAAGCAGACAGGCCGTTTCTCTTTGGAACCTGTTTGTTCCCTGGCTCTGCAGCCTGTTTTCAACCTTGCAGCTCAGCCTGCCAGAGTTTCTCTCCAGAGTTCCTCAGTGCTCTGCTGGGACTCTGTATCTCCCAGCAAGCCAATGAATTATTAAAAATAATTTCTTTTCCAAGAGATGGCTTTTCTTCTTTACATATTTTTATAGAGTACAAGAAGCCAGACTGGTACCCATGACTTACTAAGTCTCAGGGTTTAGATCAAGTGATAGCAACCTAAAACTTACATCTCTCTGCCTCTCTAATCACATGGAGGGGGCTGAGGCTTTCTACATACCTGGCTAGTGACTCATGATGAGCCAAATCCTGCACTGGGAACTGGTAGTCAGCACCATGTCCCTACTTTGGCCTCCTCAGCAATTGTGAAAACTCCACTCTTCATACTTGCACAGAATCATGCAGTGGGGACAGCATAGTTTCCCCAGGGACCCTGGTCATCTATGTACTCATACAAGATGGAACCATTACAAGTGCTGGGGAGAGACTGAACTCATACCTTTTGCTTCAGAGGGACCTGAAGGTAAATCTCATTCCTCCCACAAGTCTCTGTGCCCATCAGAGGGCTTCTGGATTTTTCTTGCTGTGAATTTTTTTTTTGTTAGCTGATGGGGAGAACAGATCACATAATACAGAAGAGGCCAGGTCTTCAAGCATCTCTAGAAATCATCATAATCCTGAAGCTACTTCATCTGTCAGCCTTTAATCCTTTACTGCTTCCAAAGCCGGATACTGGCAGGACAATCAAGGACATATTGATTCTACTGGGTTCATTATTCCTCCTAATTGAGCATGTTAAAATTAAAATATAATTGCATCATTTTCTTCGATTCCATTACTTTCCTTCAACTCCTCCATATTTCTCCATCAAATTCCTGGCCCCTCTTCATTTATTGTTATCCTTTCTCTCCCCCCTCCCCTTCTCTCTCTCTTTCTGTCTCTCTCACACACACACACACACACACACACACACACACGTGTGTGTGTATAATCTGCTGAATCTGTTTAGTGTTTTTACATAAACAGTACATAATTTTAGGGATGATCACTAGGTACTGAATAGCCGATTAGGGGGCTTCTTCCTGGGAGGAGACTATTTCTCCTCTGTCTAGAAATGGGGCCCCAAGAGATTCCCCCTTCCATGTTACCATATCTATTGGTATTGTAAGTGTTTAGGCAGCCATACTGTTGAGTGAAGCTTCTGCCTAATTTCTAGGAAACACAATATCAGGGCAGAGTTCCCCCTCTTCTGTGATGTTCCCTGAGCCTTGGGTGCAGAAGTCATATTGTAAATGTATCCACTGCAGCTGGGCACCACAGGATCAGTTGTTCTCTGCATTTTTACTAGTTGTAGATTTCAGTAATGGTTTCTGTTGCAAAAGGAAGTTTATATAGTGAGTGGTGGGAGCTACACTTAGTTGTGGGTATAAGAGTATATATTTAGAATGTAGTAAGGAATTATTCTGGTTTAGTAAATTGTCAGTGGTAGCTCCTCTAAAATACACGACCTCACTAGTCCTAGAGGAGTTGGCTAGGTTTCCAGGACCAGCCCTTGATTTCCCTCCTATTGAGCATGCCTTAAGTCAAATTAGAGAGCTGCTGGTTACCACCAAGATATGAGCACCACTATTGTACCTTTGGGTATATATCTTGCCTTGCTTGTCATTGTTGTGGCTCATACCCACAGCTGGGTAGGACTATTGGCTGCTTCCCTCTCTTGGCAGTTTGTATAGTACTTCCTAGGACTGAGAAAATTCATTCTCAGGGAGGAGGCTTTGAGGCCAAACACAGCTCAGATTCTTAGAACCCTGTGTCTGAAGTTTATAGCATGTTCAGCAATAGAGACTTATCCAAGCTCTGGGAGGCAACCAAGGGCAACAGCAATAGTTTATGATGATTTAGGGGTCTCTTGGACTCTGTTGACCCACAACTTGAAAGGTAGTTTCTTGTGTCTGGTACTGGAGTTATTTTTAGATAGTCTGTGTTTCTTGGACAAGGCATTGTCAGCTCAAGTAGCTTAACTACATTATATATATATGCAAATACATACACATATGCATTATATTTTATATATTTTATATATAAGTTGGAGTAAATAAAAAATTAGAATTCCTCCTGGTTTGTTCAAACATCCTTAGTGTTATTTCCCCCGTCTCCTTTTCCTCCTACATTGACCTTCCTCTTCCTCTCTAATTAAAGCCCCACTCGCAATGTTTTAAAAAAGTATGTATTCTTTTAAATTTATATGGATGTGTGTGTGTGTGTGTGCGCGTCTACATTGGTTTACATGTTCCATGTGCATACAGGTGCTTAAACAGGCCAGAGGGTGTCATCTGCCCCAGAAACTGGTGTGGTGGAAATTTATTTTTGGTTATGTTTAAAATAATTGTTTTGTGCACTATTGGGAAAAGGACTGCATAGACTTTGCATTTTGTATTGCCTTGGGTGTTGGATTTATGTGGGGAATGTTTGATTGCTCATGAACTGGACTTGCTATCAGAAGAATTCCTGAGGAGTTCAATAAGAACATCTCAGCTGAGAGACTCAGAGTTCCACTGTCCAGGGTGGCACCTGTCATGATAGTGGTCCCCTCTGCTGAAGTCTAGCAGGGTTTGCCCCATTTAAAAGCGCCTCCTCGTCATCCTTGCTTGGTTACCACAGCAGTGTACTACTACAAACTGGAGCTAGAGTTGATTGTGAGCCCCTTGTTATGTGTTTAGGAATGAAACCTGGGTCCTTTGCAACAGCAGTAATTCATCTTAACTGCAGATCCATCTCTCCATAATGGGGCATCTTTGAGTGTTCCTAGACAGAGATAAGCAGAATAACAGGAAATAAAGTATACTAGAGAGATTTAAAAGTGATTGAGGTTAAATGTTTTTCAGTAAGGGACCAAAGGAGTCATTAGAAATGCCCTATGAGACAGGATGGTCAGATGCAAAGTCTTTGATCATGTGCCCACTGAGTGAGCCTTAAACTCTTTCAAAGCAGCATTCCTACTGCTGACCTGGGTCAGTTGTGCCAACAGAAAGTACCAAAGAGGTCTGTGGGCATTGAGTCTTGGTTCAGTGCATGGATATTCTGAGCAGGCTCAACTGCCACAACCTTCTTTCTAGGAAAAAAAAAATGAAGCCAATAAAAAAGCCAGCATATAACCCTTACAATGCCTTCCTGTGAAGTAACTATTGTAGCCATTCCTGTTTCACTGATGAGGAAACCAGGTTAAATTAGCTAATTGTCCTAGGTAAATGGATTTTAGTACCCTGACCATACATCTGCCGACCCCAGCTGCTCCCTGCTTTTTCTTCTAAGGTGAAGTCATAGCCCTCCTTGTTTAATAAGCATACCCTGATTAGGATTTTTTAAAGTCCCAGTGTAAAATTTGGGAATCATCTTGCTAACATTAGTAACAATAGCAACCACAGTTTGTATCTATGGGGCAGTCTTCATTCATTATTTATTAAGTTATTTATAACAAGTCATCACAATCACATGTAGGTATTATGGCTATTTCTATGTTCAGATAAGGAACGTAAGGCATAACAGGATAAGTTTCTTGTCCAGGGACATGGGAGGGGTGGGTAGTGGAGCCTGACTCTGAACCTAAGGTGTTGATTCTCAATATACAGTTAAATTGTCAATATAGGGTGATTATGGAACAGCTACCATGGCTGGTCCAGGTCTTAGCCAGTGGGGTCTATTATATTCTGAATATGAAATAGCCCAATAGGCTATGGGAACTGTGGAAACATTAAGCAGAGGGATATGGATACCAGTAACTTTGAAGGTCATACCTGGCACACAGAGCCTTCCTCTCTGTCTGTTGCCTGGACACCATGATATGAAAAACCTTACCTGCCATGTGCTCCTGCCACCATGAGTTCTACTCAAGCCACCACAGACTGAATCCTACCAGAGTGAGCAACATAATTCCTTCTGTTAATTGTTTTCTGATGGGTCACAGTAATGATAAAACTAAGACATGAAACAGGAACTTCTGAGCCACCTAGACCTAGAGATCTAGTTCTGTGCACATAACTGAGTAGCTTGGGTATGTTATTTAGCCTCTTGGAACCTCATGTTTCCTCTTCTATAACCTGAGCTAAGCCACCTTCCCCAGGCTGTGTTATTTTCGGTCTCAAAAGATGATGTTGGAGTATTAGATTTCTAGTACTCCATTCGTGCACTATGTAAAAGTTTCTTCAGGTTGACTTAATGTTACTGTCACATGAGAAAAGCCATGAATAGAAGTTAATAAAATTTATAATGCTTATATAAAAATGTATACTGCCAAATGATCTAGCAGGGTAACTAACAGAGCAGGTACATAAAACACTGGGTACTGTTTGTACAGTGTATATGTCGAAGCTCACCCACAGCGGTTCCCTCTCTATCCCTCTCCTTTCTTTTTAATCCCTTGATAACAGCCTGTGTTTAACCCTGCCCTGCATGTATACCAAATTTGCATGACTGCACTCTGCTTTTGTTTCCTCTCAGAACATTTTGCAAAAGGCCCTGTGCCAATTGCCTCAAGCCTGTTTGGGAGCAATTCTGACTCCAGTTTTTTTCAGTCTCTTTCTGTGGTGATTAGACCTTCCAGGAAATGCTTGTCCTGTAGACCTGGATGATGCAACATGTCGGACATTGTCTATTACCTATGGCCTGGCTGCTCACTGCTATTATGGCTATTTTGATTCATCCAAACTTTCTGGATGTTGTGCACTGAGCATCTACCTACGGGGTCAGTCTATGCCACTGCTTTTCAAAAAAATTAGTTTAATACTCTAGATGATATACAGAGGGAAACATGGTCTATAAAGTCGTGCTCTGATTTTATAACTTTGTTTCTCATCCCTGAGCTTAAGAGTATTATTATTTTATGGATGCATGAGGAATATGTGTGCATGTTTGTACATGTGTGTGATGTGCATGTTTCTGTGTCAGTGCACATGTGTGTGTGCAGGTGCACTTTGTATGTGTGCCAATGCACATGTGTATGTGAAAATGCACTTTAGTGTGCCAGTGTGTGTGTGTGTGTGTGTGTGTGTGTGTGTGTGTGTAAGCTAGAGGTCAACTTTGGGTGTCATCCTCAGGAAGGCCATCCACCTTCTTAGAAATGGTCCCTCATAGAGCACGAGTCACCAATGAGACTAGACTGGCTTGTCAGTGAGTTCCAGTAATCCTCCTGTTTCCACTTCTCCCAGTGCTGAGACTAGAAGCATATACCACCACAGCAAGCTTTATTACATGAGTTCTGGGGGACTGAACTCAGGTTCTGGTGTTTGTAAGACAAGTACTTTACTGAGCTATCTCCCCAGTTCAAAATTTTTTGTTACTAATTTACTTATAATAGCATTCTTTTGTTGTTGAGAAGTTATATGAGATTTGGCAAATTCACAAGTCTAGTAGTGATCTCCACAGTGAAGGGACAGAATAGTCTGATTGTCCCTTTCCCTAGTTTCTCTTGCTGTTAAAATAAAATTAGGGCACTTAACAGAGAGTCCAGACATTGAAATTTCCAATGCTCTTTATTAATCACAAACCATGTCAAATCTCAGGGAATTCTAATACCCGGGCAGCTAGGCCGAGAGCGCACTCTAAGGCTTCTTTCCCCATTGCTCTCCTCTTGGTTCTCCTCCTGCTCGCTAGCTTCTTCTTGCTTGTTCTCTGCTGTCTGTCTCTCTCCTCTCCCCTCTGCCCTTGCCCTAGTTCTTTTTTATTCCAAATCCTCTCTGTGTCTCCACCCAGCCTTCCAATATACAAATCAATGGAGCCTACCCTTCATCTGCCTTAAGGCTAAGGAATGTCCCATTCTGGTGGAGAGCCGTATAGCCACTCCTTTGTTTACTGCTAGGCAGTGAATCCTTTACTTGCTTCAAGGACAGCTTACTGGAACATTATCCATAACTAAAATCTCCCACAACATCTTGCTGTCTATCTCTTTGTGTTAAGTCCCATTTTCCTTTAGCCTCTGGCAAATGGCAATTTGTTTTTCATTTCCTTAGTTTTATCTTTTCTGGAATCTTACATAAATGGGACCATGAACCTTTGATTCTGTCTTCTTTCATTCAGCAAGATGCATCTGAGGTCTTGCCATGCCATTGTATGTATCAATAACTGACTCTGTTTTGTTGCAGAACAAATATGTAGTTATATGACTGTTTCACAGCATCTTTATCTATTTGCCAACTGAAGGATTTTCTTTTTTAGAGACAGTGTCTCATTAGGCAGCCCAGTGCAGCATCAATCTCGTGACTCTCCTGCCCCAGACTCTTCAATGCTAGGATTACAGGCCTGTGCCTCCATGCCTGTCTCTAATTGAAGGATACTTATATCATTTATAAATTGTTGTGTTCATTACGGCTCTGTAAATATTCACATGAAGGTAGTTTTCCATTTCATCTGGATAACCCAAGGGCAGGGTTGCTATTTGTATGCTAATGTGTGCTCAACTTATAAGAAATCGCCAATGTGGTTCCCACAGTGGTTGCACCATTTCACATTTCTCTCTATAAGAGTAAGTGAGAGTGCCAGTCCTCCAACATTCACAAACACTCAGTATCGTCAATTTTATTCTTAAAATTTTAGACATGTGAGCAATGTGCAGCAAAGAATCATGTTTCTTTAGAATTCAAATGCCTTAAATTCACCCTTTAAATCACAGTATCTGGGGGCTTTCATAGTTTCACAATAGTGATCTCTTTTTGGGTTATTTAATCACACTTGAAAGAAATCCCAACAGCAGTCACCCCCCATTCTGTACCACCATCATATCCCTAATCTATAGGTCCTCGTAGCTTATCCTTTTCCAACATTTTTATAAACGTGACTTTTGTCACGTTTATATCTTTTGTGAAGGACTGTCCACTAGGCATGTTTTGAAGGCTCATCCATGTTGTTAACTTTTGTTTCATTCACTCTTATGGCTGAGTAACACAATAAAAATCATATTTTTTGGTTTTATGTTCTATAAAAGTACAGCAAACACTGAGTTAGAAAACACAGCATTATTATTTTTAGGGGAAATGTATCCATGTTGTGGTTTGAATAAGTTTCTCATAGATTCATGAATTTAAACACTTAGTCCCCAGCTGATAGAGTTGTTTTGGAAGACTGTAGAACCTATAGGAGGTAGAGCTTCACTGGAAGAAGTGAGTCACTAGAGGTGGGCATTGAGGGTTTATAGCAAACCCCACTTTCTGTTCATTTTCTGTTTCCTGACTGCAGAGTGTGACTAGCCTTTTCCTCCTCCAGCCTGCCATGCCTTCCCTCCAAGGATGAAGTGTTTCCCTTCAAATCGAAAAGAAATCTCAAAGCCAAAATAAATCCTACCTCTTTTCAGAAATGTAGTCACAACAATAAGAAAAGTAATCAATATAGTACATGAAAAAAACTATGTTTTACTAGATAATAATCTTAAATTCTGCAAATGACTCATCCTAGCAGAGTCTGCTTTATTTCTTGTACAAAAGAAAAAAAAAGTGATGTTCAGAGTTATTTCATGACTTGTCTGAGATGACACCACTAATAGGCACCAGATCTGGGGTTCAAGTCCTGTCACCTGACCCTGACAAGCATAGCTTCTTGTGTTGTCCACTGGCCATCTCTGCATGGGGCCAGAAAAAGAAGGTCACGTATCACCTTGTCCATAATCACCTGCAAATGTGTACACTGGGGATCCCAGATTCTTTACGGCTCTGTACCAGTCCATGGATGACCAAAAAAGTAACATGAATATTGATAAATAAAATGTCAAGAGTAGGCATATTTATAAATGTGGAACCTGTGAATAATGAAGATCAACTTTATATTATCTTGCTTTTTTTCTAATGCAAGAACTCAGTTCTTTCAGGCTGGCATGGAACTTGTCTTGTAGCTGAGATGCCCTTGAACTCCTGATTCTATTATGTTTACCTACCAAGGGCTGGAATTACATACAGGCAGGCACTACCATATCTATGTTTCACTATGATTTAATTGTGTGTGTGTGTGTGTGTGTGTGTGTGTGTGTGTGTGTGTGTGTGCGCATGCTACAGACATGTACCAGTTTAGAAATATTTTGGATATTAATTTTATAAATATTTTCAGCACAAGTCTCTTCTTCAGAACTAAAGTGATATGAACATAGGAATTTATGATAGCACCATAGGCCTGTTAGTCTCTTAAATTTTTGTTCATTATTTGATCTGTTCTTCTGATTAGATGTTTTCCAGTCATTTGTCCTTTAAGTTTATTTACTTTTCCCTCTATCTTTTCCATTTTGATATTGAACCCATCACTGTGTTTTAAAATTTCAGAGACTGATATTATATTTTCAGTTCTAAAATTTCTATTTAAAACTAATTTTTATGTCTTCTGAGAGTACCTACCTTGGCATTCAGTCTAGAATGCTCTCCTTGACCTTATGGAGGTAGTTGTAATAACTAGGAAGCTTTCATGTCTTTATCTGGCAATATCAACATTCGGGTCATCTCCATATGGTATCTGATTATTGCCTTCTCCCTTGAGAATTGTTCATATTTTCATTACTCTTTTTATTTTGAATAATATTAACTCTGTTTCAAAGTCTTAACTATGTTGTTTGGGTCTGTGTGCACTAGCTACACAGGTTTTAGGGTGATAGCAGTTTATATCTTCTTTTTTCTTATCAACTTGAAGCCTTTATTCTTCTCTATGAGTATTTCATATTTTATGTAGATGCTGTGTGAGAATGAGCTTGGAACTTTGTTGTCTCTAAATAGAATTGAGTGGCCCCTTTCTCCTGTTTTCTCTAACTTCTAAACACCTCTTCCCATTTTATCTGTCCAGAAGGATGGGACTTTCTATTTTCTGTTCTGCTCTTGTACAATTCATTGTGACAGAGCAGAAAAATACACAAGAAAGAGAATTCTACTCATTACACAATGCGGAGGACTTTACTCAGACTCCTTGTATATCCTGGCTTCCTGATTTTACTTCTGAGAAACAGATTTCCTTTTGGGATTTTTGGAGTCTCTGATGAAAATACATCATCATCACTGCAATAGTGGACCACTGGAGCTTGGAAGAGAAAAAAGAACTCAGAAGATGGGCATTCTCCTATACTCTGCACTCTCTCACACGCATCCTTTCTTGGTCCTATGATCAAGAAAATGGATTTCTCTCAGAGCTTTTGTTGCCTGCCCCTGCTCCTCAGCTCAGCCAAAGGAAGCCTCCCTCCCTTAATCTGTATTTATCACAGTACATGGAAGAGAACCTGTGGCCTCAAATAAAGTGTTCAGAAAAGTTAAATGACTGTCTCATTGGTTTGGATTTATGATTTTTTTTTCTGGGTATAGTTCCATAGTTTCAGCTATTCAGAAAGCTGAGGAAGAAGGAACACAGGAGTCCAGGAGTACAAGATCAGACTAGTAACACAGTGAGCGATGCCCTCAAAGAAAAAGAAGATTGTGACATCTTTTTCCTTTATATTTTTCTAAATTTTCTGGGCTCAGCATATGAAAATTTGCAGCAGAGCCTGCTTCTGGTTATAAATATCTGTCTTTTACCACATTTTCATTCTCCTTTGCAACTCTGTGCTCCCATGACTTGATTCTATCCAATGGAAATGTTTTTTGGCAATAATTTTAGCTGCTCTTTAAATGTATCAGTGTGGCCTTCCTACCTTTGTTTTTCTTCATATGATAACCTTTAAGACCACTAATGCTAGAAGGGTTAGGTATATGGTAGAGGAGAGGTCCTCGCTCTATATTATACTATTCATGCACATAGTGGGAAACAAGCCTCTACTATACACAGTTGCTGTAGTGGCCAATATTGGCTACCTACTACCTAGACTGATATAACAGTGTGAAAAGAAATTATCATGAAGTCATGACTCCATACACATTTGGAAGAGCTTAGAAAAATGGTGGGACATTCAGGGAACTTCCTTTGTTCTGGATGTCAATGGGTCAGAAATATTTTGGAAAAGTTTTAAGAAATTATGCCAAACCAATGTCTTTTAGTTTAGGAGGCACTACTTTGTCAACTTATAGAAATAGCCCCAGTTGCCAGATATCCTCACCATGGATAGGAAGTGAATCTTAATCTTTTTGGAAAGGCCCAAAGGAAGCCAAGCTGCCAAGAGAAGGCTTGCTTGTTGATAATTCTTCACATCAGCAAAGCAATTTGACTGGCTACTATGACAAATTGGTATTAGCAGTGATACCTGGAACCTTGGGATTGAGACATAGCTCTGCCATTTATCAGCTGTGAACATCTGGACTCTGCATTTTACCACTGTGAACTCTGGTTTTCTTACCTGGTAAAGGCTGGCAGCAAGGGCAGCTGCCTCTTAATCATGATTTTTGATGAAAACGGAATGCACTCCCACTTGTGTGGTAGCCTTTTTCTGCTGAGACTCAAGTTAAAAATAGTAACTTCCAGAGGCCAAGCTGTGGTCTCCTTAGTAATTCTCAAAGTCACAGTCTATTTCTGAGGCCTGGCCACCTTACCTGAGACATGTATCATGGAGGTCCCACAATGTACAGCTCTCAATGATTAGTGATGCTGTTGAGATCATCAACTGTGATCAGGAGGGCAGGGGAGGGAAATGCAAACATTGGGGCAGGGAAAACGATGAAATTGAGAAAAAAGAAAAAAGTGTATGTCCAGGTTGGCGAGATGTTGGCAGAGCTATTTGGTAGGAAAAGCTGCCATTTTTCAGTGTGAAATAATTACTGAGTTAACTCATATGTACATGAAAGGTCTTTGACAAGATGATCTGAAGAAGTTGTTATGAACATCTGGAAACACTTGTTTTCTTGTTAAAAATAAAATGAGTCAGATCAGTAGAACTAGCAGACTCTGCTTTGGTCAGCCTGGGACTGGGCAATGTGGGATGATTTGGGGACATGAAGAAGGATGCACTCTGTCTGTTGATTTTTGATCATACAGAACAGTGACACAGAGCTTGAGCAGAGGGTATCACCTAAGAGGCTACGAATGGGCCAACATTCTTTAGTGGAGAAAGGAAATCGGCTGAAGTCATGAGCTTTGAGAGCCAGACAGTGCCTGTCACCTCCGACATTGGAGTGACCCTAGAGCAGTAGATCCAAAGTCTCATTTAAAAAATCCAACATTGTTTCAAAAAGTACAAAGTCTCTTAACTGCAGCTCCTGTGAAATAAAAAAAATTAAATTACATGGTTTCTTATTTCAAGAATCGGAGCACAGTTTCACATAAAACTTCTCTTCCAGGGGCATGTGAGGATTTGGGAAATTGAGCTGTATTCATGGATGTCTTATTATTTATTTATTGCTGTAATAAAAGCCATCAGCAAAAGCAACTTGGGGAGGGAAGGACTTATTTCAGCTTATAGTTTATAGTCCATCTTGAAGGAAAGTCAGGGTAGGAAATCAAGTCAGGAAACTGGAGGCAGGAATTGAAGCAGAGACCTTGAAGGAGCAATGCTTGCTGGCATGCTTTTCCAGGCTTGCTCAATTTGCTTTTATATACACCCTAGGACCACATGCTTACAATGGTACCACCTGTGATCTTGGAAGCCAGTTTCCTTATGGCCTAGAAGCTTCTTGTACTTATTTAAAAATATGATGTCCAGATCAACCTTGGTTATTGTTCTCATGTAAAAGTCCAGGTGGAGCCAGGTGTGGAACTGCACACTGTAATCGCAGAAGGCTGGAACATTGTGATTTCCAGGCTAACTTTGGTAAAACAACAAAATTTTATCTCAAAAGTAAAAGGAAGGAAGGAAGGGAGAGAGGAGGAAGGGAGGAAGGAGAAAGAAGAAGAAAAAGAAAGAAAGAAAGAAAGAAAGAAAGAAAGAAAGAAAGAAAGAAAGAAAGAAAGAAAGAAAGAAAGAAAGAAAGCTACATAACATTTCATGCTTTACCAAGCAATTCTACATGTCTTTTCTGATTTTGTCTTTCCAGCTACCAATGAGATAGGCGGGAAATTAATTATGTCTAGTTTTGCAAATCCAGATCCTGAGATTTAAGAGTTTTTGAGGTTGTAGAAACTCTCATATAGGGATGAATCGATTCCTTTTTGTTTGTTTGTTTATATTTATTTAGCATGTGTGGTTGTGGAAATACCAATGTGCACACACAGTCACACCTACATGTGCAGAACAAAGAAACAACTTGTGGGAGTTGGTTCTCTCCTTCCACCACGTGGGTCCTGGGGATGAAATTCAGGCTTGTCATCAGGCTTGTCAGCAAGCACTGATATCCATTAAGTCATCTTGCCAGCCCCTTGAATCCAGTCTTGAAAAGCAAGAACTAACCACACCCTCTGTACCACTGATTCTCATGTCTTGATTCCCTGGAACACATGTTCCTTACACAACAGGAGGCTGGGCCTTTTGACAACAATCAACAAAATGTCCCAAAGAATTGGCTACAGGCCAAACTGAGGAGGGTGTTATCTCATCTGAGAGTGCGTCTTCTCAGATGACTCTATCTTGTATCAAGTTGACAAAAAAAAGCAAACAAAACACAAATGCAAACAAAAACACTAAATCCAGTTGAACTCCTGTTAACTTGAAACACAAATATATCTCTATTAAACCATAAACTTTTGTCCCCCCCAAGATGTCTTGTGGATGTTAATATCACAATGTCAAACAAAATGTAGCTAAAAATCTCACAGTTTTTAAATATTTCAAATCCAAGATTTCTTCAAAAATCCAACATCATTTCAAAAGTACAAACTCTCTTAATGGTGGGCTCCTATAAAATAAAGATTTTAAAAAGAAACATACTTTCTTATTCTAAGAGGGAAGAATCAAGCACAGTCACAATCAGGGCAAAGCCAAATTTTAACAGTTTAATAAAGTTAGTGCTTGATATTTGGGACCCACTCACAATCCTTTGGTCTCCACAGAGCCCAGGCAGCCCCAGTTCTCTGGCTCTGATGTCTTCAGAACACTCTGCTTGTCTTAGGCTGGCTCCATGCTACAGCTGCCTTTGTTCTTGGTGGTCACCCTATGGCACAGGTATCTCCCATGTTCTTGGATCTCTACTGCAATTGAAGCTGCACCTTCACCAGTGACTTCTGCCCTCTATTCAGGAGGTTCAACCCAACCACAAAGTATCAAATCTCATCTGCCCTCCATGACCCCTTCATTCCTTCAAAGTCAATACCACCTGGGTGACTCTTAAACATTACCAAATTTGGCTGATAGCATAAGATGCAACCTTGGCCCTTCTGGACCATAGCAACTGTCTGCTGATCCTAGAGAAATATCTTGAAGATTTCATCTCAACAATGATTGTCTCATCTTAATTATTGCTAATTTCTCAGCTCTAGCTATCCAGCATTGATTGTTCCAGAAAGACAGAGGTTTCATTTTAGTGGTACTGGTCTCTTGTTAATTACAGCTGATTCTTAGTTCTAGCTAATCAGACACCACATATTCTTAATTCAAAATATTAAATAAATGACCTTGGTAGTCTTTACTTCCCTCTGAAACTTCACAATTCAGGCCTTCATGGTCTCCATCTCTTTCAGAATTCTTATTTTCCATACCCCCATAATAGCATTCAATGGCTTTCCCAGCCCAAAGTTCCAAAGTCCTTTGACAATCCTTCCACAAACAACACAGTGAGGATTGTCACCCCAGTATGACACAGTCATGTTTGTCACAGTAATATCCAATTCAGAACCAGGTTCTGAACTGATAGAATGAATATTTATATGGAATTTATTATATTGACTTATAGGGTATTGTTTGGGTAGCCCAATGACAATCTGATGGTAGAAAGTCTGAGAATCCAGTAGTTGTTCTGCCCATGAGGCTGGATGTCTCAGCAGTCCCAATCTGGTGTTGGAGACCTGAAGAATTTCTTGAGAGCTTCTGTTATTCACATTGGAATCCAGAAGAAGTGGGTTTGGGTAATAGCTAAGGATTGCCTTGGCCACAGGATAGATGAATTTGCCAGCAAGAGAGGGTAAGCAAGCAAAAAGAGGAAGTTTCCTTTGTTTATATCCTTTTATGTGGGCTACCACAAGAAGACATGGATCAGATTTAGGAATTTAGATTTAGGGTCTTCCTGATTCAAATAATATGATCAAAGATATCCCTCATTGGCTTGCCCAGCAGTTTGGATGTTAATTGAGTCAACAATTAATAAATGGAACTTCCTGAAGCTGAAAAGCTTCTCTATGGCAAAGGATACCATTTGGACAAAGTGACAACCTACAGAATAGGAAAAGATCTTTACCAATTATACAACTAATTGTGGCTTAATATCTACAATATAAAAGAACTGAAAAACCTGCATACAAACAAAGCAAATAATCCAATTAAAAATGATATATAGATCTAAATAGAGTTCTTAATATAAGCACAAATGGCTGAGAAACACTTAATAAAAAGTTCCACATCCTTAGTAATCAGGGAAATGCAAATCAAAACTAATTTGAAATTCCATCATACACCTCTCAGAATGGCCAATATCAATAAAACAAATGACAACTCATGCTGGTAAGGATGTGGAGTAAAGGAAACATTCATCCATTGCTGGTAGAAGTGCAAAGTTGTACAACCACTATGGAAATCAGTGTGATGGTTCTTCAGGAAGCTGGGAATAGTTTTACCTCAAGATTCAGCTATACCACTCTTGAGTATGTACCCAAATGACTCTACATCCTACTACAGAGACACTTTTCAGCCATCTCCGTTGTTGCTTTAATCATAATAGCCAGAAACTGGAAATACCCTAGATGTCCATCAGCTGAAGAATAGATAAAGGAAACATGGTACATTTACACAATAGAATATTATTCAGCTATTTTTTTAAATTATGAAATCTGAAGGTAAAAGGAAAGAGCTAAAAAAGAATCATCCTGATTGAGGTAGTCCAGACCCTAAAAGATGAATGTATGCTTTCCCTTATCTGTGGATGTTCGCTTTTAAGCCTTTGATAGGCATGCCATGGAAATTAGGTATATATTGAGTGAGGACTTTGGGGTAGGAAAGTATTTCCCAAGAAAGAAGAAATTGAACATATAGAGAGATGGGGGTGGTGATTAGAATGGAAGGATTAAAAGGAAAGGGGGAGAGAAGAAAGGGTAATACAGTGAAGGACAACTAAAACTAGGGGCCATCTGAGGAGTCACATGGAAAATTACTATAGTAGAAGCTTCTTTATATATATAGGATATAAGTAATTGTATATGATATATATAAAATATATAATATATTATATATGATGTAGATCACATATATGATATATTATATATTATAAATTATATTATATGTTTATTATATATTATATGCAATCTATATCATATATATTATATATCATATGTGATCTATATCATATATGTATGATATATATGATATGTATATAATATCTATATCATATATATGATATATAATACATTACACACACACACACACACATAAATGAAAGAAATTTATATGGAATCACCAAATATCAAAGGAGACAAAGTCCCAATTAGACACCTCTCACCATCAAATGAAACTTTCATTTCTGAGAATGGGTTATATCTAATTGAGTTGGTGGCCAAAGGCGCCCATGGAAACCACCAAACAATTCAGGCTGTTGCCAAGGTCCTCGGTTGCTCTCTACAAACTGATAGTAAGTCTTTATTGCTGAAGACAACACCTATATATCTCCTTGAACATAGAGAAGTCAAGCTGGTGCATACCTAGGGCCTTGACTCCTACTGACTAGTATCTATACTACTGGAAGGTACTCTGCATGCTACCAAAGGAGAACGATTAACACCAACCCAGCTATAAAACCTTCTATCTAAAATTATGTCCTGCCTACATGATGCACTGGTGCTCTCAAGTTGGAGTAACCAACTATGATCTGACTGGATTTTAGGCTCACTCCATGAGATGGAACCCTGTAGTGGAACACTCGAAAGAAGTGTATGTTATTTTGGTTTCTTTAAAAATGCAAAACGGCATTTGGACTAGGTTTATGTTCCCACTCCAAGTGCGGTAGATGTTTATGAGTTTTATTTGAATGCTTGATGCAGGTGGCTATAATTTGGTTAGGTGAAGTTGTCCTGGCACATGTAGCTTGTTCTTGGGATTGTGTGATGCTTGTGTTTATGGGAAATTTTGCTTAGGGTATAAAAAGGCTGAAGCCCCGAGATCGGGATAGGTGTGGGTTGGTGGTTCATTGGTTAGTGGTTCCTTGGTTAGTTTATCTGTCCTTAGTATGTTGATTCTTACTTAAAAGAACAAAGGTTGGAGAGACTGAGTTTACAGATCGTGAGATTAGATGCTAGATTGACTCACTGTCAGCTCACCCTCTTCAAGCTTAGGATAGCCTTAAAAAGGCTGTGAAGATTTCTACGTTTCTCTCATTCTATGTCAAGACCACCTGCTAAAGTGGTGAAAATTTCTTTCTAGCCTTCCTTTATCGTTCCCTAAATTGAGGGTAAAAGGTTGTAATTAACAACTATAGAACCCAAACCTGACATTGCTCAGGTGAACAAGAACCTAGTAGTAGATAAGCCATGGATCAAAAGGGAAACAAAAGTTATAGTTCTACTAAATAAATGTGGCAATATAACGACACCTAATGACAGTCTGCTTTCCCATAGATCAGTTCCTCTCTCGGCCACCATCAGAGAAACTTCCACCTGTAGTAGATGGGAACAAATACAGAGACCCACAACTGTATAATGTGAAGTGAAAAACCTTGGAACACCCAGTCCCTTCTCCTCAGGGCTCAGGGAACTCTGCTGATGAGGAGGCAGAAAGATTGTAAGAGCCAGAGGGGATGGAGGACACCTTCTAAACATAGCAGGACTGAAACATATGGACTCCCAGAGGCAGTGGCAGCATGCTCAGGGCAGGCACATGTACAAGTCAGATGGGGTCCCCTTACAGAGAGGAAAAGTCCACACAAGTCCCTATCCCTAGCCATGAAGCTATCTCTAATTGACAACAGCTCACAAAGGAAAAAAATAGTTTTCTCCATCAGAGGCTTACTATGTATACAAACCATACATAAGGGAAGGCTCATACCCAGCAATAGACCACTACCTCAAACTCAGTGGTACTTTTGGAGACTTCTTTTGTCTTATAGTGTCTTTTCTTGGCAATTGTTTTACATCACTGTTTTATTTTGCTTATATATTGTTTTCCATTTTTTTTATTTTTATGTGTATGTACACATGTGTGTATCTCTGTGTATATACGCTTCTCGTGCTTTTTCTTTCATTTTTGTTTTTTCCCCTGTTTGTTTTGTTCTATCCTAGTTTTGTTTTGTTTTGTTTTGGGTTTTGTCTGTTTGTTTTCTAAAAAGAGAGAGAAAGATGATGTAGATTTGAATGGGTAGGGAGATGGGGAGGGTCTGGGAGGAGATGAGGGAGTGGAAACCATGATCAGAATCTATTGTGTGAACAGAATCTATTTTAAATTCTAAAAAAAGGTTGCAGTCAAGTTGACAATCAAGATTGGCCCTCACAGAGGATATTGATAATCTTGTCCTGGGATTCTGAAAGCATCACCCCACTGACACACACACAAACTCCATTGATGTTGTTCATCTCCTCATATTTTGTTTGGGAAAGATGCCACAGACATCATAAAATATTTAAGCCAAAGTCTTCTGAAATTATTTTACCTGCCATCAGTTTGGGCAACAAGGAAAGCAAGAATCTCAGTACAGGGATTTTAGGATTGGAGATAATGAACAAGTTGCAAACTAACTTCAGCCTAAAATCAATACCCGGGAATAAGACTCAACTCCTTTTAGGGAATTCTATCTTGTTTCATTGTTTGAATGATCCTGTCACATTGTACTTCTACTATTATTTCTCTCTTGACTAGTTGTCCCCCTACATTTTAAATGATTTAACGTGAAACTGAAGTATTCTCAGTAAGAGTGTGAAGCTTTACAGGAAAGGACGTTTTGACAATGGGATGCTGATGCCACCCAATCTGGAGAAGGGGATTTCATTCAGTTACTGCCCACCCAGGAGAACAAATGTGCAATTTAGAGTGGAAGTATTTCTTACTAGAACTCCAAGAACAGGACATGAGGAGAGTTGTTCTGGCCCACAGGTGCTGTGCATCCTCTTGGAGCTCTTGCCCAGTAATATGAAGAGCTGGGAGCTGTACTGGGAACAGGGCAGAGCTGGGAGCCTCTCACTACAAAATGCTTTATAATGTCCTGGAAACACATCCAGCCAGTAATTTGTTATATAGATTTATTCTGTCAGACACTTCACTAGCTCATGTGAGGTATATTAAATCTCATGACTTAAATCTCCCACACTCAAGATGTTTATAGACCAGATATTCTCATCCTTGGGTTATGTTTTTTAATGGTATTAAGCATTAATCTAAAAGTTTTAGGTGAAATACATCTAGCATAAAATTAGAAGGCATTTAGCACACACTAGATATTATATTGTGCAGCCACTAGCTCTGTCTAGTTCCATAACATTTTTATCACAACAAAATAAAACCCATATCAACTGAGCAACCATTCACCATCCCCTCCTTTCCCTACTTACAAACAACCTAGAATCTACTTTCTGACTCTGTATTTACCTGTTATTAATGTTTTGAAAGGCTATAGACGACCTTTGGATCTGTCTTCTTTGACTTAGCACAACACATACAATGTTCACGCTCATTATTGCAACATGCATTACAATGCTTCATTCCTTTTATGGCTGAGTAATATTTTATTAAATCTGGAGTATTGCTTTTATCTATTTATCTGTTGAACACTTTTGTGTTTCCCTGTGATATTAGGCAGACTTTCCACTTCTGTGTCCAATACCTGAGAGGAACAATTAAAAAGGAAGAAAGATTTATTTGGTCATCTGTTTTTAAAAGTTTCTCTCTATGCTTGGTTGGTTCTACAAGGAAGCAAAGAAAATATGGAGGAGGAAAGGGTATTGTTTGACAGCATTCAGGAAGTAGATAGAAGGGAAGGGCTGGGGCATGATGCACCCTCAAAGACACGCACCTAATCTCTGAATTCCTGCAAAGAGGAATTGTGTGTGCCTGTGAGGTGTTTGTGCCTTCCTTCTTTTGATCTTGATGGGTGAGGTAGGTTATTTCTTGTGTTTTGATGGGTGTAATAAACCTCCTAGGGTTGGAGTTTTCCTTCTAGTATCTTCTGCAGGGTTAGATTTGTAGATGGATTGTGGTGAGCCCTTCAGACTCTGGGCCTAGACCCTGCTGTGAGCCTCTGGCTATCGGAAAATCTTCTGAGCTAAACTGAGTCATGAATAATTAATGACTGCCCCAGAGGGGCTTGTTTACAGGGAAGCCAAAGCCCCCTGAAAGGATACTTCTTCCGGAGAAGCTATTGTCCTAAGCATCCCACCTCAGCAGGGAAGATATTTTGTTCTGATACCTATCTGGGCTTCATGATGTTTTTACCTATGCATTGTCTTATCCTGTAATTAACACCTTGGTTCCAACCCCTGTAGCTGCACATAGCCCCCTGATGAGAGGGGTATAAGATTAGAGGGAAAAATAAAGTTTCGGCTCCATTCCATCTGAGCACATGATACTGTGTGTGTCTGGTGTACTTCTTTTCCCTCGCGTCTCTTTTCCCTTCTCCTCATAAAACCCTTCAGTCCCACTCTCCATCCAGGTACTGTCCGACTTGCCAGGCCGGCCCTGGCAATGGATATTGTTTGAATTTCAATTTGTCATTGAACATTTTGTTTGCTCCATCTATGGTAATTCAAAGTTTTTCTGGGTATAGAAGTCTGTGCTCTCTTAGAGTCTGCAGCACATCTGCCCTCCCCCTTCTGGCTTTTAGAGTCTGTTGAGAAGCTGGGTGTAATTCTAATAGCTTTGCCTTTATATGCTACTTCCCCTTTTTCTTTTGCAGCTTTTGGTATTGTGAAGCCAGAGACCCTCGGCCCTGGCTTTCTCTACTCAATGCAATAATTATTGAGTACTTTCCAGAACTCCCTGTTCCAAGAACTAGCCTACCCCAGAAACCATAAAACAATTATTGTCAGGCTTAATTCAAGAGCACTGTGACCCAGCCCAAATTCCTAAAATGAGCGGCAGCTACAGCCGCCGCCTAATAGCCTTGGGCAAGGGACTTTACCCTAAGTGTACATTTCCTGGTGCCCGTGACCTTGCTATAATCAATTTAAAGGTTAACTGGCCCCTACCTATCAAAATGAGAAAACAATTTGAGAACCAATCAACTTGTACCAATTCGGTTTGTGCCCAACAACTGTTTAAAAAGCTTCACGGCTCTTTGGGGCCGCTTCTATCCTGCGTGTTAGAACAGTCCCAGTGCACTGGAATAAATCCTTTTGCTATTTGCATCGATATCCCGTCTGTGAGTCTCTGTGGGGATGTGGCGTTCCGGTTTGGGCCTTTTGGGGGTCCAACAGTATTCTTTCTTTGTTCTGTATATTTAGTGTTTTGATTATGTGGCAAGGTGACATCCTTTTCTGGTTCAGTCTATTCAGTCTATTTGATATTCTGTATGCTTCTTGTACCTTTATAAGGATCTCCTTTAGATTTGGAAAATTTTCTCCTATGATTTCACTGAAAATATTTTCTGGGCCTTTGATCTGTGATTATTCTCCTTTCTCTATTCCTATTATTCTTAGGTTTGGTCTTTTCAGTGTTCCAGATTTTATGGATGTTTTCTGTTAGGGATTTTTTGGATTTAACATTTTCTTTTACTGATGTCTCTATTTCTTCTATCGTGTCTTCAACTCCTGAGATTCTCTCTTCCATCTCTTGTATCCTGTGGCTGCAGCTTGCCTCTATAATTCCTGATTGCTTTTCTTGATTTTTCATTTCCAAAATTCCCTTGGCTTGTGTTTTCTTTATGGTTCCTATTTCCATTTTCAGGTCTTGAATAGTTTTGTTTGTTTCCTTGGGTTTCTTTAAGGGAGTTTATTGATTTCTTCTAATTTTTTGTCTTTTCCTGGGTTCCTTTAAAGAATTTATTCAATACCTTCTATTGTTTGTTTGTCTTTTCATCAATTTCTTTAAGGACTTTATTCATTTCCTCGTTAAGGGCCTCTATTATCTTCATAATAGAAGTTGGTTTTGAGATGTTTTTCTTGTTTTGGGTGCATCTAATACAGTGTTTAGGGCTTGTTAAAGTAGGATAGTTGGGATTTGGTGGTGACATATTGCCCTGGTTATTGTTGATTGTTCTTATGCTGATATTTGGGCATCTGAGTTTGGGGTGATTGTACATTTAGGTACCAAATTCCTAGGTTTGTCTTTATTGGATGAGTGTTTTGTTCCTTGTTTTTTGTTTCTTTGTTCTCTGGTCTTCTATTTTTGTGGCCTGTTGTCTAGCAGGGGATCTCTGCCTGAGTTTGGGGTTGGAGCTCTGGAGGCCTACTTGGCCTCTGGTCCAGCCTCTGGTCTCTGCCTGGGTTGGGGGCAGGGACTTGACTACTGTTCTTCTGGCTGGTTGGCCTGGTCTGCACTACTTCTTCCAATGGAGAGGGAGGGCTGGTTATTCAGTTGGCTTGGGTTGTGATAGGACTGGGGATTGCCCACAGGTCTTTGGGGCAGGGTCAGCAGGACTGGAGGAGATGCAGGAGAGGCTACAGAGGAGTGGGTGATGGGAACAGAATTAAGCATTCTGCAGGCAGGGTACCTACCTGGTTCTTCTTCTGGCTTGAGCTGTAATGGCTCTGGAGGCAGTCCATAGTTCTTGTGGACTGGGGTAGCAGGGCTGGAGGAGAGTGGGAAGGGACTTAGGAAGAGTGGGTGTGGGAAGAGAACCAAGTATTCTGCAGGCATACTGCCTACCTGATTCTTCTTCTGGCTTGGGCTGTAATGGTTCTAGGGGCTGTCTGCAGTTCTTGTGGCCTGGGATGGCAGGGCTGGAGGAAAGAGGGAAAGGCTTCAGAGGAGTGGGTTGTGGGAACAGAACCAAATATACAGCAGGAGGGGTGCCTACCTGGTTCATCCATTGGCTAGAGCTGTAATGGCTCTGGGGGCTGTCCGCAGTTCTTGTAGGCTGGAGTGGCAGGGCTGGAGGAGAGTTGGGAGGGGCTTTGGAAGAGTGGGTGTGGGAATACAGCCAAGTGTTGTGCAGGCAGAGTACCTACCTGGTTTGTTCACTGGCTAGGGCTATAATGGTGCTGGGTCTGTCCCCGTGATCATTTTTTGATTAAAAAAAAATACCTTGGGTATATTTTTGGAAGACATGGATTTTTTCATGCTTATCTGCCATCTTTAACTTAGCAAAATCCATTCTCACCAAAATAATTACTTTGAAACCAACTTCCCAAAATAAAATTTGGAGTGGATGACAGTATTTAGCACTTACCAGGCAGTACTGTAGCCTTATCTTCTGTCCCTTCCCTTTCTTACCTCTGTGTAAAATGAGAGCCCTGAATGGTAGGATGTTGGAATGCAATGGCCTTCATGGGTTAGCTGAACATACTCTGTAACTAAAACTGCTAAAAGTCCACTAAAGCTAATACATCACTAAAAATGCCTACAAATGAAAATACTTCCTTAATTGCCAAATCCAGTGGCCCTTTGGTAGTCCTTACATGACCCATTTAATGTGTTTAGTTATCAGTCACCTCCTAGAGAGCAGGCATGTTGCTAAGAACTTTATAGGATGGTTGCAAATTTAATTCACTCAGTAGCTTTCACAAATGAAGAAAAATGGAATACTTTTATTTTTGTCTCTAAAATGCCTGGCCTTCTGCCTAACCTAAACCACAGGAGGAAATTATTTAATTGTATAATCAAATTCCAAGACAATCCAATCTTACAAATTGCTCCTCTAGGTCATACTGAGTCTGTATTTGATAAAATTATTCAGTTTTTCAGACAGTCATTAACCATCTTCCACCTGGTTTATTTCCTGTGGCTTTACATGACTCTGGACTCTGAATCTAGAGAAAATAAGGAAGAGCCTGGGGCCTCAGGGATGACTCCAAGTGACTGCCCTTTGCCTGCTGTTGCTGCTTGCTATTGACCTAGATCCCTAAATTGATGGTTGTTTGTGTTTTGTTTGTTTGTTTGTCCCAGCAAGGCTGTGATCATGCTCATTTGTGTTAATGTAGTCATTAGCTGTTAGTTCCACTGTCTCCTTAGCTTACTTGGGGACTCCTTTAAAGTCTAGCTGGAATCCCCATTTGATCTCAGGGAGACTGCCTGGAGTCCACTATGGGGGAGAACTTTTTGGAATCACTGACAAGCTAGAATCTAGGCAAGTGTGCAGACCCACCAAACTCACACAGAAATCCAGGAAGCTTGACAAGTACATTGTTTCCTTCAGGGTTAGCTCCATTTATACATTATCCTGTCAGGTGTGGAAAAGTAAGAGAGAAGAGTTGAAACATGCACGTAACTCATGTTGCTACTCTCTTTCATGTCCTCTTCCCACAGTGCTCTGGGGTTGGAAAGAGTGAACTTCCCCCATCCTTTTCCAATTCAGACTTAATCTATGTGAAAAGCCAGGGCTTAGCTGCTGAAACTGCTTGCATATCTACTGTTTTATTAAAAGATCTTAGACTTGACTATCAGAAACTGCTAACTCAATCTTTCCTTCACAAACTGCTATGTTTGAACAGTGAATGTCCTCCAAAGGTTCACATGTCTCCAACATAGTACTATGGGAGATTATGGAACTCTCACGTGGTGGGAGCCAAATGGAAGGTCTCTAGATCATAGGGGGTGTGTTCTCAAATGGAATTATGGGTCCTTGGCCCCCTCTTTCTCTTCCCTAGATTAAGACACAAGCAAGTTTTGCTTAACTGTGAACTCCTGTCACGATGGGCTACCTTGCTACAACTCCAAAGCAAGCCCAAGAGATCATGGAGTGCAATCTCTACAACTGTGGACCAAGCTAAGCCCTTTCGCTGTGTAAATTAATTATTTCACATTTTGTTGTAATGATGGAAAGGTGGCTAGCAGACATATTTTCTATTGCTAACATTTCTAATCCAGGCCTGCCATGTTTTAGTCGCTGTCTCTAAACTGTGCTCTATCTCTCATCTTTATAAGTACTCATGACGCCTTAGATCCAAACACCTTTGTGTTTCTCCTAGAGTGAACATCTAGCCATTTTTCCTATTATTTCTATGTATTGACCATGATTATATCAATCAGAAACATGTATCTTTTTGGGACTCCAAGGTGGGTCTCAGTTGAGAAGTAGACAGAAAAGGAAGAGGTGAAAATTCTAGTGAGAAACATTCAGAAGGAGGAATTTGCCTTATTTTTATCTGCCTAATGGGTTGGAAAATGCTTCACTCTGAGTTTTGATTCAAGTGTCCTTCTTTACTGTTTACTATTGATCTGGTTGTTGGTTCATATCCTACCTGGAACTTCAACCCCTACATGTTCCCAGTCTTGGGGCTCCTCTTTCCCATCTCCAAATCCCTTCATCACCAAACACCTTGAGCAACATTCAGATCACTCATTCTTTGTGATATTTTTTCTAATTATTTTCCTTTAATTTGGGCTTATACATTTAGATTTTTATGATAACTTAAGCTATCTATATGTCTTGATTTTCTATTGCCAGCCAGGATTATACAATGTGATACTTAAGATAACCGTAATACCTTTATCACTTACTTTAAAGTTGTCGATTCTGCATCGTTAAATGTCAAAACCTGCGTCAGCTCCTTAACAAAATATATTTGCTGTCTTCCAAAATAGAATGTCAGTCTTATTCTCGGCACACCCCAGTATGGGCTGTCTTTTAAGGTACAGTGGTTTGCTCTGAGTTCCCTCAGCAGTCTATGCAGGTGCCTGCCCAGGAACCACTGTAATTTATTCCTGGACTATTCTTCTACTTAGCCACTGTCCTAGTCAGGGTTACTATTGCTATGCTGAAACACCGTGACCAAATCAACTTGGGGAGAAAAGGGTCTATTCAGCTTACAATTCCACAGCACAGTTCATAATCAAAGGAAACCAGGACAGAAAATCGAGCAGAACAGGAAGCTAGAAGAAGGAGCTGATGTAGAGGCCATGGAGGAGTGCTGCTTACTGGATTTCACCTCATGGCTTGCTCAGCCTGCTATAGTTCTTATAGAATCCAGGACCATTGGCCACAGAATGGCACCATCCACAATGGGCTAGGACTGCCCCCATTCATCACTAGTTAAGAAAATGCCCTGCAGGTTTGCCTACAGCTCAATCTTATGGAGGCATTTTCTTAACTGAGATTCCTTCTTGTCATATGACTTTAGCTTGTATCAAGTTGATACAAGACTATCCAGTAATTCATCTTTCCTCTTCTGTGAGTTCTCCTTTAGCCACTCCACAGGATATATCAAAAGACTGCAGAATATTAAGAGTCACACATCAGAGTTCAAGCCATGACATCACTGACATAGTGTAGAGAACTGTTGTGTGTACTGTAAAATGTTTAGCAGCATATTCGACCTCTACTCACTGGATGCCAACTTCACGGTCCTCATGCTCTTCTCCAGCTGTAACAACAGAAAACACCTCAGATGCTTCCATTTGAAACTATGATGAAAAACTTCCACTTAGTTACTACACTGGAGTAACAAAAATATCCCCCAGATTTGAGAATCTCTGGTCTAATATAAGAAGGTCCAGACCAACGCAACGGTCAGCACTAATTTTCTGGGCCACAAATGTCAAATCACAGGTGCCTTCAACTCTATTTAGAATATTGAGGGAGGACATCATTTTATGCTGGCCAGCTAGTTTTTGCTTGTTTGTTTTTCAAATTGATACAAGTTAAAGTCATCTTGATAGAGAAAACCTTAATCAAGGGATTGATTCCTTCAGATTGCCTGTAGACATGTCTGTCAAGGGCATTTCCTTGTTTAATGATTTGTACGGGAAAGTCTAGTCCACTGTGGGCAGTGCCATCTCTGGGAATGGGTCCTTAATGGTGTAAGAAAGCAGTCTGAGCCATCCATGTGGAGCAAAACCAGCAAGCAGCTCTCCTCCATGGTCTCTGCTTCAGTTCCTGCTCCAGGATCCTCCATGGAGGAAATGTCCTTCCTAACTTCCCTCTGTGTTGGACTATAATCTAGGAGCTGGATGCTGAAATAATCCCCTTCCTCTTCCAGTTGGTTTTAGTCAGTGTTTTATCACAACAATAGAAATCAAACTAAGACAATGACTATATTCTTTATGAGCTCACTTTGTAAAGCGGATGAAGCTACAGAGACTGATTTTATTACAAAGATATATCTGATCCATGCCTGCTTCTTACTTGTAAGTATCACTATCAAAAATGAGCTAAAAAAAAAAAAAAGTCTGGTAAGGTGGTACATGCCTTTAGTCACAGTGCTTGGGAGGCAGAGGCAGATGGATCTCTGTGAGTTTGAGGCCAGCTTGTCTACAGAGTGAGTTTCAGGACAGTCAGAGTTACAACAGAGAACCTGTCTTGAAAAAAACAAACCAACCAACAAACAAACAAATGAAAAATGTCCACTTTTTTCACATGTGCAATTACTAAAAGAAGACTTATTGCACACTGGGCATGCCTTGGAGAATACCTGTTTGGTGTATGTTTTAAAGGAGAAGGCTTAAACTCAGGTCTGCCTTCAGAAGGTTTGTAATTCAGAACAAAATTTTAACAATTACATTTAGAAGTTGGAGAGATTTAATGATCTTTCTTCCTCCAGTTTTCTAGCACAGTCTATGGAATGAGATTTAAAATTGGGGAAAACCATCTGAAAGATTATGAAACCCCTCCCCCTCAAAGGAAACTGAGAGGATTTGAGTCTTTCTGCTGTAGTGCCTGAACAACAGACACATTGCTTCAGAACCTTTCTTAACCATCAAGTGTACTCAGTTAGGAACTCACAAAGATCCTGGAGAAATTTGGCCCATTTCCTGTGCAGAGTTGGTGTTTTAAACCAAGGCCAGGTCTCCTGGTAAAAAAAAAAAAAAAAAAAAATGAAATGACAGCCACCTCCATGATTGGCAATCTCTCATTATAAGTCTCCTTGGGAACAGGCTGTTAAGAACACAGAGCCATCTCACATGGGACTCAGACTCGAAGGTCTCACCTGATAGTTTCATCTTTAGGTAATTCATTGTCAGAATGAGTCAGTGGCCTTTTATCAAGGTGGCAAGTGGCCTTTTATCTGAATTTGTAGAAATAAAAATGATACAAACAGAAACTGAGGATAAATCCCTAGTGTTAAAACAAAATATCTTATTCTTCAAACTCAGCTATCAAACTCCGATTATTAAAGAGATTTAATAATACTTTCATACCAAGACTTGAATTTTACTCTGGATATACTCAGTGGCAGGTGATTGGTACAATTCCCTTCTTTTTTCATTCTTTGTATTTAATGAAATTTTGAAAGGAAGGCTTTAGCAGAGTATCAGGTACCTAGTTCTAAAATCCCAACCCACTGTACCCCATTGTGATTCTGTTTCATTTTGTCCGTACTTGGGTTAAGCCATCTGCATTGATTTCAGTAAAATGCCACCTAGTGACCTTTCACGAGCAGATGGCAGAGTGCCAGAGCAGGAGGGATCTCACCTGCTCATCTCTGCTTAGCTGACTTAGCTACTCAACTGACTGACATCAGCATTCTCCTCTTGTTTTCCTTTATACCCAATAAGCGCTCAGGTACTATCCAAGAGGCAAAGTCCTTTCTGATGATACAAGGAGACTGAGTAACTGGCTTTAGTCACCACATTGCAGCATCTGTGCTTAGGGGTTCTGAATTCTAAGTAATGAGCAGAACAGCCCAGCAATTGGTACATTCTTTGAATGAGATACCAAGCTTGCTGCAAACCCCAGAGGTAATTAAGACAGATCTTTGCCTCCTCATGCTTCTGAAGTTTTCAGGAAAACGGAGATATATTATTTTCCCATGGTAGCTGAGTTTCAAAGAAGAAGAAATAAGGGATGAGGTAGTTTCTCTTTGATCCACATATGGAGGTTAGCTGCAAATCACAATCTATTACTTACAGGGCAATTGTTCTATCTTACTCAGAATATTCCCAGCTGGTACCCTATGAATTATTAACAGCATCTTTTTATACATTGGCACCTCTGGTTTCTTTGTCAAAGGATTTTTGTTCAGATAAAATAGATGGTCATGATAGCATACCTATGTATTTGTGTACATGGATACAGAAGGATGTTAAAACTAAAACTAAAAATCATGTCACAGTTGCAATAGTCTATAGTTAGAACATTTTGCCACACTATCTACAGATCATGATTTGAAGCTGACATGATGTCTCTGGAAATCTTAAAGGGGGTAAAGGAGTGGAGAAATTCTTAAGAGATCAAGAACTAAACTCTAGAGAGTTTCCTCTCTTATTTTTTTCCCCCTCTTTCCTGTTTTTACAGTGGAAACTTTTGGTTTAGCTAAACAAACAAAATCTAAACTAACAGACTCTACTGAACTCTATCAGCTTGATATCACAAATTTTTCCGTTGTTTGTTTGTTTGTTTTTGAGACAGGGTTTCCCTGTTGTAACTCTGGCTGTCCTGGAACTCACTCTGTAGACCAGACTGACCTTGAACTCACAGAGATCCACCTGCCTCTGCCTCCTGAATGCTGGGATTACCACCACTGCCCAACACAATTTTAAGTTTCAAGTTAATGGAAACCTGACAGAATGTATTATAAGGAGTACTATCTGCATAAAATATACAAATCTTCTAGCATAGTCTGTGAAAATGGACATGTGAACTCCTTTAAGGAGTTCTAACACAGGCAATTAACAAACATAAATAAGAAATTTTGGGATTTGGGCCACTTTAAGCCTGGTGAGATAGTCTGCTTTTGTATTCTGTGAAGGATAATCTTATCAATTCCCAAATGTTGGCTCCTGCTTATAATCACATCCCTAAGGATGCTGGGTCAGGAGCACTGCAAGTTCTAGGCCAGCATCGGGGCACATAATTTGATCCTATCTCAAAAATCCAACAAATCAACCAACCAACCAGCCAACCAATTTTTTTAAAACTTAGGGTTTTATCCACTCAAAAAGAGGGACTAGGAAGGTTAATGTTAGCTGTTACCCAAGCTTAATTATTTCCTTGGGATATTTTCTGTCTTCTAATGGATTGTGCTTTGTGCTTTATTTAGTGTAAAGAAGTTGCTGTATGGAAAGGATTAACATTCTTTCTGCATGGCTTGTATGATAGTTTCTCATTGCTAATGGGATAGTTTTCAAGATGATATCACCAAGCCAGCTGGCTATCTCATCTGTGCATTCCTTTGAGAGTTTCTACCTAGCTGTGTGTCCCTACATTTCTCTTTTAATCTTGGTCTTTGTCAGGCATTAATTTTGTTAACATTACTAGACTATTCATTTAATGCTATAAATAGGAACAGATGAATCGAAATGGAAAAAAAAACATCATAATTCAAGTATGATAATATATGATAGATACATGGATAAAAGCATTGGAAAGTTCTTTTGTTCATCCTCAGGTAGCTAATCAGACATATGTGTCAAATTCAGGAAATTGGACACCACCAACAAAGCATACTAAGAGCTTGGGAGTCAAGGAGATCTAAACCGTAATTCTGACATAGATACAGATCCATTTCAGCAAGTCTCTGGGTTCCATTCTCATTTTCTGTGAAATAAGGGACGTGAAACATTACAGATCAAGGTCTTTTTCAGATGCAATGTCATCGATGATTTTGATATTTTAACCTATTTTTTACAATGTGAAAAATCACACAAACATTTTGCTGAACTTCATTAGTCTCATTCCCATTTCAGAGCTTTCACAAAGGATTAGCTATTTTGAATCTACATTTTGTCTTTTCTTCTGTCTCAGTACAGTGTTAGTCTTGAAGCCTGAGCAGATCATGTGGTCCCCTTTTAAATGTGAGTTCGGGGCTGGGGGCAACATACAAATCTCCTGTACTGTATCGCCTCTGAAATTCCATCCTCAGGAGCTTGCCTTTTACAAATAAGGTATCTGCATTCTCTTAATATACACATTTTCTGGTAAAACTTGATACATCTGGATTTCCTCAGTGAGTTGCCTTTCTGACCACAGCATTCTGGAGCAGAAGAAAGACAATGAATGGAAAAGTTCTCACTACAGAAATGAGTGATTCATCAAAGATCTGCAGGATGCCAGTGTTTCTACTCGTAGGGATCAGACCTAGAGACTGTGGACCTTTGGCTAGAGATAGCTAAGAGACGAATGGAGTACTATGTGGTAGGAAATGTTGATGATGTCAGAGGGATCAAGGAGCTCAGAAAATACCAAGAATCATCAAGAATAACTTTCTCCCTCCAATTTTCCTCAGCCTAGACACACTCATAAAAATCTGCCTGAAACTAGTAAACTTCCTTCTGGCCTCATGCCCTCTCAAGATCAAGGAGCCAGGCAGAGGCTCAAAGTGACTTTACTGGTTACACATTCTGCTGGGTAGTCCAGAATCTTTTTGTTGTCATTTTGCCCTAATTTCAGATCTATTATTAGAGTTGAGGACAAAATGTTCTGCACAGAGAGTTGCTAGCTCCACCATTTTGAAAGTTTTTGTGGAACAAAGGAACATAGTCATTCTTCCCTTGTCCATCACAAGCTGTGATCTCTCTTAAAAATCTAATGAAGTTGAGTTGTTGAAAGTTATTTGAAAAAGATCTCTTTAGTTTTCTATATTCCACGTTTGTGTTAATAACAGCCACCCTGAAACATCCATGTAAGTTGGAGTTAGCAGTACATTCTGGAAGATTATCTTTGGTGGCTGTGCTTGCTTAGGAAAGTTTTCATTCACTTATTGTCTTTGTTTCATGATGTTCTGATGTTCTGTGATATATGGGTGTCTTCTAGAGAAAGTAGATTAAACAGTCTCTTCTCTCTTCAATAATTCATGTTCTTAACCTTACAAACAACTGTGGATGTTAGATCAACAGAAGTGGCCAAGGAGTTTGGTGCACAGCACACCTGTGTGCTTCCTAAAGAAGTGACCACAGGAGGAGTCTTGAAAGCTTGGATGCAAAAACAAAAGACACACCCTAGCAGTTATAGATCTTAGAGTCAATATCTCCCCAATGCCTGCATTTCTCCCTTGTGATTCTGCCAGTCTCAGACTCATGTATGAGATCAGCAGGAAGATATTTTTATTCTCTTTTAATCTCACCAGGAATTTTTCCAGTTTGATGACTGGACAAGGATAAGCTAAGGTAGTAGACCAGCTCCCCTGGTGAGCCACAAAGGAAATAGCAGAGAAGAAAATAGAAGTTTACATTCTAATCATCTAAATCTTCATGTTGCTGCCAGTCAAAACCCGCCACCCTCACTTTCCAACCACTTACATCTCAAAACTACTTGTATATCAGTATCTTTCCTATTGTAAGCTTCAGTCTGTTTAGTGTCTTCTGATCTGTTTCCCCAGTGATGCTTTATTTTCTATTGTCCTATCATCTAGTCAAGAGGCTATTTCATCTGCCTCCTCCATTCTGAGATTGAATATACCCAACGAGCTTTCAATTTCAGCTACTGTGGGCTTTTCTTCATTTTTTTTTTTTTTTTTAGTTCAAAACAGCACCACTATAGGGACCAATCTATCAGTGATACACCTGTTGGGGACAGTTCATACTAAAGTCTTAAGTGTGACTGTTACAGTTGAGTGGTGGTGGCAGTGCCAGTTCTTCATGAGTCTACCTGTGACACCAACCTGGTAAGAGTAGTGGCTCCTTACTGCCTAGATTGGGTAGGTACACAAATTCCCCATGGACCTCCAGTAGCATAACGGGGCTGGGAAGAGGAAAGGGACTATATAGTGGTTGATTGGTCGATCTTCATTGTTAGCTTGACTGGACATAAATAAATACATATATATTTTAAAAAAGATTATAGACATAACAAAAGAAATGTGATCCACAATGCAAAAAAAATTATAGCTAAATTATATTTCTTCAAATTGAAAGGAAGTTTAATAGGATCTTACAAGAATGATGAAAAGACGGATGAAAAGACAATCTACACATTTGAACAAGATATTTGCAAGCCAATTACTCATCAAAGAAATATACTGTGTAGTTTGTAAAAAACTCAAAACTTAACATCTACAAACAATTCACCTTGAAAATGGACAAAAAACACAAGAAGATCTCCCATCCCAGAGGACAGACAGATGGCAAGTAAACACATGAAAAGCTCTTCATCTTCCTTATCCATTAAAAATGCAAATTAAATCCACAATAAGATATCCTTACACACCCGTTAGAATTTCTAAAATGAAACACTCTGGCAAAATCAAGCACTGATGATATGTGGATAAACTGTATTACTTGCTTACTTGCTTAGTAGAATTGTATGTTAGTATTATTTTCCAAAAAAAATATTGTCAATGTCTTTAAAAATCTAATCACACAACAGCCACTCAGCCTAGCAGTTGCAATTCAGGGCATTTATGTGAGAGAGAAGACAATGCATGTTACACAAAAATCACATATGTTTTTAGCACATTTTCTAGCTATAGCTCCAAGCTAGAAATAATCGAGCCTCTCAGGGAATAAATTACTAAAGTGTGGGTCATTTAAATCTTAGAATGTTATTCAGCAATGCAACCTATTATTGATGTGAATATCTCTTGAGAATTAAGCTATATAAGATCTCATTTGTGTTATGTTCTTGAAATGACAAAATTATAGAGATAGAAAGCTGAGCAGTGGTTCCTGTGGGTGATAGAAGAGGGGCAATGGGAGGGAGTGGGTTGGGTTATAAAAGGACGATGGTCAAAGCTTCTTGTGGTGATAGAAATGTACTCTAGAGTTTATCAAAGTATTTTAGTTGTAAATTTGCACTCTAGTTCTGTAAGAATCTATCCTTGAGGGAAACTGAGTGAAGGACAGAGGGCTCTGTCTGTTTTATATATCATATTTGTATATACATATGCAGTTGTTTCAAAACAATTATTTTAAATCAACACTCCCACCTAGTTACTCTGATAAAGGGTGAATGTTTTCCTAAGGCAACCAGTAAGAAATCCTGGAAGACATTTTGAGATCATGTGGTTCTAAACCTTTATTTCTTCTGAATCACCAATTAGGAGAAGCCTGGGTATGGCCAGCTCCTTTGAGAAGTACATGATTGTGCATGAAAGAACCTTTCTAGATTCATAGGATGCCTCCTGAGATAGGTATTGTTACCATCATTTACTAACAGACTCCACCTTTTAATGGAGTTTGTGCCTTCAGTCTGAAAGAGGACAGCATGCAGAGTGGCCACACTGTACCATCACTGGTCAGGCTTGGTAGTGTAGAGTTGGTGGGTGCTACCTTATGGAGGCCATCTTTGTTTGGGGAAGGTCACATCTGCTGCACCATAAAGTGAGACTTGAGTAGATGGCTTTGGGATGCTTCTTCCATTCTCAGTTCTTGTCACTGCGATACCTCTTTTCATTCTCTGAGCCTGTGACTCGTTTTAGTACTGCATCTAATCTACTCAGCAGGACAGAAGTGGCCAGAGGGTAGCAGCATAATCACAGCAGGGCTCACCACCTCTGCTTTCAGGTGAGGGGCTGCAACAGGACACATATAATGAGACTATCTTTGGGGAACCCTGTAAGTGAATCCATCCTTCAAAATGTTGAAAATAAACTACTAACAGAAAATCCTCATTCAGATAAACTCTCTATTTTTTGTCACTCTATATAATCCAGAAAGGATATACAAATAAAAAACTAATCAGAAATCTTCGTGACAGGCAGACACTATTAACCAAAGAATGTTCACATCATCCATCTCCTGCTAGCTGTCAAACGAAAACCCTCTAAGCACTCACTCAATCATTTGCTCGTCCCTGTGCCACAGTGGGAAGATCGTTCTGCAGGCTCTAAATCAACACACAACATAAAGGAACAGTTAACAGGAGCAAGAGGAAGAAAGACATCACTGGGAGCAAATTTGGAGCAGGACAGCAGCATGGCTGGGTTTTATATATCCACAGATTTCAAAACTTGAGGTAGAGGTTTGTACTGTTTTGCTGTAGCTTTAGGTTACTAGAAAATGAGAGTGCTCTATTTCCAAAAGCCAGAGATGCTTCTATAAACCTGCCAAGATTAGCACAATTCAGGATTCAGAAATCAGCAAGGGTCAGTTCACCTGGCCCAGTGGGTGCTTAGAGGAAAATATGTGAGCAAATAAAGTCCTCAACAGCAGCTGATGTGAAGGGCCACCTGTGATTGAACTCTTAGGTTGAACATGGGGAGCTTCTATTTCTACAGGAAAAGATGATGGAATATTGATAATAACATATGACTCAGCACCTTTTATGATCCAACATAACTCCCTCTCTAGAATGTGTTTGAGTGATTTTGAATCTGGAAAGATTAGAAAGAATAGACTTTGGTAAAAAAAAAAAAAAAAAAAAAATATATTTGAATTCCAGAGTGTCTGCTTATTTGATTACCTTAAGCTGTTTAGTTCAATTTTTCCAAGTTGAGTTTCTCATCTGAAAAAGAGATACAATGACACTGGCACAGTTCTTAGGAATGAAATGAGGATTATAAATCATAAAGTTTTCAGTCACATAGTAGGAACTCAAATAGTAATTTGACTACCAAATCCATAATCCCAGTCTTTAGCTTTTATTTCTTAGAAACTGGACAGCAAATTTCTTCTCTCTAGATTTTCATTAGCTGCTGCACCAGAATCAGTTAGCACAGAGGAAAAGTGACCTGACAATTCATCTAATCTAATGTTTCATTCCATAAACATGGAAACCAAAGCCTAGAGACTTTACTAACGATACAAAGTAAACAGTGTTATAGTATCTACTGCCTAGATCTAAGTTGCCCATATCAGAAACTTTATTATCAAGGTAGTTGTTGTGCTTTTACATTTCACTGTGTTCTCATTCATTCATCAGTCCCCAGGGCAAGGGGAAATGGGGCAAAGAACTCTAAATCTCTGTGTCTTAGTGTTTCTTTCAGGCAGTGATGATAATAGGTCTTGTATATGCCACATAATTTGTTAACTACAGGGAACTCAGACCTATTCTAAATCTTGTATATAAATGGCAGATTAACTCATATCACCATCAATTATCAGTAGATGTTTGTGATGTTGAGAAGAATTCTGTGATCCAAATAAGAAAGAGTTCTGTGGTTGGTTAATCATGCCTGCTATTGCTGTGGAATAGGAAAAGTATTAATAGTAGCATGAGTTCCCTGGTTATCTGAGACAGGTTCTGCTGAAATCTGCTATATTGCAGGCATTTAATAACTTTCCATAGGTGCATGCTCAATAAAGTTTGAGAATTACTGAAGACAAAATGAAATTTCTATGAGTTTCCCATAAGCCACCTCTGACATAGTCCAGAGGATGCTATGCACAGTGGGATCAGTTGAGTAGACTGAATCTCCTACCTACGTGGTTCCTTTCTGGGTATTTCCCACATCCTATCTGGTATCTCCTGCCCATATGGATTCAGAATAAAAGGCTTCATGAAGCAGCAGAGATTGAGGAACACGCAGTTCTTTTAACATGCTGGATGGAACGGCAGTCTTCAAGAGTCTCATATATCAGACTACAAACTGGAAGTTGACACAGCCTTCAAAAAGTATTTATTTTACTATAGTCAATAGAAGAGGAAATTAGCATATCTTTTTTCCAAACTTGGAATTGTCTAGTTGTAAATCCCAACCAAATTAGTCAAGAAAAAACAAAAACAAAAACAAAACATTGCCACTAAGTTCAAATAGAATTTAAGCAAGCGGTTAAAACCGGCCAGTAATGGTGGAACTGGCCTGGACCATATAGGGCCACCCCCATTCCCCACTGGGATTCCTCCAAGATGTCCCCAAGCTGTAGCTTATGGGGATTTTTAAAGACAGATCCCATGAGGCTATGTGCTTCCTATCAGATACAATCAGGGATGAACACACATTCTGGCATATTTCCTGCTTGAGAATCTCCTACCTATGTGGTTCCTTTCTGGATATTTCCCACATCCTATCTGGATGTCTCCTGCCCATATCCAATCAGGGGCAAGCATATGTCCTGTATCATTAATTAAGTTTTGACCTAGGTTTACACTAATGAACAATTTCAGGATGGTTAAGGGATGATAAACATGGGGAGCAGATAAAGTACTGGGTGAATGCTTGTTGATGACGTGAGCACAGCCATGTCAAGGAGTACAATGGCTCAGACCCATGGGAATGGCAAAGCCTTCTCTGGGTCAGGATTGGGAATGGCAAAGCTCCTCCTGGTTTATGTGCTAATGTTAACAGTCTATGTAGAAAATGTCAATGCAGCTTCCTTCCCTCAAATGTTTACAGCCTGAGGCTGCTCTCTTACTGAGACTACCTACTGAGTTTCCAAGCTGATGTTGCCCCATCTTCATCAGAGTACATAACCCACCAGATTCCAGCTTCTCTCTCTCCCTCTCTCTCTCCCTCTCTCTCTTTCTCCCCCCCCCTTTCTCTCTCTCTGCATGTGTGTTGCTGCTTTTGTTTCTTCATTCCCCATCTTCCTAGTTAGGTCCATCCCTATACCATGCAAGTTTCAGCAGTAGAGCTACAGACATCGGATTGAGATCTTGATGTCCAAGCTGACCCTTGTTGAACAGACTATAACACACATTGTCAAGCTTCCAAGAGCATGGCTTAGGAGGTAAGATAGAGGTCACTTTGTGAGTTCAAGGTCAGCCTGGCCTACAAACTGAGTTCCAGACTAGTCTGGACTGCACAGTGAGACTATGTCTCAAAAATAAATCAGAAAGGAGGGTGGGGGAGAATATGGAAACCCAGCCTAATTTAAAGAGAGTTCTAAAGCTGATGCTTGCTTAACTTGAATGAGATCATTCAAAGGTTAAGTATGTCTACATACTTAACATACATGGTTCTTTCCTCTGTAAGATTCCATAGCATGGCAGAGAATGCTAGCTGATACCCATGGTTTGTCTTCTGTCTTCTGTACTGTGAATTTTGTTGGGAGGTAACTGTTCTATCACAAACTTATTCCCTAGTACTATTTGTATCCCACTGTTATGAGGTGGTTGATTCTCACCAACATAATGTGAAAAATGATGTGAGCCACTTCTAGAATTTTCCATTAGGTGAAAGTAGATGGTAGAGGAGTCACAAGAGGGGAGGAAACTTGGATGTCTAAATTTTTATAATTAAGAAACATCCTCTTGGGCTTTGGCAAGGAGAAGGAAAAAGTAACCATTGAAAACTATGCCAGGAGCATCCTGTTCTTCAGAATGCTGCCTTCAGGAGAAACCTTTAGCAGAGCCTGCCTGCTGGATCTCTGTCTGAGCTGGATCTTCCCAGGGAAAGGGAAATGGCTATCTCCAACTAGCTGCAGTTTTCTATGTACTAAAACAGAAATAGTCATCTCTTTGCCAAAGACTGGAGGAAAATAATTACGAATGTCATGTCATGTGAAGGATTAATAGTCAAATACTGTAAGAACTCTCAAAACTCAATAATAAGAAATTCGGGAGCCTGGTTAATAGACACAAAGAAAAGCCTTATCTAAGAAGATGCATGGATGGAAGGAAAGCATTTTGAAGGATGTTCAATGTTATGATGGCTATCCATGGTTGTCAACTTGACTACATCTGGAATTAACTAAATCCCAAGCAGCTGGATACACCCATGAGAAACTTTTCTTAAGTGGATCATTTGAGGTGGGAAGACCAACCCCAAATCTGGGCCATAGTTTTTGGTGACAGTCTATATATCGGACTTGTAAGAAGGAACTTTTTACTCTTTGCTTGATTGCCCTCACTCTTGCTAGCATGTTTGTTCCTTTACTTGTGTAAGAGCTCGCTTCTTCATGATTCTGATATATACTTAAAGCTGAGATGTCCAGCTTTGTGTACGGAACAACTACTGGATTCTTGAACTTTCTGTTAAGAGATAGCCATTGTTGCAATAGCTGAACCACAGAATATAAGTCATTCTAATATATATACACGTGTGTATATTTATGTATATATATTATATATATACATAATACACATACATACATTTTATTTATTATACACACACACACACACACACACACACACACACTTACCCAAATGAATCAAATACATGTATCTGTATAACACCCCTCTCAAATTGGGTTAAAGAAGTGGCTTGGTGGTTAAGGGCACTTGTTTCTCTTGAAGAGGATCCCTATTTGGTTCCCTACACCCATATGGTAACTCACAGACATCTGCTACTCCAGTTTCATGGATTCCAATGGCCTTTTCTGGCCTCCATGGACATTCCATTCTTATACATGGTGCACACACATACATTCATGCAGGCAAAACATAAAACAAACCCACACAGATATTTATAGCATCTTTACACTGCTCAAATTTGTCCATTAGTAGATGAACATAAAAACAAACTGGAGTGCATTAGATATCAAATATTATTCAGCACTAAAAATATTAATGCTATTAAATAACAAACTCATATTATTTTATAAATGAATATTATAGCATGGAAGATACTGATGTGTAAAGGCTGTATATTGTATGATATTTCAATAAATATAAAACAATTAAGCAATAAAAAAACATCAGTGGCTTCCAGAGGTTGGTAGAAAGAGAGGTAAATCAGGGAGCAGCACATTTGGGGGGCAATAGTGAAACTATTGTATAAGGTGCAATGGTGGATGCATGCCATTATATGCTTGGAGAGTGTGTTCCTTGAGAGTTTATGTATTGGAAGCCAGATCCTGGTCATATGGTGTGAGAGGTATTAGAACCTACAAGAAGTGGAGAATGTAGGGTACTGAGTGAGTCATTGGAGGCCCAACCTATGGAAAAGATTAAGGTAGCATTCATGGACCCTAACTTAGCTTTCACAAAACGAAGTTGTCTTGGATTTGAGAGATGGCTCCACAGGTAAAGTGCTTGCCGCATAAATGTGAAGAACTGAGTTAGATCCCCATTAACCTGTGTAAATAAAGCTGGGCTTGGTGATGTGTATCTATAATCCCAGCATTCTTATGCTGAGATGGGAGTTAGAGACAAGAGTATTCCTGGAAGCTCAGGGCAGCTAGTCTGGAATATAAAGCTACAAACAAACAGGCACTGTCTGAAAACATAAAAAATAAAAATAAAAAAGGTAGAAAGCAAAACCTACATCCAAATCCGAGGATGGTCCCTAACCTCTCCATGTGTGCAATCATGCCGTGAATACACTCTTTCTCACATGCATTGAACTTGTGCACACACAAACATGCATGCCTAAGCATAATACACACACACACACACACACACACACACACACACACACAGGAAGTAAGTTGTCTTAATGGAACCTGCTCAATCTGACTTCCTGTCTCACTACATAATTACACCTACCTCCACCCTTGTAATGTTATCATAACCGGGCCTTCACCAGAACCAGGCTGACACTGGTGTTACAGCCCTCGCACCTCAAGGACTGTGAAACATGGACCAACATAGGTAACAGTACTGTCTCTTGATTGTTCTCTAATGTGCCGCTATGGGACAATAGCAAGAGACATTGTAGGTGTGTGAGGAGAAGGGTGTGTGTAGGAATTCTTTGCATTTTTCCACTTAAATTTGCTTTGAATCTAAAAATACTACAGAGCCTAAAGTATTTAGTAAGAGGAGTAAAAAGTCCCATGTCCAGTTACACCATTATGCTCTCAGATCCTCAAACAGTTCTGACAATAGTTCTAACATAGAGCCACCCCAGTTCTCATCAACACATGTTGAGCAGATAGACAGGCAAACATTAATGGCTTCACTCTTTTCAAGGGGCACTGCCTATTGGTCACATTTTATTTACTGATTAAGCCATGCCAACACCCTTCTCCCATTCAAGAACACAGATATTTCTGAAAGAAGTGGTAAGAAAATTTAAACCAATAGAAAGGGAGATGAAATCAACCCACATCAACAGAGCAGCAGCCAGAACCTGCCTGCATCCAGTAATCGGACAGAAGGTGCTACTGTCCTCTCTTGTGTGTGTCTGCTAGTAGAAGCTGTGGCCCTATCACATTGGCCAGTAGTTCTACCTGCTGGTCATCTTCCTTTCTCTGTCCTTCTTGGTCCCCTCTTTCTTCCTGACTTTCAAGGAACTGATAAAGGTGGGAGATGGCTGGTAGCGATCTGTCTAGCACTCACTCAATATGATAGAGCAAGACCAGCTCATTTTCCTTGAAGTCAATGCTTATATAATGAATAAAGCTTTTAAATGTTGTTCCCAGTCACTGTTTGCTAAGAAGAAGATTTGTCTTGTCTTGGCAACTGAAGTGGATAGCTCCCCACTCTACCCACTCTAAGTGGATCTTTATTATTTAGGACTGCAGCTGATTCAGCTAATTTCCAAATTGGGCTGGGATGATGTGGATCTGTAAGTATCCTTGCTGATATACTCTGAAACACCTGGACCATCCAGGCCACTTCCACAGAACTGAGCACTTTAGAGCCAGGGTCTCTCTTCTTTCCCTCATAACTTGTGCAGAAGTTGTGGGTGGTTGTTGTCAGCAGAAGTGCTCTTGCATGAGACGCAAAGGTAGGAAAATAGGAGGTGCTAATTTCTTACGGTTGAAGCCAGTAGATGTTGAATACGTTACAAAATCAAAGGGCAGATGGAGAAACAGGCAAGACAGGAATACAAAAATTGTTTTTAAGAAAAAGACAACGTGAAGATTGACCTAAATGAGTTTAAAACTATCCAAATGTCTTAGTCACAGTTACTATTGCTGGGATGAAACACCATGACCAAAGCAACTTGAGGAGGAAAGGATTTATTTCGCTTCCACTTCCACATCACTGTTCATCATCAAAGGAAGTCAGGACAGGAACTAAATAGGGCAGGAACCTGGAGGCGGGAGGTGTTGCCGAGGTCATGGAGGAGAGTGCGGCATATTGACTTGTTTCTCATGGTTTGCTCAGTCTGCTTTCTTATAGAACTCGAACCACCAGCCCCAGAGTGGCACCATCAACAATGTGTTAGACTCTCCCTCAATCACTAATTAAGAAAATGCCCTACAGGCTTCCCTATAGCCCAACCTTATGGAAACATTTTCCTTAATTGAGGCTCCCTCCTCTCAGATGGCTCTAACCTGTGTCAAGTTGACATAAATTAACCAACATGCCATGAGTCCTCAATTATTTTCCAAGTGTCACTATTAGTTCTCTTTAAGCCTTAAGGTACCAAGCTTGGAGGCAATTGATGATAAATTGTCCTCAGTAAGGTTGATCCTTATGAAACACAAGGAGGGAAATTCAGTGCCTGCTGGCTGTGCTCCCTCCTGTTTCAGTTCAGTCAAAGTGATGAGGGTGAAGGGGCCAAGAAAGACAAGAAAGGAAGATGATGTGCAGGTAGAACCTATTGGGGTCCACAAGGAAACAAAGTGTTTACTAGTGGTTGCCAATCTGACTGTAACCACAAACTTAGGCTAGCAGACACACATAAGAGAACAGCAACACTTTCCATCTAGTACTGGATGCAGGTTCTGGGCAGCTGTTACATTGTCTTGGGTTGTTTTTACACCCATATCTATGGATTTAAATGCCCTTGCCACTCCATTCAAAAGCAATACCCTTACGAATTATTTTTTTCTTCATTCAATTCTAAAATTCAAGTACTACCATCAAAGTCACAAATAAAGCTGATATACACCAAAGTAATTATGACTTACCAGATACTTTATCTTGATAGACAGAGCTCATGAAGAATATTGGAAATTAGAAAGTGAAGGGAAAGTCAAGGAGACACTAGCTTTTGGACTGAAGCTGTATTGTGACAGAGAAGACTTCAGTGTATACATATGTTTGAAACACATATGTAATTCCTTGGGTAAGTACAGTGTCTTCCTTACCTGACATATTTTACTGTGTACTGTAATGTCTAATGACTTTTTCCAAGTTCTTAAAATCTTACTAATGACAGACTAGGTTCGGAACTATTTGGCAGGAATGTATCCACATTATACGCAATTTCACAGTTAAGTTTGTTTGCAAGTTAGCCACGTATGTATAATGTTGAACAAATGCATTCAAATTAGTACAGTATCTCAGGAAGGCAAGATTTACTTTAAAATTGTGAATACTTTTTGAACCAACAGTCCCACTTTCTGGAACTTTTTCCATAATCTGCAAATAACCAAGGGTATTTGTGTAAAACGGTTTCCTCAAGCACTATTTGTATTGGTGGATAATTAGAAATAATTACAATGTCCCTTGCTGGAGATTGGGCTAAATAAGTTTTGCAACAACCCTAAGACAAAAGACCAAGCAGCCCAAAAAGGACAGGGTATTTCTGTAATTAATAATTTATACAGAAGATGTCAATACTATACTGGTATGTGAAAATGGAAAATTCAATACTACCTTAGTTCCTTTCTCATTGCTGTGAAAAAATACCCTAAAAAACAACTCAAGACGGCAAGGTTTTATTTTGGTTCACAATTCCAGAGAGATACAGTCCATCTTGCCAGGAAGAACTTTATTAGACAGGAGAAGCATGGTGGGCTGGAGCAGGAAACTAAGTGGTCACATTCACATCTAAACTCAGAAAGCAGAGAATGAGCAGGAAATGGGGTCTGTCTACAAAGCTTCAAGGCTTGCCCACAGTGACTCACCTCTCCCGGCAAGGGAGATGCCACTACCGTCCAAAATAAAGCTACCAGGTAGACAGTACCTCCAGTTCTTGAATCTATGGGAAACATTTCACATTAAACCTGTATAAATTGATTCTCCATGAAATGGTTAAGGGAAAGGTTTTTATTGTAGATATAGGAGCAAGAACAGCCAGAGATATCTGGAAAAGGGAGAAAAAAAGTACCATGAACTTTATCAGCTGACTGGACATGGCTTATCTGCAAGAGAAGAGAGAAGAGTAGCAGGAGATATAGAATAGAGAAACACATACTGAGAGAAGCAGGAGCACAACAGAGGCAGTGGGGAGAATACATGGCAAGATATAGCAGCAGGCTATAAGAACGAGAAATGTGGAGAGAGAAGCCCATGGGCTGGAGGGAATCAGGGGATGAGATGGTGTGAGAAGAGCTTCATGTTAGCATGGACTTTGACATGACATGTGTAACAGGTACTTGTGACACTGAGGTAGCCTGGAGGCCAGCATGACCGTTGATATGCTGGTAGGCACCACAGGGAGCCATATGTCCTTTCTGCCAAGGTAAGGGAAACAATCCTTCTGGTAGAGGGAAACCAGCTTCACAAGTTCCTGAGGAATGCTGGCTTTTATCAACCCACCAGAAGTCCTCCTATAGTTCCACATGAGCAAGTTTTTTTTTTGTTGTTGTTGTTGTTATGTTTTTTGGGTTTTTTTTTTTTTTTGATATTTGGACTGCCTTTTGGAGTTTGGAGAATTGGAGTTTCCCTTCTACCTAATAAAAACCTCAACAAATATGATGCATACACTCCGACCTTTTGTATTTCTCTATGTAACTGTAAAACCTGAGGAAATGTTTATGAGGAAATGTGCCAAATACTAAGAGAAGATAAATGACTTCTGCAAATAGTCACTGGACATAGACACAAGCTTGCGTATGCACTTGTACACACACACACACGCACATTTACCAATACATAGTAAATAAACTAATGTATAAAATTATTTTGAAAGTATGTTGTATCAAGGTTGGCTTAGTTGTGGCCAAAGCTTCCTCAGCCTGCAGTCCAGGGCCTTCTCTGCCATCATGCTGAGTGGGGTGCTCTGGATAGAGTTTCCTTTCCCAGCCCATTTAAGTCTTGAGGATCTGTCACTTGACTTACATCCTTTTAACCGTTTTTTTTTTGGGGGGGGGTTCTTTCTGTTTCTTCCATCTGTATCTGGCACAAATATGCTCTGCTCTTTGTTTCATGCTGGCAGGTTCTTTTTTGAGCTAACTTTTATTCTCTCTGGAATCTCTATCTTCTAAAGGCAAATCTCTTTAACTGCTGCTGTTTTATGTGTTCACCCACTCTGAACTCTCACCCACTATGAACAGAGTATAAAACTCTCTCACCAGCATCAGCTGAGTCTGAGCTCACTTGCTTTCCGCTGTAGGCATTCACTTCACCAGCCAAAGGAAGTCTGAGGGACAGGTGCATTTGAAGCACTGTTGTGGACAGGATGCATTCAATGAACTGCTAGAAGAATAACAGGACAGGATGATGAGTCCAAAGATGGCCCCAGTCCTGAGATCCTGACCTCATGGTGTTCAGATTTTTGTGTAGCGCCCTCCCACACTGAACCACACTTGGCCTGTGTGACCGATAGCATGTGTGTAATCAAAGTGCATAATCAGGGAAAGAATTACAGCTTATCTCTGCTTCATTGTCGCTTGAGAAACCAGATGTCAAGCTGTGAGGACATTTAAGCAGTCCTAGGAAGAGAAGCACTTGGAAAGAATCTGAGGTCTTCTGATAATTGCTAGGACCAACTTTGGGAGCTATCTCGGAAAGCCACGTTGGAAAAGTCCTCTATCAAGAACTTGTCCAATACAGGCTCAATACCTGCATAAGCTGTTGGAAAGACAATAAATGCTCCACAAATCCAGCCTGTACTTTTCCAATTTCCCACCCCATGCCCAGTGGATGTAACTGGCTGTCTCCAGTTTTTGAGAACCCAGAAACAAACTGCTTTAACACTTCATAGTTTTTCTTTACTTTTCTCCCCCCCTGTGTCTTTCTTTATTTTTTTCCTTCTCATTACAGTTTTAGTAATATTCTCACTTTGTCATATTTTTTTAATTCTTAGTGTGTGCATATGATGCATGTGTGTGCAGAGACCAGCCATGGCACACAAGTGGAGATCAGGGAACACAGGAAGAAAGACCATTCAACATGGACAATACTGAGAATTCAACATTCTAACAAAAATGGAGGATATTGTCTAATTATTAAATATTATTTTATGTAGTTTCTGACATTTCTAGGAGACACAGTCTCACAGAAAATTCCCTAATCCTCTGGCTCTTAGAATCTTCCCACTCCCTCTTCCTCAATGATGATTGAGCCTTAGGTGTGGGAGTGTTTTGTAGATGTAACCATTGGGACTGGGCTCCACAACTCTGCACTTTGATTGGATGTGATTTTCTGCAATGGTCTCCAACTGCTACAAAGAGAGGTTTGCTTGATTCAGGGTGAGAACTACACATCTGTAGGTATACAAAGACAAATATTTAGAATGTCATTAGAGATTATGCTGGTTTAGTAAACTGATGGTTGTGGGCTTTCCTCCAAGATCCATGACTTCACCAGCCCTGAGTAGTTGGTTGGTTAACTTTTCTGTACCAGGCATGATTTCCCCCACTCTGAGCAGGTCTCAAGTCCAATTAAAGAGCTGTTGGTTACCCCAGGGTGTAAGTGCCACTACTGACTGAAACTTTCTCAATAGACTGAGTATTTCCTCCAGTCTAGAGTTTGAGAGCAGTATCAAGTATTTTCTGTCACTTTTCTCCTACTATGAATGCACATTAGTAGAGCTTCATCACCAGAAGGTACGCCTTCCAGAGATGTTGGCACAGAAATGATAAAATAAATAATTCAACTTATGTAAACCTCACATTCCAAGATAAGTAAGTGGTTAATGGGTCTGCCAGTGAGATACATTAGTGTAGAGTTGCATCCAGATATAAAACTCCTAAATATTTATATCTATTCTTTATTCTAATATTGAATGACTCTGCTTTCCTATGCTAATGACTAGAACTGTAAGGGCAGCACTTCTTTCTCTGCAAACATATCCTTCAATCTCCAACCAGGCAATTATGTTGTTTAGGAGAAGACTTTGTAAAATCCACATTGTTATCGGAATCACAATATTTATGATAATAAATGTACTCAAGAAGATGTGTTACTGGGTCATAGGAAGATTTGTGAGCTATGGTACTAATGTCCATTAAGGTAGATCTCTATCTCTCTGCTGTGTTCATTTATTCAGTACAAGTAATCCAGTTTTTGCATTATGTTTTTCTTCTTTCTTTTTTTTTCATTTTCTTTCTTTCTTCTTTTTTGTTAGGTTCTCACTATTTATCTCTGGCTGTCCTAGAACTCACTATGTAGAGCAGGCTGGACTTGAACTCATTCATAGAGCTCTTTCTGCCCCCAAAATAGTAGTTCTCAACCTTCCTAATTTTATGATCCTTTAATACAGCTCCTCATGTTGTGGTGACCCCCAAACCATGTAATTATTTTTGTTGCTACTTTATAACTATAATTTTGCTACTGTTATGAATCATAATATAAATAGCTGATATGTAGATGGTTGGACAATCCTGTGAAAGGGTCATTTGACTCTCAAAGGAGTTGCAACCCACAGGTTGAGAACCGCTGTTCTAAAGGCATGTATTACCATGCACAGCTTGTCAGAGATTTATGAGTGCACTCTACGCCATTCTTTGTAAATCTTGTCTTATGGTGGTGGGCTGACATTTGAATTAAATATTAATTGGATTACACTAGGTTTTCCTTGTGTACAGAATTTAATGCTTCCAAGAGAAAATTAACTTTTAATAGACTTGCAGTGGAAAGGTTAGTCATTTACACAAATGTCCCTGTAAAAATCAGTCCATTTAGAAAAGCACATGCATAATGTAGTATATAAATTTTATGTAAATGTGTAAATACATAAATATCTATATATGTGTAGACATATTTGTAATTATATGTTTCCATGATTTGTGTATATACAACTTTAAAAAAAATAAGGATTTTTTTAAATTAAAATTTTTACTTCTGTGTGGTGTTTTGTGTGTATGTATGTCTGGGAACCACCTGGGGTCTAAACTAGGGGATTTTCACAGGAGGTGATTGAGCTATCTCTGTAGGGCCATTGTCTGTCTTTGATTATGGGTTTTAAAGTTTGTGGGGACAGGAAGTTGGATGAGGAAGATAGATGCTGACCTTCTGTCCTGATTAGACTCTTCCCTAATTATTTTGAAGGTTATTTTCAAATCTTTTCTCATTAGATCCAGGTGTTACCTGTAGCTTTTTTTTGAATTGTAACTCATAGATCCGGCTTCTAGACTTGATTTACACAGCAATGACTAGGAGCTAACTCCCCTGGGCCTCCATTGACCAATGATGAGATAGTAGGTTGATCTCCAGTAAGCCCTAGTGAATGAAAATCCCCACTTTGAATACACATTTTTTTTTTCATCCTTGATATCTCAAATAACTAAGATGTTGAGTTTTCCACACACAATCTTATTTTTCCTATGATAAGGTCACTGAAAATACACTCTGTGTCTCTTTCAGACCCAGTTTGATGGATGCCCTGGGTCCCCACCCCTTTCTGGAGAGCTTATTATCCAGTCTGAGCTGACCACCAGCTTTTCTTTTCATGTGCCTTCCTCACAATATCTATCTATTCTCCTCTGTGCTTTTCTGTTCAGATTGGAGTCATCTGACTAACTGGCAAGGCCAGGATCTGCTTGCCATATACTTTCTCAGGCTAGCCCATTTTGCTTCTGTCTGAGCTGTTCCTCCAAAAGAGAATGAATTACAAAACAAAAGTTTTGATAAGCACAGAAACATGGAAGATCAAGAATAAAACAAATTTGCTTTATTTCAGTAGTGTTCCAGCTATTGTTTAATCTACATAATATACTGCAATGAACTAATTATAGTCTGTAATCTCATGGGCAAGGGAGAGAGACAACAGAAAACTAAGTACATATAAGGGAAATAAGTATCAAGAACAAATCATGGTAAAGAGATAGACGAAAGACACTAGAAAGGGGGCCTTAGATGGGTTTGAGAAGGGACCAGAAGGAAAGAGAGAAGGAATCATTCAGGTGTCTGGGGAGAGAGGCGCCTTCTATGCAGATGGAACACAGACATGAAGGCTATAAACATTCAAGAGTAGGCAGAGAGTAAGGACTGGGTAGAGTGTAACCCTAAAATTTTAAATTCATTAATTAATGTCAGTACTAGGAATATTACACACAAGGTAATAGATCATTTCAGTTGAAGAAATCTCTTGGGATGGAATTGCAAATCAGAAGATGTGAGCATTTTTGTGATTGCTGATGTTAGCACCAGCTTGCTTTGTCAAAGAACACAGTTCACCTTGCCACTGACCATTTCTAAGTATAGTGAAGAAACATTGGGAGAGTGTGTTTGTTGCTAATACCCACACTCAGAGAGACAGTGATATTTCCCTAAAGTAAAGGGCAGAAGGGCCCTGGAATCTGAGGTTTTTTGCTTACCTTCTTCACTAATTCTGAAATAGTAAATAAAATCCATATTATTCAAACCACACCAATCTCTCATGCTTGGGCGCGAAACAGCACTGCATACTGGTGTGGCAATAAGAAGAGCCAGATTCAAGTTCTGGTTTGTCCATCAGCTGGATGGCTTTGAGTAAGTCTTTTCACTACACTGACTCATTTCTCGTCTAGAAAAGGATGGTTTTACTTGGTATATTAGTCAGGTTTCTCCAGAGAAACAGAACTGATATAATGAATGAAAATGTATTAGAGTAGCAGACAGGTGGTGATCCGACTACTCCAACAATAGCTGTCTCCCAATGGAAAGTCCAAAAATCCAGTAGCTGTTCAGTCCACGAAACTGGATGTCTCCTCAGCTCTTCAGCAAACACTGAATCCTTCTTCCAGCATACACTGGAAGAAGTAGGCTCTAACGCTGGTGAAAAAACTTCTCCATTGAAGGATATATGAACCTGCCAGTGAGAGTGACGGCAAGTAGACAAAGACCAAAACCTTTTCCCATGTCCTTTATATTGGCTGCCATCAGAAGGTGTGGCCAGAGTTAAGGTGAACCTTCCCACCTCAAAAGATCCAGATTTAGGGTGGATCTTCCCACTTCAATTATTTAATTAAGAAAAAACCCCCATAGGTGTACCCAGCCACTTGGGTTTTAGTTAATTCCAGATATTGCCAAGCTGACAACCAAGAACTGCCATCACTCTTGGTAATGAGTAAAATTATCTAGCTCATGGAAACATCTTTTAATTTGGAAGCACTCGGCATACCATGGCTAATGTGGACTAGGCATTCTCTATCATTATCTCACTGACAAGATGCATGATGTTTTCATTTAAAATATTTTAGAAGTCTTTCTTACTTCTTTGGGTAAGATAGTTCCATTGTCTTCCTTTCCATCTTACCCCTGAGCTCAAGACGTGATGTGGGAAGCACATTCCATGCTGGGCTCTGACATGTCTGTAGCACTCGATCAACACCTGAAGCAATCAGCCTATGATTCAAGCGGTGATCCGTTCAGGACTAAAGTGGATCCCAGACAGGGGCAGAGAAAATCCTGAAGGTAGGGAACTCTCAAGTATGCTTGTCCTCCATTCAGCCCCCACCCCGAGCCTGTTTCATAAGATAATACTTTCTTTCTGCTAAAGCCAGCTTCAGAGGTTACTGTGTCACTTCAAGCCAAATGATTTTGGAATCATGCAAAACTTTAGCGGTAGTGGAGTACTTCATGGTTGCCAGATAGTTTCACATAGCAGCTTGTGCTTGCTGCTTTCTCCTCATAGCTCTGGGCAACCCTCTTCTGTGAGGTGCACTAATATAATTTCAAAGGCATAGCACCTAACACAGTGTGTGGTGATTGCCTAGCAAGGACAGCACACAAGTTAGACAAATCACTTCCTTCTATGTCACCAGGGTGAGTTATCTCCTGCCTCGGACTTCTGAAGAACTAGGGTTACAGGGTTGGTCATGAAGAGTTTTGGTAGAATGGACGAAGTGGTACAAATTTTTAGTGTCACATCTAGTGACTACAGATTCTCACCCAGAAGAGGTAATGAATGTTGTAACTTTCTCAGAATTCCAGAATGACAAGCGTCATCATTTGACAACCCATTGTTTTTCCATACACAAGTTACCTCCTTTCATCCTAACATGGAGGTGTACCAAACAATAACTACACATTTCATCTGAGAGCTTAAGAGCAGAGGAGAAGTATTTTGATGGTAATTAAGAGCAAAGTAAAAACCAAGATCACACTGGAGGTGTTTTTGTTTTCTTTTTCAGACAGGTTTCCTCTGTTGTAACTCTTGCTGTCCTGAATTCACTCTATAGAACAGGCTGGATTCAGACTCACAGAGAACCGCCTGCCTTTGCCTCCCAAGTGCTGGAATTAAAAGTGTGTGCCATCACCACCAGGCCTGAATTGTATCCTTAAGAAACCCATTTTTAAAATCCATAGCAAAGACTAACCAAGTCAATAAAAAGGAACATGGAGAAAATGCATCAAATATTGAATGTTTACAAGCATCTGAGTAACTTGGCCAGAAGCAACATGACTCTTACTGAAGTTGCTGACCTCATATCTCTTTTCCTTTAATGCAATGAAAAAAATCTTGACACGCACATCAGGTAGCTGCAACAAACCTCAAACGTCTTAAGTGTGTGCCGGCTCATGGGGTCTGAACAGATAATTGTTTCAGAGGTGTATGTGTGAAGAGACAAGGTGTTTCTATGGGTCTATCTCTTGGCTCTATTTTCTTCTGGGCTACTTGAGTGAAACGCCCAAGTAACAATTGATCAAAGCACCGGCATATTGGGCCAACTACAGTCGTTATTCATTTTCATCTCCTTGACAATGTGACACTCCACTATTATGTTTCTTAAGAAACATATATGTTTCCAGAAGGAAAATCATAGAGTGTCCTAATCCCAACGCATGCCAGGAACGCATGGGTTTGACCTGCTGCATTTGAGAACCTGGCTCTGATACAAGGAGGTAAGCAGAAAAGGAGGAACCTGCACTCCTATCGGTCCAGTAGGCCCAGCTTTGTTATTGAGACAATTCCATTAATACTCTGTCACTTCCAGTCTTGGATAAAGTGTCAAGTAAATAGAACTCTGTACGTGCTAATTATTACTGACTGTTTACTAACCACTTAGGATAACTGAATCTTCTGGCATCCTTTTAGAAACAAGATATAAACAGAGATTATTCATAAATTTGCTTCCACTAATTCCACTACACCCAAAGTAGGGCTATTCAAAGGTGTTTTAACTTTCTAGCACTTTTATATCACCAGTTAATATTAGTTTTTAATATTGTCTCATCCTTGCTTGGAAACTGAAATGAGACTCACTGGAACTCATTTCAAATCCCCAACAATCAGAAACCAATTGCTCGAACCCCATTTATAGACTGTGTCATCTGTGGGGGCTAAATTTAAGAGCAGGATGACCAGGCACTGGGTGGCAGCTCTTGAGATCATTTGTAGGTGGAGCCAGTGACCAAATTACATTCCCATCTCAAAGATGTCTCTCTTTTGTTTTGTAAGCAAAGGGGATGAGCAAGGTAATCAGCTATGTATACTATCTTTGTACAAAGTGAACATCGCGTGTTTTTACTGAACTCCAGAGGGACTGGGTGGAGCAGAGATGGAACCGATGGACAGCAAGCCGCAGATCCAAGCTGTGCCTCAGGGCTGAGGGCCTCAGGGCTGAGGGCTGGTTGTCCCACTGTCTTCTGTTTGGACCCATGAGTCAGTAGCTCAATTTCCTTTCCTTTCTTCGCAAGGGGAAGATTTTATTATAAAGGATGGCTTGTGTGCTCAGAGTAAATCCTTTTTCCTTCTCCATGTTTTGTGACCGCAGCATCTCACTGTGGAGCTGATCCTGACCCTGTGCCTTGTCAGTGTCATTTATCATGCTGACAGTTCAACAGAACTGCAGACCTGGCAGCTGGTGGGAGGATGTCCTCTCCAGCACAACGCTAAGGAGCTTTAACCCTATCAGGGAGTCTCTTGACACACCAAGACAATGTGTCACGCTAACATTTCCAAAGAGACAGCAGTGTCTGGAAAGACAGCAAGCGTGTCTGTGTGTCATGTTCATGTGGTTTTGGTAAAGTTACAAGGAAGAAGGGTTTCTGGAATCCTGGGGGTCTCAGGATATAGGCTGCGATGGTGGTGTGATCCAGTAGATTAATAAAACTCCGAACAGAAGTTGAAATGAGTTCTTTATAAATACCACAGTATGAGATGACTGGTCTTCCAGACAGATGATTGCAGGAAGAACAGAGTGTAACACAACAATGTGTGCAGAAAGAGTATAGTTTGATTTTTTTTTAAGATTTACCATTCACTGAAAAGTCATTACTTCCTATACAAGGTTCTAGAAAAAAAAAATCACAGTTCAATGAAAGCTCACTTTTTAAGAGCATATAAATGTACGTCCTTATTTGCAGTGCCCAGATCAGGAGAGAAATTTTCTAACATCCTAAAGCATTCACTCATACTGCTTTCCAGTTAATATTCTCCTAAGGAAACCGTTATTCTGACTCGGAGGCAGTAAAAGTTTGTCTTATCTGTAACTCAATTGAGCAGGAAATGGAATCATGTTTTATATTTCCAGAACCATGTTTCACACCACTGTGTCTATGAGATTGATTTATGACATGGCATACATTAATAGTTTGTTCTTTTTCATTAGTATATAGTTTTCTGTTATACAGAGTATATATACACCAATTGTTTATCTACCCACCATTGTATCTTCTCCAAGTTGGTGATTGGGTGTTTGTTTGGTCTATTGGCATATTCAGTCATCTGCCTGTATTTTCTTCACTCCATATTCAAAAGGGATTATTCTGTGCTTTCTAAAAGTTATAATTATCGAGTCTGAAAAGAACTATTTCAATCTCTTTAGATTGCATTTTAGGGTGAATAAAGTCCAGTTTTAAAATGTTAATTTAGCACATATTTATTGTGCATCTAGGGCATGAAGAGTACATAGGAAGTTTATAGAAGACCATTGCATGAACTCATGAATGCCATTGAGTATGGTTGGCTTACAGCAGTTGTAGAATGCCAGGGTAGGAAGAGCACAAAGAATGCAAAATCCTCAAGATACCCTTCCTTAGCTGTGAGGACACTCACTGACAAGTCTTCTAATCACTGGTTGAATCTGATGAGCTGTAGATTCTGGAAATGGTTCCTAATCAAGGCAGAAACAGTTGAGAATATCATTATTAAAATGGTACCAGAGGCCCCCAATATAGCAAGCTGCTACGCCATGTGCTTGGGCAGTCCAAGTCCATCCTGGAGGTTTGGGCCATGTCTCTGTCCATCAACAGAGAGGGGGCTGTGCATTGGAGTGTGACGAAGTTTCTGGACTCTTGTTTCCCACTGAATGACTCTGCTGATCACTCAGGCAGCCTCCCATTCTGATACCTGAAGTCTTATAGCTTCTAATTGTGATCAACACAATTACCCAGTGCCTGCGTAAATTAGGCACTCAGTGTATACTCTTCTGTGCTCTGTCAGGAAGGTACAAGGAAGGGCTTGCATGCTGACATAGGATAAATGCTGAAAAGAAGAAAATGTGTCAGCTCTCCAGTTATGTAATTTTTTAGCAGCCAATTTCAAGTAACTCTGTCTATCCCTGAAACTCCCAAGTGTCTTTTTACTTGCAGGGATCAGAAAGAAGGCAAGACTTCATGATATAGTTAGCTCACCCACAAGAGGAGTATGAAAAATGACTGGCATTACTTACTGTTATTTATTTTTTGGTAAGCAAAGGTTAATTATTTCAATAGTTTTGCATTGAAATCTGGTAAAAACTCACTAACACATGTTGTTAGTTTAGTGAAATACAGAGAGGCACATAAATACACAGCTCAGCAAATCACCACAGGGGAATGCCATGGTATAGCTCTGCATATTTATGTGCATTTATATTTCATAAAGACTTTTGTTATTGTTTTGTTATGATTTTTGTTCACTCAGTGCTATATTATATATCTATGCAATAACAGAATCCAAATGTCCTTCTTTCAAAGGTCTTCACACTTACATAAATAAAAGGGCTACAGAGCAGTTTGTCTCTCGCTGAGCACTTGAATTTGTATTCATTGCTACACAGTTTCACGAATGGACCATTTACATACTCACGTCTTTCTGTTTAGCCATTTTCTTGAAAAATAAAATTATGATTTATAAAAGTCACAAATTATGTTAAAAAGTGTTTTCATCCTTAATTTTAGATTGCATTTCCTGTCATCAACATAAAATAGCCTTGAATAATATCTATGTGAATCTGTACAATGATGCCAAACCCAGTTTACTAATTAGCTGTTTATTTTATGTATAAAGAATATAATTATATAAACTGCTTGCTCTGATTTATCGTCATCTGCTGTTTTCTATTAACTAGCTAGCATGGCATTAACTAAATGATGCAAGGCATCATTTAATTGTATTAATGTTATAGGTATTTGTAGGTATAGATGATTTAGCTATCTGAATTTAAAATTAAATCCAAATATTGTTGATCTCCATGAAAAAAAAATCTCTGATCATTTTGGATTAGAAAGTGTTTGAATGTGATAAACTTATGTTGAAATTCATGTAGCACCTTCATTGAGGTTTATGTTTATTTACTTACTTACTTTTTTAAAATTTATTTACTTCTTCATTTATTTATTTATTTATTTGGTTGTCATGGAGAAGAGAATCCCATTAAACTGAAACTGTCATTAGCTCTTTAAAGAGTGGAGGGTAAACAGTGCATCTAAATGGCTGGGACAAATGGCAAAGCTTGGCTTACTTTCTTGTAATATGACTGTTAGTGTCCTGTGGTCCAGGATGAATCAGTATGGTGGCCAAAAACAAGTCATCTCCTTTCCAGAAGGGAGAAGCCACTAGGAGCTGAGATATCTGATAAATGACAGATGATGAACATGCACTGAGAGGTAAGCCTTGGGACTTAAACTGAGTCGCTCCCAAGATATGACTAATTTTAAGGACGATACACTGCTTCTTACATAAGTCAGTGGCTTTTTGGGAGGCAGTGGTACAGTATTGTGGAGAGCATGGGCTTCGGAGACTAATGTACTTGGATTTGAATCCTGATTTTTCTAGGTTACTGGTTATGTGATCGTGAAGAAGAGTTCTTAGCTTCCCTAAGTTTTGGTTCAATCATCTGAAATGGGGGACTAAATCTACTTCAAAGAATAAAGTTCAAGTTTAAATGAAATACTATGTATCTATTATATACACATATATACTATGTGTACAACACATGTTCAGTGTGCATTATTAGCTGTTAGTATTTTTGCATGGATAGACCCATGGAAACAGATGTCATGGAGATAGTGTGAGTCTGAAACCAGGGTGAAAATTTGTTGCTTCTGTGTTTCACCAAGGTGCCCTAGGGAAACAAACCTTGGTTTCTTCCCTGTTCTCCTTCTGCAGAGCTTCCAAAAAAGTCTCCTAAGCAGGTTGACAGACTCTTGCTGGCACTGCCAACTGATAAAAAGTATTTTGAACCATGACTGTATTTTGTCTTTAATAAAGTTCACTTTCATTTTGGGGCTGTTTTAATTTTCTTTTGAGAAAGAAGCAGGATAATATGAACTAACTGCAGCCAATAATAGGAATCGCTCACAGACTGACTTTTACAAGTCAATATTTAAAAAAGCTGTCTCTATTTGCACAGGGTTTCAGGCTGTTAGAAACCTTAATAAAACAACAAAACAAGAAACATTAGTGTTGGTTGTAGAGAAAGGATGAACCCCAGGAGATGCAGGGCTGTGAGTGGGGCTCCACAGGATGAATATGACAGCTTCATGACCTCTGTGGAAGCTTCCAGTAGAGGCTGCTGCTAAAATAAAAATTTTAACATAATTCATCTGTCCCTCAGATACAACACAAACTACGTAATATATTCCTAATCCCCCATTCCAGGGATTGATTGGGTATTAATAACAATATTGGGTCTCGTAAATTCTAAATGAAATGCTCCTGTCACATCTGACGGTTTCTCTCCTGCCAAGTGACTCTGGGAGCTATGGATGGAAGAGTGGAATCATCTTTGGCAAGCTTTTTAGCTGTCCATAATTGGCTAATGGACTTGGTCGATACGCAGCCACATCCTATGCATACTGACCCTGGTTGTGCAGCCAGACTGTCACTCTTGGAGTCCTCTCAGAGATAGTGTGGGGAGGATATGGAGAAAATGAATTCTGGTGAGAGCAGATGTGTTCTCTGGGTAATGTATTTCAACATTGTTCTTTACAAAATGAGAAGTCCAGGACATGGACTCACTCTCAGAGCCTCTCTCCAGGATGGCATCCTGGAATCACACACAGTATGTTCAGGGCATGAGTTCCTGATCTCACTCTGAAATGATTAGAAGTCAAGGGATGAAGAAGGATATCTTTAGCCAAAAAATCTGAGACATATCACCAAAACCAACTTTACCTTAAGATATTAGAAAGCTATTGAGTAATAAATGAACACATAGATTTTTGGAAGATGGTTACCAAATACATATTACTGTTTCTCAAAATTTTGTATTCCTTTTAAAACTCTGGGAAGTTTTTGCCTTCATTAAAATATGAATAAACAATGAATTCATTAAGAGGGCACAAGAGAGAGTAATGGGAAGTGACTTTGAGCAAAGTACATGATATATATGTATGAAAATGTTATCAGAAAACTCATATTTTGTACAATAAATATATGGTAATGATAAATAATGTTTAATAAATTCATTGGCTTTTCTGCAGTAATTGAAGAATTGCATACCTAACTAGAGGAACAGTCAGTTGGCTACTGCTATTGCTCTTTCTTATCTGACTTGCAACACTTCTCAAAGGACAGCACCTCCACCAACAGGTGATTTGACTAGCTTAGGACCATGTAAAGCAGTGCCAGCCACTGTGTAGATGCTTTGTAAAGGTTTATTGAATGAGTAACCTTCTTTCTACTTAAAAATGAAGAAAGTAGCAGAGCAGTGGTGGCACATGCCTTTACTCCCATCACTCAGGAGGCAGAGGCAGGTAGATCTCTATGAGTTCAAGGCCAGCCTTGTCCACAGAGTGAGTTTCAAGACAGCCAGAGTTACAACAGAGACACCTGGTCTCAAAAAAACCAAAATAATAGAATAAAATAAATTCTTTTAATGAAGAAAGTCATGAGCCAAAGGTAACTTTGGTTTTGTCCTTAGACACAATGAGAATTGTTCTGTTTGTTTGTTTAGGGATCTTTTCATACTTATAGAAGACAACAGGGAAATGGGTAGTGTAGTTGTATACCTACTGTATACAAAGAAGAGACAGAGGCATAGTTATATGTGGAAGACCTGCCAGACCTCAGCAGAGGGAACCACCATCATGGCAAGTGCCACCCTCACAGTGGAACCCCAAGCATCTGAACTCAGGTGTTTTATTGAGTCAGAACTCCTCAGATGCAGATCATAAGCAATCAAACATCACCCACAGAAATCCAACAAGACAATACAAAAGGCTGAGGCCTATGCATCCCTTTTTCCAACAGTGAACAAAAAAACAATTATTTTAAACACAACTAAAAATAAACTCCCACAACAGGGTAGGCCAGAATTTTTACCTCATAAAAGAATTCAGAGCCTGGAAATACCCAGGGATCAGTGAATCAGTCTATTCTTCTGATACTGATGGGGGCTCAGCATCCTTTGCTTTTCCTTTCCTTGGGTGGGTTTAGCAGGGACTATAGTATTATGCTGCTGTGTGGGCTCACCATGGAAGACAAGAAAGCATAATCATAGGTTCAAACCCTGCCAGCCCTCAGCAAAGGGAACCACCATCCTGGCCAGTGCCATACTGGGCAGTGGAACCCTGAGCATCTGAGCTCAGGTGTTTTTTATTGAGTCAGAACTCAGGTGCAGATCATGTGCAATCAAACATCCCCCTCAGAAATCCAACACCTGAAGACAATACAAAACTCCAAGACCTAGGCAGCCCCTTACCCAACAGTGCAGAAACAATTTTATATATTACTAAAATTTCTACAACATGAGGCAGACTTCTCTGGGAACCTATTTCAGTTGCTTTTCTTTTCTTGTATCTAAACCAAAGCCACCCAGATAGCTATTTAATTTTGTTTACTTTTTAGTGAGGAAGATAAAAAAATTCTGTCTATATCCTTTGTATTCATATTTTTAGAAAAATTAGTGTGTTCCTCCACTTTTCTCTTCTGACATCTGCTTTCCCACAGTTCCATGCCTTACATATTGGACTTTTTATATCAATTTTCATGCTCCTCTGTATCATTTCTAGTTTTCTCACAGTTTGCTCAAACTATCAGTCCACAAACTAGACATGCTATGGTGAGTGCATAGAGGACAAACAGCTTGTGCAAAGGTTTTCAGACAGTTTCCAAAGTTCCTCCACTGTGATATAATAGTTTTCATAGAAAAATAAACTTTCAGAATAATAGACATTTCCCTGGTTCTGTAATAGAGCATCATCACCACAATCAGAATGTGAAACAAACCAGCCCCAAACTAGTTTGCTTTAGCAAGTGCTTACTTTCACTCTCATGGGTCCTGGGCCTGCAGTTTAGTTAACTTGGCAGATCTGTCTGGGCAGTTGGGTTTTGTTATATTCAGGATGTGGGTGGGCCCATGTCCTTACATGTTGTCTTATGTGTCTTAGACACATATTGTTCTCATGAATATGGAAGTAATGAAAGGAAAGCATGTTGTACTCACTTCTTAACTGCTAACATCCTTTTAGTCACAACAAATCAACAATCTGTTCCAATATCAACATCTAAGTCCAACTTCAATGGATTAAAGAAGAATAAATGTTCCACAGTGAGAGGGCAGGGAGGGATCCTTGCTGAGCAGTAATGTGAATAATCAACCTGGTCTGCAGACCATAAACTTTACAAAGGAAGGACTTGTGTCCATCGTGTTCTTTGCTGCATCTCTGGTGTCTGGTACTTGAAGTGGCTCAATGATCATTTATTTAGTGAATAGGTCAATAATTTAGTTCTGTCAATAATAGATTAAGAATACATTCTTTATTTCTTGAACCAGGAATTTAACTGCTTGAACCAGATTGACCTTGAACTTGTGTCAATTGTCTGGAATCCTGGGATTAAAATAGCATTAGTGGCAACAGAGTAAGATGTAGTCCTTATATAAAAGCATTCATCTTAATAAGAGACATTTGTAACATTAGGGCACAACATGTCTAAGATAATTGTATGTAATACAGACACAATCGACATTCACACCCTGGTATTTGCCCTACCGATGTGCCCTCATCAGTGCAGCTTAAGAGACACCACTCTGGCCAGAAGCCATATATTGCACACTGCCCTCTCCACAGTGTGGAAACATGGCATTCTGCAACTTTCAATGATGACACACCACGCCTTGCACTGAGCTGTTTGCCCCAGAGCCTTCTTGCTTGACCAGTGTTTTTGCTGAACATGAATCACCTGGTAGAGATTGCTGTGTGACAGCTTCCCCTGTTCTGCTAGCCCTGACCATCTGGGTCACATGGCTTGAAGCTATGCTGCAAGGTGCGTTTCAAGTTTTTGTGCTGTCCACTCTAGTTAGAGTCAGCCAACATGGCTCATGCTTCCTTAGCCTGCTGTTGCTGATGCTGACATTGTACAGGAAGCAAAACGTGGCCTGCTGCTGTGTCACAGAGAGAGGTTAAAGATCCTCCCAGAGTATATTAGTTAGTATTCTCTAAAGAGACGGAACAGATAGAATTAATCTACATAGATATAAAAGGGATATATTAGAGTGGCATACGGGTTGTGGTCCGACTATTCCAGCAATGGCTGTCTCACAGTGAAAAGTCCAAGAATTCAATAGTTGTTTGGTTCAAGGCTGAATGTCTCAGCGTGTCTTCAGTATATGACAGAATCTCAAAGAAGTGGACTCTAATATCAGTGAAGGAATAAACTTACCAGTGAAAGTGAGAGCAAGCAGGCAAAGAACAAAAGCTTCCTTTTTCTGTCCCTATATTGGCTGCCACGGTATGTTGGCCAGATTTAAAGGTGGGTCTCTCTATCTCAAATGATCCAACCAAGAAAAATCTCTCACAGGTGTACCCAGAAGCTAGGCTTTTAGTTATTCTAAATGTAATAAAGTTGAAAACCAAAAAGAGCCACCACATCAATAATGCATGATGATTGTAGATGAAGTCATTGATCAATTGCCTTAGGAAGCCTCACAATTTATCTAGGGCAGATCTAAAAGCTGCTGGTAAATAATAGCTGCTCTATCAGTTTGGTCTGGATGGAAACTTAATGCAGAAAAAAATATTTCAAATATCTAAGCAGAATGTAAATTTGTAGCAGATGACATATCTGTTTGGTTTGACACTGTCATCTTAGTGACTGGCACCAGGGAGAGCTTATAGTGGCCATTCAGCAATTAATGTTTGAATGAAGAATGAAAGCATATGCATTTTCCAAACTGTTTACATTTAGCTTTCAAACAGTTATTCAATATACCATAGCATGGATTCTGTCTAATGTGTGATACTTTAAATAATTTCTGATTCAACAAATTTCTGTGTTTAGAGCATTAACAGGCAATATAGTAAAAAATCACAGTGTTCACAGCTGGGTAACTAGAACACAAATCTGTCAGACGAGATGGACCCACTGGTGCAATAGTGGCCTGACTGTAATCAACAGCTTTCTGGTTAGATTTGAGGCCCACTCCACAGAGAGAATCTATATTTTATATTGCAAATGCAGACACAAACCCCATGACTGAAGAGGTCTTAGGCCCTGTGAGCAAATGTAATACTGATACTCAGCTAAATTGACATGGTGCAAAATGCCTTCTAAATATTTATCTTTATACTCAGACAGATGCTACTCTTGGCCTTAATCATAGATTATTTATTTATTTATTTATTTATTTATTTATTTATTTATTTGCATTGAATGGCTCTGGATGCAGAAATTCATGGCTGGCCAAGGGGCTAAGGTTAAGTAGTAGTTGAGTGCTCTGCTCTCCAGAGGATATTTATTCTACTTCCTCTAGGTTTAAGAAGAAGAGAAGAAAGAATACAAGAGCTGGAAGGTAGGGAGAAGGACAGAGAAATGCCATTATGATAATGAGCAGTAGCTAGGTTGCAGTACTGGGCCTGCATAAGACTGAGCCTGTAAACACTCAACAGCTGATCATAGGTAGGGGAAAGGTTCATGAGGCCTATGGTGGTTTGAATGAGAAACATCTCCCATAAGTCCATATACTTGAACACTTTGTCCCACTTTGATGGGACTATTTTAGGAGGCTATGAAACCTTTAGGAGATGTAGTCTTGCTCAAGGAAATATACCACTGGAGGAGGGCTTTGAAGGCTATATAGCCTGTTCCTGCTTCCTGTTTTTTTTCCTCTGTGCTTCTTTGATTGAGATATGATCTCTTGTTCTTGCTGCCATACCTTTCCCTCCATTTTGGACATCTATTGCCCTGAAACCATAAGCCAAAATAATTTTTTCTTTAATTTGTTTTTGATCATGGTGTTTATCATAGCTACAGAAAAGTAACAAATGGGGAACCCCACTCCTCTCTACTGAACTAGTAAATGAAGATGGATGCTGGGAGAGGTGAAGGCATTACCCTCAGATGCATACTTTCTGATGAGCCAAACAGACTCCAGTGGATGGTTCCAAACTCAAGGTTACACAGATGCCCTTGGTAAAACCTAGCAAGTGACAAGATAAAACAAAAAGACATGAAAGAGAAAAAAAGATTTGTAAGGAAGAAGGAGACAGCTGAGAGCCATGGAAGGGAGGTAAGACAGGGTCTGAGGTGGTGAGAACAGTAAGAAAGCATTATACACATGTATGAGCTAATTAAATAAAAGTTATCTAAAAGTTCTATAGTGTTTGATAAGATAATATAAGTTCAAAACAAGAATGAGATAAATTCCTTTTTTTTCTAATTTGAAAGAATGTAAGCAGCCCAATTTCTCAACTGTGGCTCTGTGACTTCCCAATGTCTCCCTTGAGTAAACCATATCACTTAAAATGATGATAATGACTGTGCCAACAATAGCGTACTAATGTGTGCTCACTGAGCAAGACTATGTTACTTTAATTCTTACAATGAGTGTACAGAGCACATGCTCTTACCTTCTACAGAAGATTCTGACTCTTCATGGTAAACAAAGGCTGTGGCTTTTTCCACTGTCTTTCCAACCCAGAAAGAGACAGCCGAGAGATAAATTGATATCAAGAGTTAGCTGCACAAAGAATGTAGCCATTATGAGGTGCCTCAGAACACTTATCTGTCCTGTTGCAAGCAAAAATTATAAATATTTATTCATTTGGTCTGACCCTTAGGGCGTATCTAAGTCATCTTTCCTCTTACGAACTTTTCAATTTACTCCATCATAAATAATGTGAAAAGATAAAATGAAAGCTATGAAATCAGTATAGGTGTCTACCAGCAGACAAAGAATAGCAAGCATATACAATGGAGTTTATTCAGCTATAATGAAGACTGAAATTTATCATTGCCTTTACTGTTTTATCGCCCAATCCCTCCTGGGTTCCTTTACTGAAGCCTTCTGTGAATTCAGACTTTTAGCAAATGTTTGGCAGTCACAGAGAGAAAGAACAAATGAGTATGAAATAAGGTAGCATTGCAAGAAGAAAGGCAAAATTAGAGTGGGAATATTCCCCATAAAGCCTACTGCTGCTATAAACTCAAGTAGATTATCTATAAAAAAAAAAAAAAAAAAAGATATCACAAACCACCTTGAAATCAAGATCATTTCACCTGAGCTCTCCTGTTGCTGAAATTACAGGTTTGCACAACCCTGGTGGTCTAAGAAGCTATTTAAAAAAATCAACTCCCTTCTGAAAATTTTTGCCTAATTGCCAAACAGACTTTTTCTTACATTCTTATGCACAGTAATTTTGTTTACATATTTCCTTTCCATGTTCTGATGTTGTCGAAGTTTATTTTTAGTTGTATTTAAAGTAATCGATTCATGCACTGCTGGGTGAGGGGCTGGCTGCCTAGGTCTTGGTGTTTTGTATTGTCTACAAGTGTTTGATTTCTGAGGGGGATGTTTGGTTGCTTGTGATCTGCACCTGAGGAGTTCTGACTCAATAAAAACACCTGAGCTCAGATGCTCAGGGTTCCACTGTCCAGTATTACACTGCCCATGATGGCAGTTCCCTTTGCTGATGTCTAGGAAGATTTTCACCAAAGATTATGTCTCTATGTCTTGTTTGGTGAGCTGCCACAGTAGGTGTACAACTACAAATAACACACCAATGTGGGGCAGGACATCATGCCAGCTTATTCAACGTGGAGACAAGAAAGGAGAGAAAAAACTCCAGACCTCACAGAGCCCCCTGTAAAGTACTCTCAGAGAAGCTACCAGAGGATAGAGATTAAGGTATTAATCGAAGGTTCCTGAAGGAAGAGGAGAGAGAGGAAATAAGTCTCTATGAAGAGAAAATTGTGAAAATTAAGTGAGAAAGAGGGCTCAAAAGTGAGAGCCCCAGAAAAGAGGCCTTTAGAGAAAGACATTTTCATGGTAAAAACAAATAATTCAGCTGGGATCAGGGAAAAAACAAGGTTCTAACTGCTTTTCCTGATCATGGAGCCAATGCTCCCACTGCAGCCAAGGCATGGGAAACAGAAACCAGACAGCACTGTTCTTAAAACTGAGTTTGTTGATGGCTTGTGTGTAAAACCCAAGTGGGTCTTGTGTTCGGGGTCTATGAAGAAGGGTTAATGTTTCCCCATAGCAGTGCTGACAAAGAATGCTAAACCACCAAAATGTTTCAATCAGCAATTCTTCCCACTGGTCCAGGAACCCTTGCTGTTGTAGAAGCTGCTCAGTTAAACTGAACAGTTTTTCTTTTGTTTGTTTTTTTTTTCCTGCAAACCTATCTACAAGAGGTCCTGATAAGACACATCTGCTATGGTGACGAGAACTTCATCCCATGAGGGAACTCTTCCTTCAGGCAAAGTGACCAGCTATTTTTCCAGCAAACCAGACTCCACCTTAAAATCTGGAAAGTGTTTTTTCTCAGAGTCAGCATGCAGGAATTGTCTTCCAGAAATAGCAGCACTTGTATCTTGTGCTGGCAACTGAACTTGGTACTATAAGAGCTACCCAGGTGGTGCTGGTTTTGAAGGCATAAAGGGGTCCATGGAGAGTTGCTGAGGCTTGGCACTATGACAGGCCAGGAAAGGACATTGGTGAGGGTGCAGCCTCAGTGGCAGTTGATGACCCAGATGAAGGGGTCATGTAAAGAGAGCCCAGTAGAGGCCACTGGTTAAGGTCTAGCTTCAGTGGCAGCTGAAGACCCAGATGAAGGGGTCATATAATGAAGTTGAGGCTTGGTACCATGAAGAGAGCCCAGGAGAGGTCATCGGTGAAGGAGTAGCCTCAGTAGTAGATGAAGGCCCAGATTGAAGGGGTAAAGAAGTTGAGGCTTGGCACCATGAAAAGATTCCAGGAGAAGCTATTGGTGAAAGTGCAATCCAGCTGCAGCAGAAGACCCCAGTGATCTGAAGATGCCAGTGCCATGGGATGATCACAAAGAGCAGCAGCAGTGGAGTAAAGTTAGCTGGAGCCTGGAGAATAAGCTGTGTGTGCTGCAGAGACAGAGAAGTGACTGAAGCCCTTTGGGGAAGCCCAGAAGATCATGAGTGAATTCCATGGTTTTGGACATCGATAATGCTTTTCTCTTGTCCAGAGACATTGTGAAAAGCTTGATAGATGTTTGGTTTCGTGTGGTCCTGTACATTAGGAACACCTGTAATTATTCCTCTTGTAAATGGTTTTGCTGGTATAGTGTTAAATTGTGTTATAGAAAAAAAAAAAAACCCAATGTTTTATTGGCTTGTACAGAAAAGGGGAAATGTTGTGGAAGTTTTGTTATGTACAAAATAATTGTTTTGTGTGCTGTTGGGTGAGAGGCTACCTAGGTCTTAGCATTTTGTATTGTTTGCAGGTGTTGGATTTTTGATTGTTTATGATCTGCACCTGAGGAGTTCTGAGTCAATGCAAACACCTGAGCTCAGTCACTCAGGACACCACGTCCAGTATAGTGCTAGCCAGGAAATGTGGTTCACTCTGCTGAGGTCTGGAAAGATTTGCACCAATGAATATTCCTTCTTGTCATCTTTGACTGAAGTACCACAGAAGCATACTACTACATTCTGACTAGATTATTGACCTTCTTCTGTGTAGCCAAATGCTTAATAATGAACTCAGCTAAAGGTCGAAACCTTATACTGCAGCCCCTGACTTTAGCTATACAAATAAATAGCAGGTACTTGGAAATTACAATTTTTTCCTCCTCAAACTCTTGGAAAGGAGGAGAATGGTGAGGAAATGTGTGAACCTGCCCCAGCCCACCCTTCTGTGTCCTTTCTCTTATCTAGGAAAAACCTCAAGAGATAAAATTGTATCCCCTCCTCTGACTTACATTTCTGATGTTGACTTGTAAAGTACCTTGCTTAAGTTCAGGGTAGAAAAAGACTTTATGGAGACTATTTCCATTTGAATTCTGGAAATTGATTCTATGAAAAACCTGGGTGAATTTGAAAGCAGATTTCTCCTACTTGAGTTTCCAAATGACAACACAACCATTAATGATAAGCAACATATGAATCTAGTAAACTTTTTTTGAGAAAACATTGACATGTTCTACTGGCTCCAACAGAAGAAAGTCTTTGGCATTCCTGCAGTCTATGAAACCATGTCACAGCTGAGGGGAGGGGACATTTTTCTAAAATGGAAGCTCACCCATCCCATGCTTTTCTATAAAATGTCTGGCCTCTTACTAATTGTTTCTCTGAAGCTGGAGAGGGCATAGGACTTGTTTGCTATTTTTGGTTGTCTTAGGCTAGCCATAATAGCAGACATCTCTCTGTCAGATCTTAGACTTTTAACAACTGATTTTCTGAATTGCAAAGGAAAGCAATTTCCAGCCACACTGCAGAGAACTTTTATTCTTCTTCCTGGGCATGACATAAGTGAAATGTTAGAAAGTCTGGAAATAAACAGCTGTTTCAATTAGGAAATGCCCCCATTATGGAATGCAGAACTATACCCTTTGGATTGTGAGCTTAGGATTAGTATCTTGAGTGGGAAGGAAATTAAACAGAAAACAGCCCCCATCCATTTTGAACATTGTACTTGTATTTCAAACCTAGTATTTGTTGACGATATCACTAGGAACAGTAAGGATGCATTTCTTTATTTTGGATCCTATGACTACATACTCTACTGGCTGAGTTTGCATTGCAGTGAAAGGTGATCTCAAATGTGATTAAAAGCCAAAGCCTTTTGAGGAAGAACAGCTGTCCTGATAATCTTCAGCTTTGCTTATTTGGAGGTAAGAAGTGTCTACAAAGAGAGTGATAGTCTATGCTTTGACATGAAGGCACTGGCATTTAAGATTTGTCAATGTTACAAAAAGGCTGAGGAAGAAGAACTTCAAAAATCTAGAGAAGCTGCTTAAATAGTACAGAAACCTGACACTATAATTTGGAAGTTATTTTACCCACTTCTATTCTTAACTCCATCGCCAGACCCGTTAGTTGGAGAAATTTTCCTTCTCCTCGCATTTGTGATTTTAAAGTTTAAAATTAGTTGAAGTTTATAAATAACACTGACAATCAAGTACAAAGATTTAGAAAGGAATATTGGCTAGAAAAATAGATGCTTCTAGACAGACTAAAGGATACACAGTTAAAATGAAACACATATTGAAGTGGAGAATATATACCTAGCCTTCATCACCACCACCACCTCATCCTGTGTACATATTCCCAGAGAAGATTATGAATCACCCAGGATGGTTTTTAGAGTAACAGTGTTGAAGCCCATTAAAAAAATGGGAGCCTATTACAAGTTGAGCCTACACTGTCTCCTGATACAACTCCAATGTGAAATTTCCCACACAGATGCTTTGTCCTTGGGTAGTGGTTCTATTTGGGAAAGTCCTGGAACATTGGGGCAGGAAGCCTAGCTGGTGGAGCTGGGTCAGAGGCAAGCCTTGAGGGTTATCAGCTGGCCTGCTTCTGATCTACCTACCTGCTTCCTGGTTAGTCTGTGTAACCAGCAGCAGCCATATGCCTCTGCCGACACACCCACCATGATGAGCTACTTACATTTTTGTTTGTCAGTTTGACACACCTGGGAGAAGGAACCTCAGCTGGGAAAATGCTTTCATCGGAATGGCCTGAAGGCAAGTCTGTGGAGGCAATTTCTTGATTTGTGATTGATATGGAAGAGTCCAGCTCACTGTTAGCAGTTCTTCTTCTGAGCAGGAGGTCTTAGGCTATAGGAAAAAAAAAAGCAAGTTGAGCAAGCTTTGATGAGCAGGACACTAAGCAGCATTCCTTCATGGCCTCTGCTTTCGCCCCTGCCTCCAGTTCACGCTTGAGTGTTTGCCCTTACTTCCTTCATTGATGGACTGTGACCGGGGAGTTGTAAGGTGAAATTAGCATCTTGTTCCCAAGTTGTCTTTGTCATGGTATTTGTCATGGCAATAGGAAGAAGATTAATACAGACTCTAATCCCTGAACCATGGACCAAAAGAGAGCCTTCCTTTCTTAGGTTGTTTCTGTTAGGTGTTTTATAACAGCAATAGAAAAAGTAATTAGCACAATTATGCCGTTGCAAGTTCCTATCTCTTTTGCCATTTCCAGGTTCCGTGTATCACAATCATCCAAATCAGGTCCTTTACAGTTCTAAAAGTTAAAACCCTAAAATGATGTTGGCAGTTCCTTTGGAGAGATTAGGTATTAAAATGCCAATGATATTTTAGTATGAGGCTCTATTATAGAGTTCAAGTAAGCAGCCTTTTGAAGAGTGACCAGGACAGGGAATGTTTATCGCATAAAGACTACAATAAGGAGATAGATATAATGTTTTGCAAATATCTAACTGATGTATTACAACTTCCATCTTGAACTAATTGGCTCTTCAATCATGTTGTATAATAAATCTCACAGGCGTAGCCCTACAGGCATGTATTTTCCACACACCTACAGTGTCCTGGAGTTGGCTTAAGTAGTTTGGACTTCAAGCTTTAGGTCAGGTTCTCCCTCCTAACTCTTCTTGAGTGATTAGTCCAGCTGCAACTCTTTCTCCCTCCCTTCCCTCTTATTCCCCCTTTTTCCTTCTCCTTCTTTACAGAGTGACGGTACAAGAAGACATGCACAACTGCCCTAGCTTTTGCTTATATTTCATTGTTAGCCAGGCCTGAAGTTAGGGTTAGAAAAAACACCCAGTCCTGGGTAGATGGAGTAGTATATGGCTCACGACATGAATACAGGGAAAGGTAAATAACTGGGTATAACAAGTCCATTGTGTCCTTAAAACTCATGTCAATTCAATTTTTTACCTCAGGCTATTGCCCAGTGGGAGAAGATGGAAACATGACCTCTTTAGCAAGAAAACAGTCTGGAAAATCATGATGTGTGAAGAAACAGGATTTACATAAGCCTGCTGATTTCCCTTTGACAAACCAATCACAGGCCAATGAATCTAGACTGTAGCATTTTTCTGGTCCAGGGAAGACTCTGTTTGAAAGTGCTTGCCCAGGAAACCTGCTGCTAAACAGACTGGATATCAAGGATATGAACTAAAAGAAAAGCTCACATGCTTTCCTGTCCAAGGCATATTGAAAATGAGAGAGGCAGTTTAGATAGATAGATGATAGATAGATAGAGCATTCTAAAACTGAGAAGTATGTGTTCCCTCCTCTTCTTCTCTCCTGAGTATCATATAGGAATTGGGAGGTAAATAGGCAGAGGGACTTTCCTCTACTTCTTATTAAGATAACTAAAGGGTTTTGGCCTTGCCCATCTGCCCCAGCATGCAACACAAATACCTAAACTGCAGGCACAGTATAATTTGGCAGACAATAGTTATGATGTGTTCCTAGATGGCGTTCTTTCTATACAGCCTCTAGGGGAAGAAGGATTTTCCTTAGTTCTTCTAAGAATCAGTGGTATATCTCAGAAGGAAGCTGATATCTGAGCTACTCTCCAAGAGCAGATGTGGGGACCAGGGGCACAAATATCCCCTTCACAGAAGTCCCATTGCCCAGGCTGTATCCTGATGGAGGCCATGTGGGAAACTGAGGATGTGAGGAAGCCCAGAAAATGCCAAGAGAACTAATAATCTTGATTCTGCAGAAGCCTCTGTAAGATATGCTCATCCTCACACACTTGAAGAGAAAGTGGGGAAGAAACGTTAAAATGAGGCATGAAAATCTCCTAAAAATTAAGTATACCTAGAGAGGTTGTTTAAATTATCTATTTTATTAGGCTTGAAACCAGATTGGACTAGACTTCTAAAACCCCAAATTCATGTAATAGGGGCTCAAGAAGAACATCCTAATTATAAACAAAACAAAGAAGCATTTCCATAACTGTGATAATTTTCATTGAGGTAAAATGAATCTCTGTGTGTGTGCAAGTGTAAGTGTGGGGGGCTATGTACACATGTGTGTACAGGTATGTACACGTGTATATGCAGGTACCTATACCTGTACATAAGCACAGAGGCCAGAGAAGGGCATTGGGTATCTCCCTCTATCACACTCTGCCTTGTTCTAGGCAGACTAGGTAGGGTCTTTTAATAAACTTAGAACTTGCCTTTTTCAGCTAGCTGGTAGCCAGAACCCCCAAGAATCTTCCTAACTACACCCTTCCATGATGGACTCATAGGATGGATGAGACCCTGCCTGTCTTTTACATACATTCTGGGATTCAAATCTAGTCCTCATGCTTGCACAGCGAGCACTCTTACCTACTGAGCCATCTCTCCAGCCAGGAATCCGTATTTGTTTAGCACCTACTCTGTAAACTTCATTTTTCTCATTTAATCCTTATAACAAGCATTTTAGGTAGCTATTCTTAATATTACATCCATTTTATTTATTCATTAGTTAATTGTTTAGTTTTTTTTCTTTTTCTTTTCTTGTGAGGCAGAGTCTCACTCTGTATCTTCCTCCCTCAGCCTCCCAAGTGGAGCTATAGGTGGTAAGCCACCATGTTCATCTTTATGCTCCTTTTAAAATGGAGTCTGAGGCTTTAGGAGGTCAATTATTTTGGTCACTATATGCACAACAGGTATTCCAACTGCATTAATCTCACCTCTCTTATTACAGATGTGTATGGAATACTTCACTAATGTAAACTCTGTGTGTGTGTGTGTGTGTGTGTGTGTGTGTGTGTGTGTGTGTGTGTATGTGTGTGGTCTCTACCTTTTGTTTCAAATGAAATTCCTTATAGAGGCAGGCATTGGATGAAGGCATCTGCAGAGTGACAGGAGATGCCCCTTCATGGTCAGGAAGTTCAAGCCAATACCAACCCATGGTGATATAAAGACACTTCAGGTACAAAAGTATTTTGGGAGTGGGCATATGTAGTTAAGTTACCTGACCCCAAAGGTTTTATTATGTTGAGGAGGAAAGTGTGAGCTTAAAAAAGAGGTGGTCAGTGTGGATTCTGGGAAGATCTGGATACATGTCTTTGATGATGGCTTTAGGGATAGCCATACTGGGATTAACTCCATTGCATTTTTATAATATACAGCTTTCTTTGGATCTTGATTCAGGAAGCAAATTTCTGATGACATCTTAATCTTAACTATTTAGGTAGAGCTGTAGGTAAGAAAAAAAAAGTACTGGCTGTACCAGTTTGTTCATTCTGCCTATGCCCTGTTTTCCATTACGTATGAATCCTTTAGCAAAACTAGATAATTAATTGGGACACAGTGACCTGGCTGAGTTGGTTTGGTGAGTTCTTTCCCACAGAACTTGTTTGAGCCTTTTACCAAAATATTAAAGTTTCTAGACCTGCAAAGATGGGGGTTGAACTATGAAATATCAAAAGGCATAAGGGTAACCCCATCCTTCGAGGTCTCCCGACAATCTGCACAGTATCCTCCCAAGAACACTCTGAGCACATTGGCAAACACTTAAAGTAATTGTCAACACTTAAAATAATGTCTTACTATTTTGTTTTGTAGAAAAAGATTAATGTCACTATCCAACTGATATAACTAAAAAAAAAAAACATAAAAAACTTAGTTTAAAGAAATGCTAACTGTTGCAGTCCATATTTTGTCTTTTAAAAATTATTTTTTATTGACTTAGTGTGTGTGCACGTGTGCTTATGTGCATGTATGTGAGTACCCGTGGAAGTCAGAGGATCACTTCCAAAAATACGTTCTGTCTTTCCACCATGGCAGTGTCAGGGATCAAACTCAAGTCATCACAATTGACTTTAGGCATCTTTACTGGCTAAGCCATCTTGCTGGCTCATTGTCCACATTTTTAAACATACTGTGGGTGGGGAATGTGGGAGGGGGTGTTGGAGAGATGGCTGGGTGTTGAAAGCATTGGTTGTTCTTACAGAATACCTGAGTGAGGTTCCAAGCTTTCACATAACACAGCCATCTATGCCTCCAGTTCCAGGAGACCTGATGTCTTCTGGCCTCCTTGGGTACAGATGATACACATAGACCCACGTATATAGAACATACACATAGGCACATAACTTTTTAATTCTTAAAAATATAGTAGAAATGCAAATCAAAACAACTTTGATATTTCATCTTACTCCATTTAAAATGACAAAGATTAAGGGAACGATTGACAACAAATGTTGGAAGGAACCAGGGGTAAAGAGAACCAACATTCACTGTTGGTGGAACTGCAAACTGGTGCAGCCACTATAGAAACCAATTTGGACAATTCTCTAAAATCTAAAAGTAAATCTACTGTGTGAGCCAGCTATACCACTCCTTAGCATGTAATCAAAGGACTCAACATCCAACTCTAGAGCATTTGCTCAGCCGTGTTCATTGCTGCTCTACACACAATAGCTAGAAAATGAAAACAATCTGGTGCCCTTCAACCAACAAATGGACAATGAAAATATGGCACATATACACAATGAAATTCAGCTGTAAAGAGAAATGGAATCATAAACTTTGCAGGTAAATGGATGAAGGTAGAAAAGATCATACTGAGTGAGATAACCCAGATCCAGAAAGACAAAAGTGTTATGATCTCTCTCATTTGAGTCTCCTAGCTCCAAATCTTCAGCTGTGAGAACATAGCCTGGAATAACTCCAGAAACCAGGAAAGGAAAACAAAACCATTGCCAGGATAGGGGAATTGGAAAACAATAGAAAGGGGATTCTTACTGTGCAGGAGAAATGGGAAAGGGGGAGCTCCTGAGGGAGGCTTACAGGATAAATACAGAAGACGGGAAAGAGAGTTAAGGGGAATTCTATATTTCATGTGATCTGATAGGGGAAATGAGAGAGCAGAGATCCTTAGGGAGCGGGAGGGAATTAAATACAGAGGAGGGGGGTGGATAAAATGACATCAAAGATGTCTGAAGAAGCTACACAAAATCATACCATTAACAATTTACTAAAAAAAGTAACATTTGCAACCCTATGTATAAATATACACACACAGTTTTAATGAACCTTTATCAACTGGGCTTATAGTACTCTAAGAGTCAAAGACTATCTAACCAAATTCTCAATCCCAGACATGAGAAACCCTCTCTTATATTGTTGGCCAGGGTTTTCCAAGAGACTCTCAAATCATACGGCCTAATGCTGTTGGTTTCTCTCCAGAGGCTAAATGTAAGTTCCTATTGCTTAAGACATCATACATTTCAGAAACAAGGCCCAGACACCCATGAGCTGGAAATGAGCTGAATGATCCCTCCATAAGAACTACCTTTAATGGTACCAGAAGGTGCTTCCAAAGATGGAGGCAACCAGCAGTTCTACCCATCTATGAACAACATTAACAACCAGCTTGGCACAGTAACTCTAAGGGTGTAGTAGTGGCATACACATCTTGCCAGTAACCAACAGCTCTCTAACTGGACTTAAGACCCAATTAGGAAGAGGGAGACCATATCTGGTACTGAAAATCTAGCTAACAACACAGTGCTAGTAAAGTCACAGTTATTGGAGGAGAATCTATAACTACTACTTTACTAAACCAATATAATCCCTAACAACAATCTGTGAACATTTGTCCTTATACCCACAAATAAGTATATTTCTTCACCCCTCATCAAGGAAATTTCTTTGCAACAAATGAAGACTACCACAAAAACCATAGCTTGTCCAAATGCAGAGTTGTAAAGCCCAGACCCAATCTATAAAACACTCCCATACCTATGGCTCAGGGACAATTGTGAAAGAGTGGTCAGAAAGATTGTAAAAGCCAGAGGATCAGGAAGTTTGCTGTCACACTGTCTCTTCTAGTAATATCAGAAGCCTCATGCATAAAGTCTCACCATTATGACTGACCAAGTGTTAGCTGAAGAAGGATGACACTAATGAACATGCCATAGTGGATAAAGTCAAATCACTCAGCTTCAACCCTACACAAAGAAGTATAGACAGCGGAGGAAAGCTGGAAACAGAAGAGGTGGTCCTCCCTGGGGAAGAGCACACCAACTGGCTGTCTAGCACTGTATGCTCACTCCTGAAAAAAAAATATACTTACAGGTAGCATTACATGGACTGAGCAATAACACTTAGTCAAAAAGACAAAAAAAGAAGTCTTTAATTTGAAAAAGGAGCAGGGAAGGATATATTGGCAGATTTAGAAGGAGGAAAGGTAAGAGAAAAATGTTGTAATTAAATTATAATCTCAAAAATTTTAAATATACTTTTAAAAAGTCAAAAGTATAATGGTGGCACCTTAGTATCAGTTTCTATCCTGTCAGAAATACTAGCTTTATCCTGAGAACTGACATCTCATTATCCATTTAAAACATAAATTATTGCTTAATGAGCCACCAGGTAATTCTCCAGGGGAGGCTGGGAATTCCCTGCGATGGTGGCTACATTTCTTGAAGCAGCACACCCTGCTCTACAAAGCTGGGCCATGGAAATATGCCCTTCACACCAGGAAGCCCTCAGTTCTGTTCCACACATATCACATTCCACTTTCATATTGCTCCACATTTACTGGGTTCTTGCATACACAGACCATGAAAGCTGCTTTAAGTGCTCATTTTGTTCTATCCCATAATAGTTTCCAGGAGGCAAATTGCATTTTTGTTCCCATTCCAGAAATAAAGTTTCAGAAAATTATAAAGCCCTGAAGATATTTCAAAGAATAAAGGGGTTCTGTTCCCCTTTCCTTGTCCTTTTCCATCTCACTCTTCCTTCTCTGCTTACTCTGTTCTAGGGGAAGCATATGATAATGGAGACATCAGATAGACTTCAGACTCAAACTTTGCTTTATTGCTTTTGCTTCAAGACAGATATGAGAACACCAGTTGCAATAGAGAGGAGCAGAACTCACGAGAAGAGGTACCAAGCATTATAGAATGCAAAGAATGGGAAGGGGTGGCACATTTCCAGTGCCCCCCAGGGGACTCAAGAAATATTTGAATGTAAGCCTTGCTATAACCATGATGTGAAAGAGTTCTTCCTGATGGAGAATGATAGTTAGGTTGGGAGATGTTAGTGAAATGTAAAATGCAAAGAGAACAGAGTTTAGTCTGGAGTTCAGAAACAGCTAGCCAGTTTGGGTGACAGGATGAGATGGCGGTAAGAACTCTGCTATTCTTGTGGCAACCCTTGGGGATCCCCAGGACTCAGGCTTTATTGCTCAGTTGACAGGCAGAAAAGGCTCAGAGTCGAAGGGGGAAGTTGTCTAACATTGGGGAAGGAATGAGTTTTATCCTCATTCTCCAAATCAGATTATTAGTGTCAAAGTTCAGATAAACTCTATGTCCCAGATTTTTTCTTAATGTTACATGATGGATTAAGATTCTCAAATTCTGGATTAAATAAGGAAAAAAAATTCAATGTTTTTTAACTCTCAAAAAAAAAAAGATTCTCAAACTCAAATTACTTTGTGGAAAAGTACAATGCTCAATATTTTGTAAATCTCTTGGAATATTTCATTTGGCATCAACTGCTTTAAAATTTTTTTTCCACAATAAAATGATCATCATGGTCTAAGAGTATAGCATGTGGGTGCCTGTAATATAAATTGCATTGGTAAACTGTCATGTGCTGCCTAAACTCACTGAGAAACTCTCTCTGCAGTTAGAGTTGCCTGTCTTGAAGTGTCTTCCAGAGCCCCTTGTCTGGAGATAGACTGTGACAAGAAGGGACAACAACAGCAAAACATCCTAAGAATAAAAACATTGTGTTCTTGCCAATAGCTAAAAAGCAAATCATTTCCAACGAGGCTGCTATTGTTTATCAAATGATATAAAAAACCTGCATTGGAGGCTCATCTATGGAGAGAAAGCTCAATTGGGAACTCCACATGACTGCTTCACTTGCCCAATTGGTTTCTACGAGATGTTGTGAGTTCCTGATTTGATAGTTATCTCTGTCTGTTCCCATTTGTTCTTTTACTTAAAAGTCTCACCTGAAGAGATGCTGTCCTCTGATTCAACTCTCTCCATTGGGTCCTCCAGCTGACTGCCTCAATGGGACTTTCCAAACAATCTCTGTTGGATGTTCTGAGCACCCAATTTGATGGTGCTTTCCTGCCTGTCTTCATATCTATCTACCACTACTTGTTCTCTTACTTTGGCTTGCTAAATAAAGCCAAATATGCTGAATAAACTCCCTCGTTCAAGACCAAAAGTGTTGCTATTGTAGTTCACTCTCCGGATTACATAGAAGAGGACCTCAATATATGTTCTTGTTGAAGAATGGGTTACAACTTGTTTTACAAGGAAAATATTGGGTCCACATGCATGGAAAGAGCAGAGGTGATATTTATTTCTCAGTTTAGGTTGGGGGCTGTTTTGTCAATGATCTTAAAGTTATCAAAAATATATTTACATTTGTTTTTATTTTAATGCCTTTAAGGAATAACACAGAATATTTGGTTTCAAAGGTTTTCTGTGATAACAAATATTGATCAATAAATATGAAAATATCTATTAAATACCTCTGTTGTTATGCTGGTTGGGATTAAAATAAGTAAGAAATAGATAGGGGAGCTTGGCAGGTAGTGTGATAACAGTCTAGAAAGGGAGACCAACAAGTTAAAAGGTCTTTGTGGAGGATACACTGCCTGTGTTGAGATGGGAAAGGAAAGTTCCAGTGAATGGAAGGGGTCAAAGGATTGAAGAATGTTGTAGACAGAAGAAAAAGCACATCAAATTCAGAGGGGCAAAAGAGCACAAGTTTCTTGGGAACCTTAAAGAAGTTCATGCAGGAAGCTGAACTGGGAACTGTCTCTGAGTTGAGGCTTAACCTGTAGATGGGAGCCAAAACATGCAACCAATTTTAGAAAGGTGGTGTTCACTCTGAGAGTTTTGTTGAGCTACTCAGGCACTTAAGCAGAGCTTTATTTTATAGAAAACAAATCACAGTTTAAAGGGGATGATTACAATAGTACAAAGCCAGTCATGAGGCTTTATGGTGGGTAATCCACACTAGGAGGAAGGTCATCTGACCTTGCCTAACAACACTGAAAAATAAGAGAAAAAGACCTGCAGGGAATCACTATCTGTAGGATTTAGTGATACTTATGTTTCTCATTTGAGAGCATCCTTGTTTGCAGAGACCACCTGAGGGTTAGGTAGCCCGCTGTTCTCCAATATTTGGTTTGGGATTAGTTAAAAATGATAAATAGATGCTATGTTTAAAGTGCACTGTCAATCTGCCCTTCATGGTGCTGTACCATGGTCCTACCAGACACTGGGTTTCTGTATTTTCCTGTGCCTGTTCTTCAGGATGCTGTATGGAACCCGGTATGAGATTTTTTTAGAGATACATCTGAGAAAACTTCCTGATGTTCACAACATCAGGAATAACTTATGCTTCTCTTAATATTCAGCTTCTGACAATTATGTGTTAGAAAACACAAGAAGGAAGCATACTTTGGTGTCTAGAAAGCCTCAAGACACATTATTGCTGGTTCTAACAATGTGTTGGGCCCCTCCACACTGTTGACCACATTCTGTCTTTGTTTTCTGTCTTCTATCTTTAATTTTACTGTCTTCCCAGTTGTTTATTTGCTTATTATTATTGTTTCAAACCGTGTACTATAATTCCTTTCTGGGATGAAACTGAATATAATGCAATAGATAAAAACCTCTCTTGTCTCTATGGACCAGACAGCAGTTAAGCAGTTAATGTTGAATGTGTGTGTGTGTGTGTGTGTGTGTGTGTGTGTGTGTGTGTGTGTGTGTGTGTGTTTGTGATATGCATGTATCTTTTAAGTATTTAACTGTAAATCAAAAATGTAGGTAAAAATTTTTAACACAAAGGTTTTAGTTCCTTTATTAAGCAAAATCACGCATTTCTCAGTCCTTTTCCTCTTGGATTATAAATTTGATCTCCACTTCCATGGTTTAAGGCAATGAACAGTGTTTTCTGTGTTTGAAATAGTAATTTATTTTCATTTAGCATTTCCATGTTTTTCATGTTAGAATATTTGAGCATTTTATTAAAATTGATATTGGGTTAGTCTTTTTCTGAGTCATAAAAATAATTTCCTCCTTCTTTCTCTTCCTCCAATAGCCAGGTTATGTAATTATAGAAAAGAAATATGGATTTTCAACATTTATTTGTGTTTCTAAGAAAATAAAACTATAGTGTATGCAATGAGGAGGGTCGTTCATCAGCTCTTTGCTACCAATTCTAGCAGTGTTCCCACGGCAGTAAGCAGGGAATGTTCTAACTGTCCAGGTCCCCCCTTTTATCATATCTGAGGCAGCCTCACTTAGTCAAACCCACTGGTCGTTTTTGTTTGGAATCTGATTGTGCCTGTGTTATGTAGGCTCCAGCCTGTATGGGTGTTAGGCATTTTACTCCCTATTTTGAAGTCACAGGGATTGGAATTACATGTCATGCAAAAGACTTCAGTTTCTATTCAGATCTTGTATCACTGTTGCAGGTAACCTTTCAATGCTAAATTCTCCCTTGTAAAATTATGCTTTGGATAACCCATCAACAGCAGATTACTTGATATTGATCTGGAATCAACAAATTCTTCTAAAGGCCACATTCTGGGAAAATAAAAAATAAAGCAAAAACAAAAAACAGAGGTATTAAGCTTCTGATCAGTCTTCTTGGAAATACTGATTCTGCATTACTATGGCTAGAACTGGTAGAAGCTGGAAATGGCCCTATTTCTTTGCAGCAATTCCTTCAACTAGGAGGATTTGTAATACGTTACATATGCTATATTACCTTGGTCAAAATAAGTTACAAGGCAAGAACAGATTTAGAAGGTAGAGAAGTTGATTCTGCCTGTCAGCATGTGGGTCACCAGGGAACTGGAGAGTTTAATTGGGTTCCTCTCACATGTGTACTACTTTCTGCATTGTTTCACAACACAAGCTTATTATACAGGCTTGGTCATGACAACACCAAGCTTGGAAACTAATAGTCAATGATGCATAAACTTTGGAGATCTGGATCAGTTCCAGACTGGCCACTTGCTAACATCAATGCCTGGAATTATCAGTAGAATCACCAACTCACCACTAATAAGTTACTAATAGGAATGAAGCTGCTAAGGTTTTGGGTTGCTTGGTATGTAATAAAAGCTAAACAGCAGGAGTAAAATTTTGTTATCCACAGTGAGAGGAAAGCAGTAGACTGCAGAGCAGAGTAGGACTAATGAAAGGAGGTTGGAGAAAAGATGAAAAGAATAACATGCACTCACTATGTTCTGGATGCTTGGCATAAAATTATTTTCACCAAAGTCATGGAAAACTTGGGCGAACAAGTGTCTTGCATATGATAGCAGAAGATTATACGTATAGGAAGAAATCCAAACCTCTCCAGCTCAGTACCCTCATTTTAAACTCTGCACCAATAGATCATTACATTCCTGGTCCAGTGTTTGTGCCTTGCTTTTGGGAAGGTGGCCCAAGGCTAATGATAAAAGTTTGGTTTATTGCAATAATTTATTTGCTCCTTCGTGTGTTCTGACTGCCAGACACTCTGAGAAGCACTAGTCATACAATGAAGCAATGATGAACAAAACATTGGGGTTTTTTGTTTTGTTTTGTTTTGATTTTTCTTTGTAACTTTGGAGAGCTACAGCATGGGAAAGATTTATATGCAAAGATCTCTGTTATAGAAAATACCTGGTCCCTTCAAGAAGGAGTGGGATCATCAGAAAAGGCTTCTCTAAAGAGAGCCTCTATAAGTAGCTGAACAATTGATAGCATTAGTCAAATAAAGAGGCATCTACCCAAGTATGGAGTACCCAAGTGGCGATGTTCTTATCACTTGATTCTATTGCATGGAATCAATTGGCACTTGGATCTGGACTGCTGTGTACCAGGAACACCTTATTAATATAAGAATCTGTAGATTTTTAAGGCTTCTTTGAGATTTACAAAAAATTTTTTGTGCACTTGTTGTCATGGAGCTCTGAGTTATTATTTATGAGAACATGGAGAGATAGAAGAATTAGAGACCTTTAGGCAGACTTCATGACATTTGCTAACATGCAGATAATTGCAATTACTGAAGATGTTGGACTTCAGGGATCCAAACTGGGACCCCCAGGGTCCAAACCGGAACGCCACATCCCCACAGAGACTCACAGACAGGATATCGATGCAAATAGCAAGAGGATTTATTCCAGTGCACTGGGACCGTTCTAACACGCAGGATAGAAGCGGCCCCAAGGAGCAAATGGTGAAGCTTTTTGAGGCATTACCGGCGCGCGTCCGGGTCCCGCCTATCCCACGCAGGAGATGAGCATGGCGGGCCTGATCCCTTCCCTCCCAGCCCTTTTATCGGGTTAGGGCAAAGGGGTCTGGGGATGGGGGCTCATGCAGCTGATTGGCTTCAAGCTCTCTATGTTAGACTAATTGGTCGGGAGTTTCGTGCGCGCGGGATCCAGGGGGGGCGTGGTCAACCTGTGCCCTTGGACTAGCCCCTTGGGACAGGGTGGCTCCTGGTATGCTGGGGAAGGAAGAATCCTGCTGATAAGCTTAATGGTCATTTCCCTGTAGGTGGGGAGGAGACTGAAGAGTACTGTTAATGGCCGTACTTGGGAAGGCATTTCCCCCTATATGTGATTGCATTTCTATGTTTCATATTTCTTAAACCCTTTCAAAGATATTAATGTGCAGGCAGCACACGGCAACACATGAAGGCATGGCATGCGTACAACACTGGAGAACAGATTTGGAAAAGGGTTTTATGGTTTACTTTATGTATGTTTACTTGTTCATTCTAATATGAATAATGTAAGTAGATCAGATTTTAGAATATTTTGAAGCATATTCATAATCTTGGGATTTTTTTTTTGCAGTGCTCCATGGTCTATTACTATTATTTTAAGTTCTTCAGGATATTCTAGTCAATGGGTTCACTGTGATTTGCTAAGCCAATTTCCTTTGTCTTGACATTTGAGTTGATATCATCCTTTCTTTGTTCTCAGAATGTTCCTCAATTGTCACAAGAATACAGATCTTGTGGGATTGTTAAACATTACTTTAGGTTACTTTCCTCTTGGAATTCAGAAGAAATTTGTTTCTATAAAGCACTACTTGAAAGCCTAATGCCAGGGCTGGCCTGGCAAGTCGGACAGTACCTGGATGGAGAGTGGGACTGAAGGGCTTTATGAGGAGAGGGGAAAAGAAACACGAAGGGAAGGGAATAGACCAGACACACACAGTATCATGTGCTCAGATGGAATGGAGCCGAAATTTTATTTTTCTCTCCAAATTTATACCAGGGGGCTAGGTGCAGCTACAGGGATTAGAACCAAGGTGTTAATTACAGGGTGAGACAGTGCATAGGTAAAAACATCCTGAAGCCCAGATAGGTATCAGAACAAAACAACTTCCCTGCTGGGGCAGGATGTTTCCCTATGGGAGACTGCCTCTCTCCGGTGGAGTTAGACACTTAGGACAATAGCTTCTCCGGACGAAGTTGAATGTTTAGCCAGAGAAGAAGCATCCCTTCAGAGGGCTTTGGCTTCCCTGTAAACAAGCCGCTCTTGGGCAGTCATTAATATTTTCATGACTCAGTTTTGCTCAAAAGATCTCCCAATACAGGAACTAGGCGATTTTAGCCAGAGGCTCACAGCAGGGTCTAGACCCAGAGTCTGAAGGGCTCACCACAGCCTAACTAGATAATGGTGCCTATAAACTTTCCCCATCAGATCATGCTATGAGGTGGCCTTGGAGGCAAACCAAAATATATACTGTGACTATATGAAAATCAAGAAAATACCAAATCTATGATTTCAACCACGGACATATTAAAGTAGGTGTTTGCACGGCTTATACCACTGACTTGCTGCCTGTTGCCAACATGCCCACAATTTCTCCACTTAGTTTCCAACTCAGAGTCTGGAGTGGATGATGAGAGCCTTGTAAAATGAATGTCTTAATTTGTGTTCTGTAGAAAGTAGAGCCTGAAGAACACAGGGATTTCTATACTAGGGTATGTACTTGGGACATGTGATTGTGCTGACCAGGATTCATCATGCCGCTTGAGCAGTGAGCTGATTGCTTGATCTTGTGGGCAAGGAGCTGCAGAAGTGACTGTGTCTCAGGGCAAGCTGTTAAGAATAGAACGGAAAAGACTTTATGCACTGTTAAGTCTGAAATTGCTGCACAAGAGGCCACCAGTCAGGTATGCAATCAGCAAGAGTGTGTTTATTTCCCAAATGAAAAAAAAAAACAAAAACTACCCTTTATGTTCAGCCACTTGTCAAGATGGCGACCCAGAAAGCTGGCCCTGCAGGTTTTTTGTTTTTTTGTTTTGTTTTGTTTTTTAAAGGAAACAGGGGATATCTCTGATTGGTCAGAACCTAAATACTGCTCCTTAAATGCCAGGAGGAAACAAGGGTTTCTGGGAAAGCAAGTACTTGACGTTAGCCAGAGAGGAGAGAGCAGTACTTCCACCTCCGCCACTAGGGGCCGCTGGACCTCTCCACAGCAGCACGGACTCCTGGTCTTACAGACTAGTCCAGTGCTACATCTGCTCTAATCTTTCAGGTTACAAAGCCTGAATCAAGCAGATACACTTTCATGTCAGTATCAACAAGGAAGCCCCTCTCTGTTAGTCTCCGGAATTTTTGAAGCCCATAGAAATCCACACAGATCTGGGCATTCCAAAGGTAAAACAAGAGAACCAGAGCATGAAAGGCATTTGGCCCAATCCTTTCTGTGCCTCAGTTCAGAGGTAGCCTGTCTCTGATTAGTCAGGAGTCTCTTCCAGCATCATCTGGTAGTTAGAGAAAGAAAGACAATGGTAGGTGGAAATATTAATATCTCAGAAGGGCTCATTCGGGGAATAGGAGACAATCACTGTGTGTGTAAGCCCAAGCCATTGCAGAGGGTGGAGTCTCATGGACTGACCCAGAGCACATAGCACCTAGGTATTTTATTGAGGAAAAGTACCATCCACCAATACAAAGGTCTTAATTCTTAATGAATAGAGCTTCCACAGAACCAACCCCACAACTTTAGCTGGCCTACTGGATACTGTTTCAGGTGAAGTCAAGAACCCAGGGAAGGTGTTCTTTGATCTGTGCTTAGGCTGGAGGAGGAGATCATGGTAGGCTCCTCCATTTTAGCATTAATACAATTGGGTGCTTTCAACACAAAGATATCAGTGGACAAGGTCAAATCTAAATGACAATCATTCTATCCATCCAGCAACCCAGTAGAGTTAATTTTTTTTTTTTTTGCATTCAAGAAGGCAGCAGCCATCCACACCCAAAAACTGGTTCCAACAGGTAAGGAAGGTACCGGATATGGCATCCATTATTACTGCCCAGAAGTGCATGTAGCTTTATAATATTCAATATTCCACTACAGAGAACTATCCAGTTTGTTGCTTCTGTATTATCTCATGGAATTTAAAGAGTATTTTTCAATTAACATCACAGACATTGAAAATAATTTTGAAATAAAGCCATGGGAATACACTTTCTGAAAATTAGTAGTTCTTGACACAAAAGCCAAAGTCTTTCTTGAAATTTCTTTTAATAGTAGTTATTGTTTCAGTTGTGGTCTACTTAGCACATGTTGTGAGCTTTCTGTCTTATTGTTGTATTCTAATGAGTTTTATACATTCTGTTCCCTCTGATTTCTGTTCTATTGATGTTTCTTTCTAACAATATGCTTTTGTCTCTGTATGGTTTATTGATGAATTGCTTTAAGACCTGATGATTTGATGCAGAAGTTTATTTTTAGCTATGTTTTAAATGGTTGTTTTGTGTACTGTTGGGGAAAGGGCAACCTAGGTCTTGTCATTTTATGTGGTGTACGGGTGTTGGCTCTATGTAAAAGATGTTTGATTGCTCATGATCTGCACATTATATCAATAGAACACCTGAGGAGATTAGGTATCAATAAAAACCCCTGAGATGAGATGCTCAGGGTTCCACTGTCCAGTATGGCGATTGCCATGATAGTGGTTCCCTCTGCTGAGGTCTGGAGGTTTTACATCTACGAAAATGCCTCCATGTCTGTTTTGATGAGTGATAAAGCAGTCTAACAACTACAACGATTCTTACATGTGTATGGTATGTCTTTGGTAAAGAAGAGTTTTTATGGTGGTGTATGCCGTAATCCCAGCACTCAGAAGGCTGAAGCATAAGGATTAAAGACCTGGTCAAGACCACACAGAAAAGTCTAGACCAGGCCTTATCAAACAAACAAATAAACAAATAAGCAAATTCCCAAACAAAGGAACATAAAACAAAGACAAACCCAAGAGACAAAGAGTTGATTTAAAATTTAGTGTTAATGGAAGGCATTCAAATTCCTTTCTCTTTTAATCTATTAGTAACATTAAGTTTACATTTCAAAGTTGTCTTGAATGTTGATAGTCACAATGCCAAAGGGAAAGAAAACACATGTTTGTACCAGCCCCTGCTGGGACGGTAATTGTCCCATTTTGTCCAAAGCCAGCATCAGTCACATAGCTTCCCACAGCCACAAGGGGGCAGAAAGTTCAATTCCTATAGCTAAAATGTGGGAGAAAGACTACTTGGCAAATAGTACTAATGACTACTTCAGCGGGCTCGGCATTATTACAGCTAATGTTATGTTAAACCCCATGTGCTGAATAATACAAAGCACATTTGAGACTGTGGCATGCAGAGAATGTTTGGACACTTAAATTGCAGAAATGCTTATTTGTAAAATGAGTATGTAGCAAGTTTGAGTTTATAACCACCAACACAAATATTCAGAAAGGTTTGAAAAATTCTGATTCACTGTAAGTTACTGTAAATATTACTTTGACTTCCCATTCCTGATTTAAAAAAATTTTTTTAAAGTGGGAAATGTAGTATCAGTGTTATTGGGGCTCCTGTAGCGGGGCTAGGTGGTCAGGGGAGATCTCTGGCTAGATACATCTCTGGCTAGATGCTAAAGATTTCAGTCCTTCAGGTACTGCAGAGATCTATTTTATTCAAGCACTGCTGCTCTGGATGAGCTGGAAGGCACCAGACATCGCTGAGGATGAGAAGCCCAGTGGCAATGGTTCAGCCTCCCACAGTGACCACAAAGATCTTCCAAGGATACTTGACTTCCTTCAAACACTGTCACCAAGTCCTAGTAGCTTCCTCTTAGAACTGGGCTTCACTAGTCTTTGTCATCATCTCATCCCGAACTCAACTCTTTCTGGCCTTACAGCTCTTCAAAGGATGAGAAGAGCTGCCAATACTGGAGGAGTCCCTCTCCTCTGAGGCTAAGTTGTTCCTTGGGTAAACAAGACTTGGTTCCTGTGATTCCTGTCATGGTTCAAAGAATTGAAGGAGGCCGTTGAAAGCAACTGCCACAGAAAAACACCTAAGGGTGTTTAGGTATGAATTAACCTAAGTAATAAATAATGGATGGAACAAGGATAGGGTTGGAAGAAGGTCATTCATATTTTTGGGGCATCTACTTAGAGCCAGGCTATGCTTGCATTTATATATACGTCCAACTTCACTGCTACAGCAGTACTGTGATGGAGAGACAATGAGCCAATTTCACAAAAGAGGAGAGTAGCTCAGAGGGCTCTAGGTATGCACAGAAGACAACAGTGCTACCTACCATTTATGAAACTTATGATTTACCAGTCACTGCTATGCGAGGAGGTTCAAAGAAGTCTAACTGTTCCTATTTTAAAGGTGAGGAAATGGAGTCATGCATAATTTAAAAGACTTACCACGGATGCACAGCTTGAGGGTGATGAAGTCATATAGGACCCAGTTTGGCTCCAAAGCCTTTGTTCCAAACCATTGTGCAAAAGCACTGAAAGAGAAGGAAAGGGAAGCAGAGAACACATACAAAGACAGACAGCGAAGGTGCAGCTGTATTCTAGAGTCCAATGTTTGTTGAAATTACTTAAGACTTTTGCTAAAGAAGTTCAGCGCATTTCCAGGGAACTGGGCATGAAAAACATTCCCTGGAACAGTTCTGCCATGTAAGGTCGATGAAAAGTAGAGTCTGTCCTGACTTCCCACACAGACACCCAGATTTCTGGATCCCCAACACCTTTCAGCTGAAAGGTAAATTAGCAATGCTTGCCTTTGCCTAAAATTAGACTAGAAAGGCCCTGTCAGCATTCCAAATGGAGCAGCTGATGATGTAATAGCTAAATATTCAAAACAGCTTTCCTTAAAGTAGAGTATGAAGGCCATGATTTTTCCTTCCTAGGTGCCCTTTCTTGATTGGCTAAACGCCAGATGGTTTTGAACACTAACACTGTGTAAGTTGTTTAAGGTCAACTTTGTGAACAGCTCATATGATTGTACAAAAGAGCGTTTTCCCTCAGAAAGAAAAGCTTCCACAGTCTTGGCTTTCTAAGAGGTCCTATTATTTTTGGCTTAACAAAGTAGGCACACTACATTAATTCCTCAGAGGAGTGGGAAGTAATTTCTACTTCCTTTAGCAATGTGTGTGTATATTGCGTGTGGCTGTATGCATGTGATTGTGTGGGCACACCTTCCACAGCTCTCATATTGAGGTCAGAGGACAACCTTGGGTATCAGCCTTACCTTCTACCTTGCTTGAAACAGTACTATTGTTGTTATGCCAGCTGGTCTGTGGGCTTCCAAGGGTTTGTCTCTCTCCATCTCCTATATTACCTTATGAACATTGGGATTACAGATGCATATTACCTTGTCCAGCTTTATATGGATCTTGGGAATTGGAATTTATGTCCTCATGTTTGAATGGGAAGAACTTTACCCACGTGAGCTCAATCTTTTCAGTGTCCTTGACTGGTAACTTTGAAAACATCACCCGAAAGATTTAGTGACTAGGTCCTTTTATGGGAAGAAAATGATGCCCAGATTTTTTGAGACCTTGTTGCTAATCAAATTCATGGATTTTACTGTGCTAACTTGTCCAAGGTGTAAAGGTCAATGTGCCATTTTTAAACAACTTTATGGTGCACTGCTTATTTTTGAATAGGTTTTGTACCCAGTACCCATGTTTAGTTTTGAGTATTATCACTTATATGACTATTTTAATATCAGGCATGGGGACTGTAAATGGCCATCCTATGAACTCCTCTGCTATCCCGGCCTGCGTGATCTTCAACCAAAACCCCAGGAGAAGGCGTAGGAATGGGATATGGGCAGGGATGTGAGGAGTGAAAGGCAGACTATCTGTCCGGTCAGGCCTTCAATTTATTGAAAACAAGTACCAGTATTTATAAGAAGTTCTCAGGTCGGGAGGGGAGAGGGGAATGCGTAAGCAGGTATCTATGGTAACCTTATCTGGCATGGAACTAGTCTGGTCTATCCAGTATTCCTAGGTACTGTTAGAATGTCCCAGAGTGAGTGATAAGGAAGTGCATGGAGCTGTGAGATTCTTTCTAGGGCTTCCTGTGTAATCTACAAGGGTGGAAATGTGGAATGAGAAAGCAATAGGGTTGTGTTAGTTGGAAGGGCAGTTTCTCAGAACTGAGCAGCTTCGGGCTATCTGACCTTGTCCATACTCTGTCCATTAAGACCAGAGCAGAAACGGATCTTTAAAAGGTGGGATGCTTTGTGTTTCAAGCCAGCGTCCAGGGGTCCGCTTACTACACTCTGCAGATGATTTGATATACTTTACCCACATAGATAGCTTTCTTAAATATCCAATTATCATGACTATCTAAGCTGAGTTTACCAGATCTCTAAAATAAATATGTCCCAGATATCAAAACTCAGAATCACAGTTGGATGCCCTTAGTTAAATGCCTTGAGGATATGATGAAAATGTTGCAGACTAGAGAGATTGTTGCTAGAGAGATGGCTCCATTATTAAAAGCTCTTATTATTCTGCTCTTCCAAAGGACCCTGAATTTGTTTCAGAAGTTCCTAACTGTAACTCCAGCTTCATGGAATCTGAAGCTCTCTGACCTCTGACCCCACTGGCGTTCTCATGCACAGACCAATCCACTCCCACATATATTCACATACATTTTAAAAATTCTTTTAAAAGTTGTAGACAATTTTTAAATTTTAATGATCATTTATAATGAGTAGAGAAACTCATCTGTGAAGGGTTCCCATGAGGGTCATGAGCACTTTTGATCTTCATTTGTTAAATTACATATTTCCTTAATTTTTCCAGAATAGATTTGAAGCAATTTTACAAAAATGAATATCTGTCTTGTTTGTGAAAACTAATTAGCATGCAAACACAAAAATGCTTTACAAATTCTCCTCTCCATATAATTTTTATAATTTTAAAAGGATGTCCAAAACAATACCCAAAAGGCTAAAAACTACTGTTATAGTTACAAGTGAGCATTTATCACTAGCAGAAGCTGATAGATAGATAGATAGATGATAGATAGTTTTGAATATTTAATTAAATATATTAAAATTGTGTATGTGAATGTATACATATACATATATATACACATATATATATATATATATAGAGAGAGAGAGACTTTCAGTTCCCTGCATTGAAAAACTATGTTCTAGATTACAGCATCTACCTGTGTTTACTATTTAATTGACCTATTACAGATTATTAAAGACTTCTGTAAATGTTCTATTTTAAATTGTATTTCCAAGTCAGACTTTTAACACTTAAACACTAACGGGATGAAAGTAGTTGCCTTTCAAGTCTACATATTAATATTTTGTTTCTTTTGCAGGCTTTCTATTGTTTCCCAATTACTGACTTATTAAGTGCACATATGAGTGTATTGTGCTATAATGAACAGTATTAAATGCAAACTGGTATTAAATTGCATACAGGCAATCTATATCATATGGAAAGTTTAAACAAACAAAAAAAACCTTTTAATTTAATATGGCCAAAACAGTTTCCTGTGTGCAATGAATTAATTTTGTGTAAGATTTCCTATGCAAATAGTAAAACTAACAAAATCATGCTACAAATTATTTTGGGGCGAGGATGAGTATAACCCTTTCCTTTTTTGCTATAAATATTTAGCTTTTTCCTATCGCTTCAGTGTCCCATTTCCCCTTTGGCTTTATCTGACCTTTTAGTTCTTTTCACACTTCTCTTCTAACCCAGTAAGCAGGTGTAGCAGGAAATTGGTTTCTTTAGGGACTCTCTTTACAGCCGCAACCATCCGAGATTCAGTCTATTCTCAAGATTCTTTGGAGAGCTTTGTGTCTGAGTAAAGATGATCAACACTCTGTGAAATTTAACACTGCATTTTCATATACTTGAGCCTGTTTCATCTTAGGAAAGTGGTTTGCAGTTTTTTTTTTTTGTTTTTAGGGGCTCATGCACAATGAAGAGAATATTGGGAGACCTCTGAGTTGGGGCTGGGAAATCAGCTCATATTTCTGCTCTCCATTCCTCATGATCTTTAGAAACGTAAAAGTTGATAGAGATATCAAACACCAACTACCTCTAAGTTGATGGCCGCCTCTTGAGAGAGACACATCCTCTCACATGATCTTTCCCTTCTGAGGCAGAGATTGAAAGAACAGTTTTCAGGAGACTGGCTGAAAACTATGAAAAAGGTAACCCATTTGCTCTTCCCATTCGCCTAACTCCAGGGCCTCTCATCAATTCAGAAAAGCCGCACCGGTGTGAAGGCTGCTCTCTCTGATCACAGAGGTTCAAGGGTGTTCTTTATAGATAGGAAGTATTTCTCTTTGCACTTGTAGCAAACAATTTGAAAGGCCCCATTTCTGATGTTTGTGACAACAAAGAAAAAAATTGCTTTCCCCTTAGATTATGAAGAACATTCGGAAATGGAGAAGTAAATGTGCTGTGCCCAGGTGCATGGCCCTAGCCTTTGTTATGTTTATTGGAGGGTATAGGGTCCTGTGTGGACTGTCAGATGTGGGGCTTGAACTCTCAAAGTCTGTTTTCACCCTGATACTCATTCTACACACCGCCTGCTGGGGATTCTTTTCTTTTCTTTTTCAGTTCGTAAAAAGGAAAAAAAAAAAAAAAAGATCTTTGGTTGTCTAGACAAGTTGCAAGGATTAATGCCTGCAAATGCTTTCATATCCACAGATCAAGGTGGGATGGGCAGCAGCACGGGACAAACGCAGGGTAGGGGCCAAAGTGCTGACAGTGTGCATCCCTTGAAATCACTTGAATTACTGACCTCTAGTTCTGCTTGGGTCTCTCCCTCCCAGTGCCGTTCACCCGGAGCACCTGGCCACCATCCTTTCTCTCAAGTGGGCTTGGGGGTGTCTACTTTTGGCCCAAGGGTTACTGGTGAAAGTAAGAAACCAGGTGGGGCTCCCACATGCGTCCCAGACCTGGGTGGGCGCCGGAGGTGAGGGGGCGCTGTTCGGGCAGCAGTGAGCTGGTGGCGGGCGGGAGAGCTGCCAGACTGACAGAGAGGCCGGCCGGAGTGGGGGCCGCTCCACTGCCGCCGCCGCCGCCGCTGTGATGCGAAGCCTGAGCTGCGCCGGGCGGTGGAGTCAGAGTCGGGGCGCGGGAGCAGGAGCTGCAACATCAGCACCAGCGGCGGCGGCGGCGGCGGAGGCACCTGCAGCAGCTCCCGGGCCCCGCGCTTTGCTCTACGCCCCGCGGCGCCGGGAGCCGCCGCCCCGCGCTCTCTATGGATGTCAAAGCGGCCCCCAATGGGGTGGCCACCATCGAAGACCGTATTCTGCGGATTACTGGCTACTATGGCTATTACCCGGGTTACTCCAGCCAGAAAAGTAAGACGCCGCGAGGCTGTCCTGAGCGAGGTGCGGGTGGGAGGTGGGTGCTCAGGGGCTTGGGGGTGCTGTGCCGGAGGGCGCGCGGTGGGACACCTGCAGCCCTGTCTACGCGGTTCCAATCACATTCCTGGCCTCCTGGATCTTGCGTGGGGGAAAAGTATGTCCGCCGTCTGCTGTCCTCGGTGCTGAACCGTGAGGAAGCCGTGGGGGCTGGCCACTTGAACCCAGGAGTTTGGGGACAGTCGCAGTCTTGGGGGCGGAGGCGTGCAGAGGATAGGGTGAACCAAACGCTCCAGATCGTCGTCGATCAGCTCACTGGTGTCTGACTTACTCCTTGAGGAGGCTAACATGGCTGTTCCACTAGCTGACCATCAGTCCTTGGGCTACCCAGTCGGAAAAAGCTTTACTGGGTGCCAGAGTGCTCATCCGGCGCCGTGGACAAAGGCTGTAGGGGACATTAGATGGTGCGGTTGGGCTGGCAACATCTCGACAGTCCATGGTGAACAAGCTGACCCACCCAGCCAGCCTTGATTAAAGGTCCTTAGGAGGTTCTCCACCCTGGGCAGGGAAAAGAACCTGCTTAGGTGCCTGAATCGCTGAGCTTGTAGCAGCGAGAAATCATGCAAAAGGCGGGCAGAGTGGGATTGGGAAGCGAGACACAGCCACCCGCCCCCACCACACGTCGCGGCCACCTCTGAGCTGTAGGATTCCAGCTTTATTCCAGCTAGGCTAAGCCAGATTGCATGGATGCTCTCAGGTTTGGGGACCAGTTTTATCTACACCCCCACCCCCACCCCCACACGCACATCCTATTGTTGAGAACCAGGGTGAAGACGGGCTGTGAGGGGCTCTATGCTCCTGCTCTCCACATTCCCTTTCCCTGACATAGAAACCCACCGCTGTCTCTGCTGGGATTAGTTCTGCCAACCACCAAAGTGAAGTCTGGGTTTTTCTGAACTGGGAGAGTAGCTACGCTTTAATTTCCATGCAGGTGGAATTTCGGGGTTTCTTTATCAAAGCATATCTATTACAAAAGAAGGATCTTCACTGATGCTTTTGCTGTTGATTTTAACCAGGTGCGCCTTAAACATTCCTATATGCATTTCTGCTTAGTATTTTTATCTGACACTTTTGGATGCCATCAATATTACAGGTTCTGTGAAGCTGGGGACCCACAGAAATTTTGACATACAGATGAGAAAGCACTTCATTTCCCTTGTAACTTTGTCCTGGGCTATGCTGTCTCTCCAGTGAATAATAACCCAATAACATTTTCCTGTGGACCATCCTTATACGGATATTTTCCAGTTAATATTTTATTTGCTCTCAGGAAAGGCCTGTCTACTTTGAGTGTTTCTGCCTAGTTGTTTTTAGCAGTAGAGGCTTACATTATTCATTTTCCATACAAAAGTAATTATATAGCACTAGAATTTTCTGGAAGGAAAACAGCATGCTGTGGAACATTCTTTGAAATCTTTTTACTACAGGCTCAAATTTTTGTAGTTTCTCTCTTTCCTTCCTCCCTTCCTTCCTTCCTTCTTTCCTTCCTTCCTTCCTTCCTTCCTTCCTTCCTTCCTTCCTTCCTTCCTTCCTTCTTTCCTTCCTTCCTTTTTCCCTTTTTCCTATTGACAAAGGGTGTCTCCTTTAACCGTAAGCATGTGAACTGAAATCTTTACTAGATCCTGTAGAAATTACTTGATTGTAACGTCTGAATATTTTAATTAGAAAGTGAGCATTTGGGTGGTCAAGCGAATGTAGGACTTGTCTCTAAAATTACAGACTATTATAATTTTTGTGACAATAGTACTTTGGTTAGTGAAGAGCAACCCAGAAAGAATACTTGGGAAGTGGCATTTTAGATAAGAACATGTTCATATTTTATTTTTGTACTTGCTCAACGAGCTGCACATGTTTCATTTGCAAGACAATAACTGGGCAAAAAAGGGAAGTACATGGGCCAAGGCTGTAACTAGAAGCAAAAAAGGATAAAGATGCTTTTGGCATTGTTATTAGTGATGGGCACTTGCCTAAATTCAGACCACATAGTTAAAACAGTAAAGACAGCAAATCTCAAAAGAACAGAGCTACGGGTAGTCAAATTTAACTCCCAAAATGTATACTCTTTCAGAGCAAGAGAGACATTGTCATTTTGCACACAGAGATTGAGAAAGAAGAGAGCTGGAAGAGGGCCAGAAAACCAAACACCATGAAATAATCCTGTCCTTAATGCAGGCTTCAACTAATAAACAAACACATTGAAGCAGACCAGTACAATATGGTCAATTGATTTAGCTGCTACCAGGACTGAGCAACAGCTTGGGGAAAGTCTAGAGAAATCTATTTAGGAAAAAAGCTACAGCAAGCTGTATCAGATATGTGAAGGCAAGGTGACTTTTCCCTTTCCTGACTCATTACATATGAGATCTTCAGGATGGGGTGCACACTAGAGATCTATGCTGTTTGCCTTTCTGGAGATAGATGGGGACTCACTTTTGAGAAAACATATCAAGAGCAGCTTCATGTTAATGTATTTTTGTTTCTAAACTTGTATCTCATCCAGCAAACTCTGATAGGCTGAAGAAGTAAAGAAATGTAATCGAATATAGAGAAATTAAGGTATTTATGGGCCACCAATCAACAAAATAATTCTGTTCAACTTAATGAAAAGTTTACTGAACACACACACACACACACACACACACACACAGAGAGAGAGAGAGAGAGGCAGAATAAGGTAAATGTAATGGGTAACCTTGAATTATATGTGCTCTGGTAGGAGAAATGGACTCATCTCATCAATTGTTAGCTGAGCACTTTCTATGTGTAAGGAGTGTGTCTAAAAAGACATTATGAAAGTGTTTTCAGTTCTATAGTTTCAATCCTCATGGGAGAAGAACCAGAAAATAGCCATATAAATATTTTTTGGTATATGTCAAGGTGATAGTGATTTTTTAAAAGAATGCAACAGAATGAAAGGGCTAAAATTCTGGGTTTGTCACAATGTTAAATAGGAACAGTTAAGAGAGGTTGTGGAGAATGTGTAGGGGTTAGCCATGTGAACAAGAGAGAGACATTCTAGGTTGTGGGATCAGCCACTGATGTCTAACAGGCTGACAGGGCAGAGAAATAGTAAGGAGGCATAGTGAAAGGGCAGTGTACAACTGGGGGCATGGTTGGAGAGAGCTTCCTGGGAATAGAGGGAATCCGGTAAACTAAGACCATATAGGTCCTTGTCATTCATCTGGGTTGTTCTCTGAAACGTATAGGGAGCTTTTGTTGGGTGCCGAAAGAAGAATGAGATAACTTGCATCGCTTTTCCAAAGGATCAATCACATCAGTTAATACATTATTTTGGTAACCTAGGTGAGAGATGATGGTGACTGGAGTGACAGCAGTGGGCTGGACTAGGTGATAAGCATTCAGACTTTGAGTTCATTTAAAAGTCGAACAAATAGAGGCTCCTGGTGTACTATGTTTGATATAGGTAAGAAAGAGAAAAACAAAAACGTATGCTTTGGGATTTGACTAAGTTTGAGTTGTTATGAGAAATGTAGAAGGCACCAAAGAGGATAACATTTCAGGAACTACTAAGTATATTGGAGAGGCAGAGTAAGTTTCAAGTTCCAAGATGCCTAATTGAAGATGCATTGGGGATTTTCCAGCATTTAAATGGCATTTAAAGTCTGAGACTGAATAAGATCTCCCAGGAGTAAGTGTACGTAGAGAAGAGATGAGGTACAAGGACTGAGCACGGGAGCACTCTGACATTAAGAAGTCAGGAGGAAAAATAGAAAGCATTAAAGGGGACCAAGACAGACTTCCATCAGAGGTGAGAGAAACTTAGGAGAATGTAATACGGTGGAAACCAAAGATGTTTTAGAAGGAATGGTTAGAGGAGTCCAGTGCTTCAAAATGTCAAATATAATGAAGCTGATAACTGACCATGCACTTGACAATGGAGGGCCATGAGACTTGATGAGACTGTTGACAGGAGTATGGTAAGTGGGAACATATGCACTAGAATGTATGTAAAAGAGACTTAAGGGGAGAAATTGGAAACCGTAAATAAAGATTCTTCAAGGATTTTTGTGCAAAGGCAACAGAAGAAATTAAGGCACTAGGGTCAAGACTGGTTTTCCTGTAAAGAAGCTGAAGTATACAGGACATTTGTGTGAAAAAGAGAATGACCCAGTAGACAAAAATTAGTGATGTCAAAGAGATAGAATCTAGATAAGACATTATTTTAAAAGGAATTTGGAGAGGCCAAAGATGTGGGCCAAGCTCTGGAAGATAGATGACTGAAATGGTGGGAGTCGTCTTCCATACTTCTCTTCTAATGGCTTTAGTTTTATCCAGGTGGAAAACAAAGCCATCAACTGAGTGAGGATGGAGAAGAGGTAATAGAGATTGTGGGGAAAAGAAAGCATGGCTTGTTATAACAAACAGACAAGTAGATGAACTGGGCAAGTGCAGAGGTCACTGGGTATTTCAAATTTCTAGTTACAAATTTAAATTGAGACTAGCCAATAGATTGTCTTCTTCATTGATACAGAGAAGGCATATTCCGTAACAAGTAAAGAGGATTTAACTGGGATTGGAGAAGGCTAGCCAGTGGGTTTAATAAAAATAACAGGAGCAAAGGAATTGTATCAAGGAAGGTGGAACTTAACATGGAACTTAAAGCTGGCAGAGATGAGAGGAGGTAACGATAATTAGGGACAATTGAGGGAAACATGGAAAGATTGAGTTGAAGGTCTTAGCTTCATCAAAGGTTAGTGGAAATAAAGTGAACGGTTATGGGGTTAGAAGGAGGGCTAAAATGTAGGATGAAATGGGACCTGGGGCACTTCCTTGTTGACATAAATTTCCTTGTTTATCAAAAGAGGGCTGGAACCAGTCTCAACAGTTTTGTGCAAGGTCAGCCTCAGCTTTCTAGACTCTGCCCTTCTCAGAAGGATCCATCTAAGTAACCTCTAGACACCTCTTTAACCACCACTGAGTACAGATTTTGTCCTTGTCCTGTTCTTTTAGTAACCTATTTGAGTCTGGGTTCTGTGGTGATATTCTATTTGCAGGTGAATGTCTGTAGTAAATCACGCCCCCTTGCTCTGAGCCAGCTCTGATCATACTCTATACAAAGAAGAACTCTTCCCACTTCTAGGAAAGAATCTTAATTTGTTTATAATCAAAAAATGATAAAATTTAAGGTGATGAACAAATGTATTAGATGCGACCACTACCCAGTGCATACACAAATAAGAACTTTCCATTGTGCCTCCGAAATATGTATAATTTTATATGTCAATAAAAGAAGGAGGAGGAGGAGGAGGAGGAGGAGAAGAAGAAGAGGAGGGAGAAGAAGGAGGAGGAGGAGGAGGAGGAGGAGGAGGAGGAGAGGAAGAAAGAATTCCACCAAGTTCTGACACTTGGTTCTCTGGGTATGCCAATGGCTGCTTTGACTTAGCAGTTCCCAAGGTCCTCCTTACTTTCTACTGTATCCAGTTGAACTCATTCAGTCCCTGGTTTCTCCATCCTCAGGCAACTGTACTCATTGGCCCCTCTTTTTTTTCCATATCCAAGTCCACATTCCAAACTTTCTAGTAGCACACCTACCTGAATGTCCTCCAGGCATGCCGCGTATAGAAACAAGCCATCATTCTACCTTTTTGCCTTCTTGTTATGCCTGTTAGCTTTCAATATCTGTAGCTAACCAATCACCCAGACCCAAGGTCTGGACTTCTTTCCCACCTCTGCCCTTTCCTTTGTTTATTTACTTAATAATTCCTGTCTGTTCTATACCACTCATGTGATTTCTGTCCCTCCCGCTTCTGCACTGGTTGTGTCTCATATCTTTTTGGAGTCTCAAGTCCTTCTTGTACAGCATGCCTACTTAACATTTCCTTCTGTAAAAGTCTGTTCATCTAACTTCCCTGATCAAATACCTGGAATAGTTTGTTCCCTTGTTTGTTTAATTTTCTGTGAAATAAAATCCAACTCTTTAGAATGTCACAATTCAAGCCCATCTTACATATTCTATTTTAGTGCACTCATCCCTCCCCAACCAAAGTGCCAAATAATGCACGCTTAATACAGAAAATCTGGAAGGCGTAGAAACAGAGATTAGAACAAATATATTCATAATTCCACCACCCAGAGGTGATTAGTGTTAGCACTTTAGTACATGTCCTTTCAGTGTTTCCATAACTGCAGATTGTGTGCTTTTATTTTAAACTAAACATTTTTCCTATCGGTTTATATTAATAGCTTAATTTTAATTTATCTACCCTTTCTCAGATCCAGAAGCATCTTAACCTCCATAATCACCAGTATGTAATTTTAGGCCTAAGTTTTCTTTTCTTGTTTCCCATCTGGTCTCTACATATTCTGCTCTGAGTCTCGTCAAGAAGTAGCCCACTGTTTTAATGACATTGTTGTCTCTATGTGCTTTTCTTTCTCAGAGCCTTACTACACACTGGCCCAGATGCTTCTCTCCCTGTGTGTCCTTCTCAGCAGGAAAAACTGCTATTTATATTTAAAGTCTCTGTTTTAAATGCTGTCTTACACCTGATTGTCTGTGACCCCACGATGGGTTAATCTTCCCTCTGTGTTCCCAATGTTGGGTGCTCACCTCTCTAGCACTTAGCCCACTAACAGGGGCTGTTGGCTTTAAATGATGCTGTCTAATAAGAGCTTGGGGAGAAGAGGGACTTACTTGTATTTCAGCTTGGGCAAATTGCTCATCTCTGACAAGTTTGTTGTACTAATGAATACATATTTTTGGCTTTCTTTGGAAAAAAAATTACTCTTTCCATTGAAAAAGAAAGATTGCATGATGGTAGTGATGGGGAGACAAGAAAAATTATACCTACCAGTGGATGAATCAGGAGGGTACTGCTGTTCAGAGAACAGCAAATAGCAGCCTGCAAATCATCTGACCCAATGGATTGAAACTTGTGAACTCATGAATCCTCATGGCTGTCTTAAAACTTTCTGTGTTTAAGTGAAGAAAAAGAAGGTAATCACTAAAAATACAGAACAGTGTACATTTATGAAAAGCATAAGAAAGAAAATGAAGTTTCCCCCTTTCTCTTTTGAAATGGTCCTATTGATCTTTGTGACACAATTATCTCCTAAGCATTTGCACCAGCGTGAGTTATGCAGCTGCATAACTTACTAGTGAAATGACTGCAGTGGATATTTACTCCTGTTCATATTCAGTGTGCAGCCTGGTGACAAGATTTGTGGTTCTTTATAGATGAGGGGTGTGTCTTGTAAATGGTTACAAGTAAGTGCTGTTGACATACATCACTGAGCAGATATGTGTAACTTAGCTTTAAGTTAAGGAAAGATAAGGATGATGTTGCTGTTGAACAGTGCTGTTGAAGAGTTTACACTTTGTTATGATATATATTTGTATTGAAAACACAAATGTATAATAAGCTAGCCAAGAACTGCTATTTACCAACATTAGGTTTAGCATTATGTTTGATCTATATGTTGGTTGCCTAGTCTAGAACCTGTTGAAGACTGAGGTACAACCCAAAGACGATAAACTTTGACAACAAGAAGAGATAGATGGCTTTATCCTTCTGCTCTGCTACTTGGCGGCCTTTTAAATTTGCATACAGAGAATAATTTCTTAGGACAACAATTTTATTTCTGTAAAAAAGAGATGATAAGATCTGTTTCACAGTGTATTGTTTTTGTCTTTTGTTGATGTGATAACACTGACCAAAACTAACTTGGAAAAGAGGAGTTAGGCTCATCTTACAAGTCACAGTCCATCAGTGAGAGGCCTGGAAATGAAGGCAGGGACCAAATCAGACACCATGGAGGAGTGCTGCTTACTGCCTTGCTTCCAGTGTGTTTAGCTATGTATATATCCCAGGACCATCTGCTCACATATGGCACTGCTCACAGTTGTCTGGGACCCCCTTCATTAGTTAGCAACCCCCAAAAAATGCCCCACTAAATAAGTATGATGGAGACAGACCCTCAGCTGAGGGCCCTTCTCCTCCAGTGGGTCAAGTTGACAACCAAGATTAATCACAAGTGGTTGAGAAGATTATATAAAGTATACAAAATATCTGGCTATTCAGTTCCCAATCCAATATATGAAAGCTATTTGAGGAAACTAAATGAACAGGAATGTAGTTTCAAAGAGATTCACTTTTTCCTTAAGTGAATGATTTGCTTCTTTTTTTATTCACATCCAACATAGTCTTTTGAATGGTTGTTATTAAAAATTATGTTATCATGATGTTAAAGGCAATTTACCACTCATCACATTCACAGTGATACCTGCTTGTGGACATTGCCTTCCCCTCCATCTATTTATGGTTGGCCCAATGCTGTAATCAAAACACTCCTACTTAGACTGTATCAATAAATATTTTATTTAAAATGGACTGGAACTCCTTTGTTGTGAGTGTTTGCATCATAGACTAATCCAAAAAAAGGAGGAGCCAATCCAGAATGAACAAGAAATTGGATGACTCTGCATGTCTGGAGATGTGAGTACTTCAGCACTAAAGTGGGAAGAGGGGCTGGAGAGAGGAAGGGGAGGGGAAGAGTGGACTCCCAGAGGCAGACTATAAGCCTGAAGTGGGTGGGGTGCAGGTAGGTTAAGGAGGCACCAGAGGCAGAGGAAGAGATGGATAAGGAAAATTTGGTAATGGTCTATGGGAAGTAGCATTGTTCTTCTTCTGTGTGGAATGTTAAAGGGAAAGTTCTTTCTAAAGTCTATTTATAAAGTGGTAAATATAACAGACAGGCTGTTTTATGCTGTAGTTAAAAAATATCCTTGTAGTCTTTATAGTTATAGTTTTTAAGTTAAAAAGCATTTAGTTAGTTCTAAAAATAGAGGAATATAAAGAAGGAGAAAAGTAATTTTGCTTTCCTAACATAACTACTGATATTTTGGCTAACTTTTTTTTCCAATCTTCTTAAATACATATAGATATTCATTTCTTGATGCTCTTAACAAATAGAAACTACAGTGTTACCATTGTAGCTATAATTCTGACACACACACACACACACACTATTTTTGTACCCTGGTTTTTTAAACTACTTAATATTTTATAATGATTTGTTTAACTGTTTAAAGAGGCAAGATTAAATTCTCCTTGTAGACATTTGGTTTACAGATTTCGGACAAACTGATTCTCAGTCATTTAAGACTGAATGCAATGGAAGGACCTGGAGTGTCAGTGATGACTTGCTTGGTTTGGAAGCTGTGGAAGGGTCCTGTACTATCTCCATGGGTTTGAAGGACAGGAATAAACTGCTAGAAGTAGCAATCAGGCAAAAGCCTGTGATTGGGAAAGCAGGAAGCCCTCCCTCCTTTCTGGTAGGTGTTCTTCATTCTTATCTCTGCAGCAGGCTGGTTTCTGTTTCCTTGCCCAAATGGTCAAAAATAGTCACTGCCACCAGTTTTAGTGTTTACATGTCCTCTATTCAAGAGCACAGACAGATTGAGCAAGGGTTTCTTCTAAGTCTAGATTCCAGGGAAAAACCACTCATTGTCCGAATTTATGGCACATACACACTCTAGATGCTATTGACTGTGGTAGGGCAGACATACCCCATCCTGGCTACAGACTAGGTCTGCAACATTATTGATGGTGGGAGCAGGAGAGCTTTTAGGAAAAAGGACCAGTTGACTGTAACATCATCTTGATAGCAATATGTTTCACAGAGCTTTGTGTACATTTGTTTTTATCAAATCATAGACTTTAATCCAGATTCAACCTGGAGCTAGATAGATAGCCCAAATAGGTAAAGTTGTTGCTGTACAAGCACCAGGACCCGCCTTTCAGCCCTGGAACCCATGTAAAAGCCCAACATGCACATGCTTGTAATCCCAGGTTTGGGGAGGCAGATTCAAGCAGATACCTAAGGTTCACTGGCCAGTCTGCCTGGCTAACCAGTGAGCTCCAAGTCATGGAGAGACCCTGTCTCAACAGCCAACTTATACAGACAGTCCCTGAGGAATGGCACTTGCAGCTCATCTCTAGCCTCTGCATGGAACCTCCTCTTCTTCCGTGTGTTTCAGTCTCTTCTAGTCCCGAGAGCCTTTGAACATGGATCTGGATCATATTTAGTAAGGTGATAGACACTGTACAATTTTATAAACTTGGGAAATCCAGGTGTCTGTTGAGAATGAAGTTTCTAGGGAGTTAGTTAAGAATCTGCAAATGGCACTGCAGGCTGCTTATGAAGCTTTACTGAGGGTCACTGATTAAATCAAGTTTGGAAGACATGTTCCTTTTTCTAGGTCAGAGAGGGCAACACACCAGCGCCTTCAGACTCAGTGTGCTGTAATCAAGGATGACATTTAACATTGAACATTTTAAACAGGGATTGAAAATTACAGTCTCCTACAGCCTGGGGTTTGCTATTTTTAGACCTGGGCTAGTGACAAAATGGCCCCAGTGAGGTATCAATAATGTTTTCTTGGTCCTGAAAACTGGACACACAAAGTAAGAATTATTTTTGCCTTCGTATAAAAATGAGATTCCTGAGGATGTCAGAGCACGCAGTTTTACTGTAGCCACCTTCCCGTGCTCTACACCACTTGCGTGTCTGTCTTGAGCTTTTGTTTATACCAGGGAAAATTTAGAGCCAGCGAGTATGGGAAGTATTTGGAGCTGGAGTCAGGGTAGCAGGGTCTACAAAAGTGCCATGCACACCTGAAATTCTAAGCATTAGAATCACCAGAGACGTTTTAGAACAAAAGCATTTGGAAGCTGAGAAGTTTTTAGCTTTCAATTGTTTCATGACTGCCAATACGTGAAATAGACGCTGCTCAGTTTGGCCTTTCTGATCCACATAGAATTAGTACCAACCATGATTTAAACTGATGTTGTTGTTTTAATTTTGTAAAGAGCCTGTCTTACTTTGTAACCCAGGTTGATCTTTAACATGCAATCCTCCTGCTTCCACCTTCTAAGTGAGGCTACAGGCGTGTACCACCATCATGCCCACCTCATGGTGATCTTTGAAGAGCATCCATTTGGTCTTACCATCTCTCTGGTTAAGGTCTTCAGTGGTGTAGTGGTTTGAGTGAGAATGTCCCTCACAGGCTCAAATATTTGAATACTTGGTCTCCAAATGGTGAAAGTGGGGAGATTTAGGATGTGTGAACTTGCGTGACAAAGTACGTCATTGGAGATAGGCTTTGAGTGCTTAAAGCACTTCTTCTTTGCTCTCTGCTCTCCTCTCTGCTTGTGGTTGAAGAAATGAGCTGCTAGATTTCTTCGGCTACTTGCCTGCTGCTTGCTGCCATACCTCCTTGCCATGGTGGACTCTTATCCTTCTGGAACCACAGTCAAAGTAAACTCTTTCTTCTGTAAGTTGTCATGATCATTACTGTTTAATAGATCAACCTACAAAGAAACAAGTACAAGTGGTTTCTGAAACTCTTCAGTAAACTGTAATTCTGAACCCAGACCATAGAGTCCTATGTAACTGACTTTTCAGCTGGCCCGACTCCTCCTTGCTCTCCTTACATCTGAGTCATCCTGTTACATGCTCCAGGCCCTTTCATGCCTTTGCACTGACAAATACCTTCTTCCCTCTTCTTGGGGCTGCTACCTGGCTGCCTCCTCATCACTTATCCAGTCTTATGTTAAGTGCCATCACCTCAGAGAGGGCTTTTCAAGCTCTGCACTTCTATCATCTCATGTGCTTTGCCGTTAGAGCTCTTATAGCAGGCTGCAATTACAGTTTATGACCATTTTTGTGACAGTTTAATGTGTTCCCTGCCTGCTAGACTTAGTTCCCTCAGGGTAAGGATGGGTCCATTTTGTTCAGCATTGTGTGTCTAGCACCAAGAACAGTACATGTGCACTTTATAAATTGTGTTGAATAATTACACCTTACTAAAAATTTAAGGTAGATTTAAACAATCTTTTTATTTGGAATATCTTTAGGTGTACAGAAAAGTCATGAATATCGTACAGAGATTTCCTATGTTCCCCTCACTTGGCCATGCCCACTGTAAAGACAACATCACTATGTTATATATGTCAAAGCTATAAAACCAATATTGGTACTTTGCTATTAATTAAACTCAAGACTATTTGGCTTTCACCAGTTTTTCTATTCACCTTTTCTTTCCTCTCTGAAACTTAAACTCAGGGTGCCCCATTGCATTTACTTGTCCTGAGTCTCAAGTAGGATTTAATGCATTGCATTTGAGAAGCAATTTCAATTTTAGAGAAATTTGCTGGATATTTTGTCTTGGATTAGATTAGATTTTAAAATTTAACTACTAGTTTTCAAAATGATGTAGGATTAAGGTCCTATTAGAAATGATCCATGATATGACATGATGTAGCATCTTAGAGACTTTTTTACAGTGTAGAATAGTAAGTTCTTAACATTTCAACTGTTTAATATTTGGAGGGACACAGACATATTTGAAAATATAAATAAATTTATGAATGTATAATTCACTCCAAATGTACACATATATGTATACCAATTTTTATGCAGATTATTTTTATGTGGGAATTTTACTCCTATTAACAGATTATTAAAGCATAATTCCATTGAATTTTATCTGCTTTTTATATTTTATGATTATGTATGTAAAATGTAATGGTATTATCTGGAAAACTGAAACAACTTTAGTTTGTTAAATTGAAAAGAATCTCAGTTTTATTCAAAAGCTAATTTTAGTGGAAAAAAATTAGTAGTTTGAATACAATAATTTTGGAGTGGTCCATCCAACCAACCATAGTGACCTGCAACCTACTTTGACATACAGTTGTTTTCTACTTAATGGAGTGCAACTTCTAAAAACTCTGACTCATAGGGATCTGAAGTAGCATATTAAATTAGAAACCTCACAACTTATTTTGCAGAAAGAAGGTGGACCAAATTTCCCAAAGCTCCCTCAAGGTGGAACGAGTCATATCATTCCATTTACATTCAAGTCAATGAAATTGTGTTTGAGGAAAGCTCTATAACAACTATGCTATCTTCATCACCGAGGACAGATGGTTAATTCATGTCCCAAAGTTGAGGTTATTCAAACATCATCAGCATTCAAACACGTCCTGCAGAGCATCCCGGTAGCCTCAGACTGTTTGTTTGCTATGACACATTTTCATTTTGGGATCTTATTTTCCGATGGAACTGTATCTCAAAAAGAACTTGTGGTTTTCAGCTGTCGTATGATGGTTACTGCAAAGCTCTGAGTGAAGAAATGAATTCACTTCATAATTATCAAGTAAGCAAAGCCATGGAAAAATCTTCCTCTTCTTAAATTATGCTAGGAGTGGGCTTTCCTCGTCTCTTTAATGTCATTTAAAGCTTCAAGCCATGGTTTCTATAAACTTAGCAGTTTCTAGATGGTCAAGGAGAATCCTATACTACATTCGCTTTCCATGCTCTGGAAAACATCTGGAGAAAGTGATGATTTAGATCCTGATTCTGACAGAGCTGCTTTGTAAAACAGTGGAGACTTCTCGTGGAGCCATCAACTATATTTCAGATGTTCCTGCCTGCTAATGCTTAAGGTAGTAAGTTGCATTGATGTGTAAAGACAGCTTTATTGCCAAAGCAGCACAACCTATTTTTCTTTCAAAGTACAGTTTTGCTTGGCATTGCAACTTTTTGTGTTTCTCACAAGGCTCACAGAATGCTTCCGTGGGACATTCAGAAACATTCACAGAAAATCTGGAGTCAAAAGCTTTGTGAGGAATTCAGTTTTGCTGGAGGAAAATAGCACAACGGCTGGCAACTCTAATATTTATGTCAAAATCAATGCAAATGAGCGAGCTTGAGGAGAGGATTTTATTTGATAAAGTTTTTACTTCCATTTTTATCCCCTGCTCTCACCACAGACCAGTTTAATGTCCTTTACCAAGTCACACTGACTACCAAAGTTTTTTCAGATGGCAAACATTTGTACTGCTCAGCAACCAATTAGAGCTCTTTAGGTTGCAAGTAAAAAGAATTTGTCTTACATTGGGTAAGCAAAAAGAAACTTATTCTCTTGGCTCATAGGAAGCTTCTGATTGGTGGCTTATGCTATGAAGAAGTAGTCAGGCTCTGATTCTTTCCTAATAATTTCCTAATTCTAATTCTTTCCCATTTACCTTATTTCTGTGGTGTATTAGCAAAAGATTTCTTCACTTTAAGGTTATTAATTTTCTCACTTAAAATTTCCCTAAAGTTTGGATAGTTCTCTTCTTCTGTTTTATGAATGTTTCTTTAAAAATATGGCATATTACTCTTATTTTATGGATATAATATATGTTTACTTCCCCAATGATATAAATACACTTTTGAAGTATTCTTCTGAATAGGCTATTTCTTCCAAATTGCCTTAAAATTATCTTTCAGTGTTAGTCAGTAATCTTGGAACTTTTTGTTGGTTTAATTGTTTATGTTCTATACTAAAGAACCAAAAACTATTTGAAATCTACAGCAAGGATCATGAATTAGTCGATTCTATCATAGCTGTGACTAAAACATCTGCGAGAGCAACTTAAAGGAAGAAAGATTTGTTTTGGCTCATGGTTTTGGAGAATTCGGGCCCATGGTTGCTTGGTGCGGCACACTTGCTTAGAATAATGTCGTGACAAGACACTATGGTGGAGAAACTTTTTTGGGTGGAGTGAGCAGAGAGAAGGTGCTACAGCAAAGGGCTATGACAAGGTATGGCCCCAGGACATGCTTTTAGTGATCTATTTCCTCCAACTTGGACCCATAGGTTCTAAAATCCATTGACTATGCCAAAGCTTTAAGCAACCAATAACTTCTCAAAAGCCTGTCAGCTGGCAAACAAGCCCTGAGTACAGTAAAGAGACATTTCATAATAAACCATAACCATCTGTTGTCAGGAATTAAGAAGAGTTCCTGATGTTCACCCTTCTTTCAAGGTACCAAATTCCTATGCTGCAGTTTCATGGATTCTAACACATGTCATGAAAGTCTTGGATCAGAGTCAATAAACAATAAAGAAAATTGCTTCTCAAGAGGTACCTGTCTACTAGGACTTCATTGTTGAACAGCTAGGCTTCTTTGAGACTATTCAATATCATTTTGTTAAGATCTGTTCTCTTGAATCACAGAAGGTTTTCACTCATTCCTGGTGTTCCTGTAGACTCCTTCTTGAACATCTACAGAGGATAAACCTGTTGTCCTGGCCACAGAGAAGGGAGCATAGACAGTGCTCTACATAATGAGGGTTTGGGTTAAGAAGCCAACAGCTGTATCAAACACCACTTCTGTTCCCTGTTAGTAGTAACTAATATCACAATTCTGGAGTTTTAGAAATCTTTGTTGTAAAAGGCACTAATTTCCATGTTGTTCCCCCTCTGCTTAGGTTTTAGTTTTCTCAGACCTGCCAAATCATTTCTTACTTTCTAGCTTCCAAAATTTTATAATTATATTTCCTCTTGATTCTTCCATTCTTATGGATTTATGCCTTTAAAATTCATTTATTGAAATTTTCGTGGGATCTCCTAAATGAAGAAATATAGATGGGTGTATTATTTAATCTATCATCTTTCCAAGAAAGAATCACTATACTTTCTATTTCTTTCTTTGAAATTTTCTGACTTGAATTAGATTTCTATGAACCAAAACAAATAGCGTATTCTAAGTGGCAGAGCACAATGTCTCTATTTCCTCTCAGTGGGAAGCTATTTTAGACATCACAACATGAGAGAAAATAATATCATGTTGTCTATTGATCTGAACGTTGGTTACACAGATATATTTACTTTACAAAAACGTCATTGAGCTGTACAGTTAAGGTTTGTGTTCTTTTCTCTACACAGATCGTATTACAATATAAATTTTGCTTTAAAATTGCAGCTCACAGTCAGATATGATGGCACATGCTTCTAATATCAGCCCTCGGGAGGCAAAGGCAGGTGTCTCTCTATGATTTTGAGACCAGTTTGGTCTACATCATAGTGCCAGGCCAGCCAAGAGATATGTAGTGAAATCCTATCTCAAAAATACAAATAACTGGACCTTACATGATTATAAATCATAGTATGTTGGTGGTCCATTTTACCTCTGCTTACAATAAAGGATTGAAGTATTGAGCTTGACATAATAAATTCCACTTTCAAAATTCTAGAGTGAAAACATAAAGGATGACTTTTAAGTACATTCTTGGTTCCCTAGCTTCTAAATATATCTCCTTACTTATATACTCCTTACTGCTATGAAGCAAATGATTCTCAAATACTTCATTTCATATTCAAAACACCTTGGAGTTAAAAATATTCCCAGTGTCCCCACTGCATTCTATCCTGCTTAAAACAAATTCTTTCAGAAGGAGACCCAGGCATCAGTGCCTTTTAAAGTTCCCTGGGAATACTAGTGTGTAGCAAAACAATGAACAGAGTCAAGAGCTGTGTTCCCCCAACTATCTGGTTCTTTACCAACCAACCTCTCTTCTAAATTTCCAACTTATTATAGATCAAAGGTCTGGGGAAATCAATAAAAGTTAATAGTTGAAAACAAAACCATGCACTGAACTGGTGGTATAGTAGTGTTGAGTTGATGTATTGATTTTTCAGTATTTTACTTTCAGTTTCTATATTTATCATAGACTGGAACATCTAATGGCCAGGACCAGTCTGCAGGTCACTGGAGAAGAAAAGATCTCCCCCTTTGCCAGTTACAGCAAGGGTTCTACATCCCCTCTCTAAGAAAAAGAGTCACTTTGTAGACTCAGGACGATCAGAGTTGGATCTGTAGTGTTCTTACATACTCTATGTGATCTCTCCACATACATATCACTCTCACTTGTATGCATTTCCTAGATCTCAGAGCATGTGATGAAAATCACTGTGGATAGCTAATTCTTGTGTTTATCTGGGAGTTCCTAAATACTGTTTTCTCATCACCCACGGTAATTCAAGAAACATTCATTGCAGCACTTGATTATGTGCCTATATGTGGACCTGTGAATGTTTGTGTGGGTGCCTGTGGAGGCCGGAAGAGGATGTTGGATCCTCTGGGGCTGGAGGTACAGGCAATTGTAAGCCTCCTGTTGTAGGTGCTGGGAACTGAACTCAGGTCCTCTGGGAAGAGCAGCAGCACTCTTAACCACTGAGCCATCATTCCAGACCCTCAGGAAACATTCTTGACTAAAAAACCTTAGTGTGACCTCGTATATATTTATGGTGGATCTAATTGGCACGGTGGGCATATGACTTTCAGGGAAAATCCAACTGACTTCCACTCAGATGCCTGTGTGCTGCCTGTTGCTTATGTAAGACTAAATGAAAGGAAGTAAGCTGCAGCAAGCAGCTTGCCTTAGCGACCAGCCCCACTATTCTGATGACATGTACGATGTGAAAGGAGTCTCGTCAGGTTTGTTGAGCAGGGAGTGAAGAGTGAGGCTTAGATTGATGGGATCTGCATCTGGGGAGGGAAGAGTCCAGAATGAGGTAGCTATGTGTTCTGATTTGGGCATATTATCTCTGTGTCTAGTTGAAACAGCTTATCTGATCTCTGCCATAGATTTCCCTTTTTACTCTCAAGGATAGACATGGGGTAGCCGTTTCAAATAGAATGACACAGTGGGGAAATAAATTTTGTTTCAAACATTATGAATTCTACTCTCTGTCCCTTGTGTGGTCTTTAATAAAGCTGTCTTCAGTGGCCTCATTACTGCTTTTGACTTCTGTTAAATTCCAATTATATTTGTTAGGACTGTAGAATGTATGACTGCTTTCCTAGTGTGGCTTAGGTCTTTTTTCTAAGGAGAATAAAATATCAGGAAATAAGGGGACAAGCTCTGTGCCTCTGAGCTTCAGTGTCTCTCCCAACCCAGTGTAGTTACTTGATAAAGGATGAACATTGATGACACAAGATCTCAAATCCATCTTTAAACTTCTGTCTTCTTTTAAATTGCAAGCTGAATGTAAAGCTCATACATACAAAACCCTAGCATACATGACACTGACACAGAAAGTGCATAGAATGCTTATCCTGGAAGAAAACCAGGAATTTTGGAATCTCAGCTCACAGTATAACCGAAGAGTTAACATTCCCATAGCTTTTAATAGAACACCACATCCACATATACATAATATAGGGTACTAATAGGATTATAATCAATAATAGTCTATCAGGATGAAGATTTTGCAGAGTAACTTTTGAGGACGGGATGAAGATTGAATGCTTATAAAAACCCTAAACAGACACAATGAGATAGCAAGAGTCTTACATTGCTATGGCACACAGAGGATTCAGGATGCTACAGCCATTGCTCTACAGCTCTGCCCATGTTAACCATTATCAAGCAGTAACATCCATGATTTCTCAGCTGTTCTGTGAACGGCTGACATCGTCACCCTGTGATAGGTAAGAAAATGATGGCCCAGAAAGGTTGTCTGGCCCAAAGGCTGCTACCAGGTATCAGGGCTCGAACTTGACTTAGAGCAGCCTGCTTCCCAAACCTGTTCTCCCCTAGAAGGACCTGAAGTAAACCTGGTGGACTTCATACCCTTCCAAGTCTCAGGTCTTCCTCTACCTGAAGGTCTGGAGAAAGAGTCCACATGCCTGCTTTGTCTTTGGCAGAGTACAACACACCTCTGCTGAAGTCTTAAGACCTCATTTGCACTTAAGACCTAAGTACAAATTCCATTTTAAAAGTTTTTATTATAAAATTAAGAAAACTGTTATAAAATTAAGAAATCTGGCTGCATTAGGAAGAATCCCGAGTGGAGAGAAGTTGTGCTTCAAAGTTGCTTCATCCCAGCCCTTCATGTCTTCCTTCTTGTTGCTCTCGGCCTTGCTGGCAGTTTTAAGTGCCATGGAATTTTTTGTTTGTAACAATATCCAGACAGTTCCAACTTATGTTATGCCGATTTAGGAAAAAAGATGATTTGGCCTTGTCCTCTGAGTGGCTGGCAAAGAAATAACAAGCTCCCTTTTCTGTACCCCTGGCACTAACAGATTCCCCACTAATCCAAACAGAATTGTCCATGGTAGTTCAATCACCCTCCCATCTGCCCAAGGGAAAGGAGGCTCTAGATTAACAATATTCAGTCCAAGTCCTGGCAGGAAAAGGATACACCCTCAAATTGGTTATTTAGAGGACGAATAACAGGAGGTAGGGACACCAAAAGAGTAAGGAGGAGTGGGAATTCATGAGAATTCAAGGGGAAGGAGCACTTCATTAAGCATGGCTGTGTGGAAAGGGCTGTCTGACTGTACCTGTAGGGAGTGGGGCAGGTCATCTACATCCTCCATCAGGGCATAATCTAGCTCCCATGAACTCAACAATAACATTCTCTCCTTTCTCTCCCATTGCCTTCTTATGAGTACTCTTCATAGACCAAAGTCATGAAAGTCAAAGAATGAGGTCCTCCTAGAGGGAGCCACCAACTGTTCAGCTTCTAGAGTATAAAGGAGGGTGGGACTGCCTGGGGATTGGGCCTGGGGAGGCAAATGCAACATCTCCAGCACTCTAATAAGGGGAGTCTCTTTTTAGGTTTAGCTGTTTTAACTCCCTTGCTCATTTTAGAATTCCTTTTTATTGGAGAAATGAAAATTGCTTATTTGCTATGAATTAATAGATTAGGTAGTGTGTGAAAATGTAAAAGTAACACATGCTATTTTTTAAATAAACACCATAGATGAACTGTCAGCCATGCTGTTTTCTGTTAGATTTATAATCTTTTTAATTTGGTTGTTTTTCTTTTTTCATATTCTCAACACTAACAGAATATACATCAGCATTTCTGCTTGAGTGAAAGAGAGTGATATTTTAACACATAAATTACCTATAGTGAAGAATTTGCTTTAACTGGGAAATAGATTACTGTTTTTCCATATCTGATGAGACAAAGCAATAGCTTAGTGTTTGAAGATCTCTTCTGTTTAGTTTTCAGATATCAAAAGGCCCAACATTCTTCAGACAAAAATTTCTAAGTATTTAGCAGAAGGTTTATGCTAGCTTTTCATCCTGTTCATCAGAATAGGCTCAGACACTAAGCTTTCAGAACAATGAGGATACCTTGTATTATGTAGTAGCTGTGAGTCATCTTGCTTCAGTTTATGGGTTTATAATTTCTGGCACTGGATTCAATACTTGTCACCATTTACACCTGGCCATGATTCTCCATACTACTTCTTGACCTCTAGGAAACTGGCATTTTGAGAATCAGTAACAGCCACAGACACCGTGGCTCCCAGCTCTGTTCCATGTGAGCCAGACAGACGTCTGTTTCTAAACTTGTTCTGCCAAAGTACAAGGTCTTGCTTGTTTGATCTAGTGTAATACAAACCATGATGTCACTGAATGGATCTGGGTCTCCCTACCACACTGCCTCAAGTTCTGTGTTAGCCTTCTACCCTTAGGCCTGATAATTTGTCTTTGACCCTGACTCATGTTTTTTGGGGTGATTAGACACCTGTGAATAATTCTTTGCCTGATCTCCACAATTGCCAAATTTTTCAGACATACCTGCTTCTTATCATTCAGAACTGGCTGTCATCATCTGATGCGCCAATATCCCAATCATCCATGGTATATGCACTGCTATTAATTAATAACTTATCTTTGTTAAAATTTTAAAGTCTTGCAATAAATATGATTGATAAACTATTGATGAGGCCCTGTGGGACAAGGTTCTTTTCTCTCTTGTTTATCCAAGTTTATCCAACATCCAGAGCCAGAGTTAACTTTCATTTTAAAACTATAGGTACAGAATGAAAAAAATGGAGTAGTAGATTTGGTGAGGTACATTTACCTGAGGCTGTGCTCATGGGTCGCTGTACATTGTTCTGAGACTCCTCAGAAAGTTCTTTACTTTCTCAGCAGTATCCATCATCCTCCAGAGATTAATAACCACAGGCTTTAAATTACCTGCTAGGGGCAGGACCCATAATGGATTCTGTTGAAAATATTTGTTCTTTTTGGGTGTTTGGTATTCTAAAAGCACATTAAAAATCCGTATCAGATGACATTTTGTTGATTCTAGGTCTTGAGTAACAGGATTCTGTTTAAAGATCAATGAGGAGACAATCTAATGGGTATCCTTCGGCATCTTGAAATGAGCAAAGATGAGAGGGACTGAGATTCAGAGAGCCTGGACTCTTGGGAATTGGCCACAGCTCATTTCCTAGAAGCTTCGTTTATGTGTTTCTCTGACTCTAATACACTTTAAAAGCATCTCTAGAAAAGCTCAATTTTCTAATAGCAAAATCTTTATTTTATGTAACAGAAGTTGTTGTTCAGCCTATTTTCAGTCTCCTTGGTGCAGTCTTTGAGATAAATTTTATCTTTTAGAACTCCAAAATACATGCACTTCCTTTTGAGAGTATGGGCATTGATTCATGCTGTGTGTCTGAGAACACAGTACCTGGTTTAGAGATAATAGTCAATCACATGTCAATGGATTACTCCTCATCCCTCATTTGAAGATTCAGACTAGTGAATTGGCCATAAAGAGTATTTGTTTTAGATCAGTGAAGGTTAAGGTTTTGGCTCTCTGATCTAGCTTTGTGCCTTTGAAATTGAGAATATTAAAGGTTTGTCCATATTAGATTTTTAAAGAATTAAATCAACAAATGTGTGTAAAAAAATTAAAAACAGCATAGTTGATGGGAAGCCTGCAGGTGTTGAGGCAGAGAAATGAATCATGAAGAGTTGTGAATGACAACTCAGTTCAGATTGACTTCATCAACCTGGATCAGACTTGAGGAGTCTGATGCCAGGCAGTTCATTGTCAGCATACTTAAAACACAGTACAATTGGGAAAAAAAGTTTCCAACAATCATTCCCTTTACAGGTACACAATAAAGCTTAATGTGTGGCTACATAGAAACTCTTTACAAAATACATGTGACCATGAAGTGGTTCTATAGCTAAAAGGCCTAGAGTCTAATGTGATCTCTGATAGAGATAGCACAGTGGTCAGGAGGCTATAAAGTATATGTGACACCCACTCTAAGGGTGAGTTCTATTAACTGGGAGCTAACGATAATGGTCTAGGGAGGGAAGAGTCTGGGATAAACATTTTTGGTGAGATCTGTCTCTGTACCTCAAGGGTGGTGAGGTCTGCCTCTACAGAATACAAAAAGCCACCGTTTATACTTGGCCATGATTCTCTATACTAATTCTTGACCTATAGGAAACTGGAATTTTGAGAATCAGAAACAGCAGGCCAGTGGCTCTCAGTTCTGTTACATGTGAGCTAGACAAAGTTCTGATTCTAAACTTGTTCTGACAAAGTACAAGGTCTTTAGCAATATCCACTCCCAGCTTTCAGAGTGGAAACCAGGCAATTCCTCTACAAAGCATCACTTGATCCTTGATTGGAAATCATGGCTGCTCTGGGTAAGGATCATCTTCAAGGGCCTGAGTGATAGACACTTGGTCTCTGATCCATAGCATGGCTGCTCTAGGATAGAAAGAATGTTAGTCAGGCTAATCCTGTCCTCTGTGCTCACGCTATATGAAAGGGAATTCTGTGATTCCTTCCCAGCGACTAACATGGAGATATGAGGAACATCTCATGTCTCTCAGTCTGTCCTTTGCCTAGTGGCAGCAAGGTTGACTGCCTAGCATTTGGGAAGTGAATTCTAGGATTCTCTTCATTAATGCAAAATTAGATTTTGTATCTGAAGGCAACTTAGCACAAGCCTGTAAGTAAGCCAACTCAGGTGATAGTGGCACATGCCTTTAATCCCAACTCTATGGATACAAAAGGAAACAATCAGTAGGAGCAGAAGTAGTGGAGAGTAGAAGCTGAAGGAGAAGCAAGAGAATCAGAAGCAGATTGAAAAAGCAGGTTGCAGTGAAGAAATGGTTGAGAAGGCAACTGAGAACTCAGTTCAGTCTCAGGGCTGAAGCCGTCTAGGTCCAGATTTACATCTTGAAGATTGTTTCTCATTCTTCCTTAAACTCCCAAGAATAAAAAACAAAAAACCTTTTACATTCCTCCTTTTAGGAGAGACCCCTGCATGTTTAACATTCATGGATCCCTGGTGCTCTGTGGGTGCAAAGACTTTTGTGCCATAACACATGGTACCACAGAGTAGGCCCCCAATAAGAGATAGCTGTTAATATCAGTGTAGTGTTTCCATTACTGTCTCATTATTATCTTATTAGCTGCTACCTAGATCACATAGAGGAGACTAAAGTGTGAACTTGTTCATTTTAGTTATGTTTTTGGTAAGAAGGTGTGGGAAGAAGGTGAGGTGTTATATACTCATGGTAATCTACATTAATCCTGAACTTTAGTTGTGTGTCATGCTCCTCTATAGAATATTTTCAGAGTTTCTGATGCCTGGGCTTCACTTCAGACCCCTGGGGCTGGACCTAAGCATGTGCATTTTTCCAAAGCCCAATCAATAGGTTATCCTAATATTCTAGTTGAGTTAAAAATTACTGCTAGTGAGACTATGAAATGCAACTATGGACATGACGTGAAGACAGGGTGACGTTTTGCAATATTTGATCTATTTTGATGCTCAATACAGAAAAATCTTGGTGAATGAACTTCCTTGGCGTTAAAGTTGAGGATTCAAATTTAGATCATTCACTTATTAGACTGTCTGGATGTTATACTGCAAGCCTTGGAATACAGAAGCCGTGCCTGTCTTTGGCATCTTTAAATTCCAAGAATGACCTTAAGCAAATAATTTCTCTAAGATCTCATATTTGAAAATTTATTTAAAATTCATATAGTGGTACTCGTATGGTCGTAAGTGTTCTAAAAGCAACTCTCTCATCTTTGTGGTTTCATCCATGGCATCCTCAAAGGTGATCTCTAGCTGGTAGTCTATGCCATAAATCTCAGCATTTATGGAAGGAGGTTGAGGAAGGAGGATCATGGTTTTTCAACCAGCCTGAATTATACAATGAGCCCTTATGTTGAAAAAGGGTGATCTCAGACAGGTGGAGAGGAACATATCTTTGCTCCCAGAACTGGGAGGCAGAGGGAAGTGGGTTTCTGTGAGTTCAAGGTTAGACTGGTCTACATTGCAAGTTCAGGCAAGCCAGGGCTACAAAGTGAGATTGTCTAAAATTTTTAAAACTGATCTCCAGTTATTTTGTGGTTCTTTAATTTCTTTTCTTCCTCTCCTCAGTTCTCTGTTTCAGTTACATGGATTTATTTACTGATTCTCAACATGCGGTGTCCTCCCTTTCACTGTACAAGTATTCTGTACATCTGACATTTCCATAACATCTCCCCTGGCCTGCACATTGTCTGTTGATCATGCTTTTAAAACTATTCTTGGGGCTGCATTTATTTTGGGGCTTGGTCATATGTTATATGTGTCTTATATGTTCTGTTGAAATTGAACTGCCAAGTTTTTTATTGTTTAACTTTCCTTAAGTTTAAGTATAGCTTCAAGGCCAGACTACAATTAAACAAACTCTGGACCTTGAAGGTAGAGGCAATGCTAAATTACATTTCACATAGTAAGAGCTCAATAACAGTGTAGATTTGGGGAAAAATATATTTGTTTGACGCTAATTTCTTTCATTTCTTGCTTTTCCTTTATGGTCTCTTTATCAAAGTCTGTGTTTGTTGAAACCTTTAGGCGTATCACTGCCAGCTTTGACTAGAAGATTGTTTAAGCACACAAAATATTTGGGAAACAGGCCATGTTTGGGGAATTCTAACATTTTAAGGGGTTGGAAACACTCATTCTCCTTTTTCTTTCTTTGCTTGATAAACTCCTCTCACTCCTGAGGCTTCACTTCTGCCCCCCCTCATCTTCTCAGAATCTTCCTGGAGAGAGTGAGCTCTTCCTCTGCCCAAGCTCACAGATCCTCTCTTATAGAGTTTGCTTGCTTTCCTTCCCATCTTTCACTTATTTATCCCAGTGATGTGCAACACAGAAATGCTCTTCTTAGTCACCTTGATAGCCCAGGCATTAAACACGTTACTTTACCCACAAGAACTGACTAACTGCAAAATCATTGTGAAAGTGCAGAACCTCAAGACACATTGTAGAGATGAGAAATAGCAGAGATGGACCATGAAACTGAAAGGCAACCATTGAGATTTCTATGAGTGACACAAACAACAAACTGTATGGAATTGGAAAGAGTGTCTGAGAAAGAATAGGGAAGAAAACTTGGGAACAGTTGAATGCAATGGAAAGGTCAGATCTAGCCAATAGAGAACTGTGGAGATCATACTTGGAATGAGGTAATCAAAGGAACAGTAGGTGCACTGGAAAGGGGTTTTGATTGTACAGGACACAGTCAAATCTAGCTACTTTAAGCAAAAAATGGAATTTAGGGCTGGCGAGATAGTCAGTGGTTAAGAGGACTCCTGCTCTTGAAGAGGTCCTAAGTTTGGTTCCCATCACCCATGTGGGGTGACTAACAACCACCTGTAACTCCAGCTTCAGGGAACTGGACACTCTCTTATGGTCCCTGTGGGTACCTGCACTCATGTATACACATGCCCATAGGCAGACAGACATATACACAAAATTAAAATAAAATACTTAAATATTTTAAAGAAATTTATTAAAGGACTGTAGTATTTCACCTACTGTAGCAGCTCAGAAAGCAGGCGTATTCATTGATACAAACCCTGCCAGACCTCAGGAGATGGAACCACCATCTTGGCCAGTGCCATACTGGACAGTAGAACCCAGAGTATCTGAGTTCAGGTGTTTTTTATTGATACAGAACTCCTTAGATGTTCTACTGATAACACATATAACACACGCAGATTATGTGCAACCAAACATCCCCCACATAAATCCAACACCTGCAGGTAATACAAAATGCCAAGACCTGTGTATTCCTTCACCAAACAGTTCACAAAACAATTATTCTATACATAACTAAAATTAAACTCTGCATCGAAGGACTTATGGATCTCATGCAGAGTTGGGCCAAAGAACAACATTTAGATGCTAAGTTACTTTCCTAAACACTAACAAAAATATTGAGATGTGACTTTTCTAGGTATGTTAGGAAGATGTAGAATTTAATGAGTAAAATATGGCAGTAGCATTAAACTATTCCGTGTCCATAAATGATTTTGTGCCAGGGTATGTCTGAATGGCAGAAGTGAGGATAAGCTGTATAATGAAGAGGCCTCTGGAAGAATATTAGGAACTAAATCTGGAAGAATAAGTGAGAGCCTGTTATAGTTTCAGCAGTGTGGCCAAAATACCTTACAGAAATAACTTCAGGAAAGAAAAGGTTTTTTGGTTCATAGTTTCAAGAGTCAGCTCATGTCAGTCTGATCTTGTGTCCTCAGGAAGGACATCATGGACAGAGGCATGTAACCAACCCAGAAGCAGAAAGTGAGACATAAAATGGTCAAGGGAAATATACCTCCAAAGTCCTACTCCCTATAAACCATAATCATCAGCTAGGTCCTACTTCCCAAGGTTTCTAGACACTTCCAAAATGGTGTCACCAACTGGGACTAAGTGTTCAACACAGGAACACGTGTAATAGAACAGGTTAGATTCAAATCTGGGAGGCTCTTAAATAACACGTGAAATATGGTGGACCTTTCCTATGTGAAAAAAAAGCCATTGCAGTATTTGAATGTCTGGGCAGGAGACTGACAGTGAGAAATAACCTAGAAGATCTCATACTGTGACGTTATTGAAAGCTTGGTAATTTACTAGGAGGATCTGAGGCCTGACACTAAAGTCCTTCAAAGAGGAAGTTGGCCTAGAGAACTATAGGTAGCTTGGATGGCAGTGAAATTCAAGAAATCATGCTTTGGGTGGCTACAGAGATGTTTCAATGGTTAAGAGCATTTTCTGCTCTTGCAGGGGACCTGAGTTTAGTTCCCAGCAGTGGTATGCCAGCTCACAACTGCCTGTTACTCCAGTTAGAAGGGAACTGGCACCTTCTTCTAGCCTTTGGGAGGGACTCCTGCATGCACATGGTACACATGCACACATGCAGGCATACACACATACATGAATACATTTTTAAAAAGAAATGATCATGTAGAGTGTGAAGGCCATCTGTCTGCAACAACAGAAATCTTAATTGTTGACACATTTAATTTGGCTTCTTTAGTAGCCTAGGAGCTCTCTCCTTTCTCCCCCTATATCTATGTATGTCCCTTTCCCATGAAACTGTAGTATCAGCCAAAGCCAACAGGCTTCACAGAGAAGAAGACTATTCTTGGTCCAGGGTATATGAATATGATAGAAGAATTATTCTATCAGGACCAAGCAAGCTCTCAGGAAGTAAAAGGTTGACTGGATAATCTTGAGACATAGTAAGGGGTTTTCATCCCTTCTTCATGGCTGCATCATATCTCCCTTCTGCATGGAACACTTTTGCAAAATCGTGAATTCTATTAGACAAGAATTCTCAGATGACTTCTTATTCCCAGTAGCAGAGTCTCCAAAAGTGAAAAGTAAATATTTCTGGATAAATTCAAAATGAATTGGGTGATATACAGACATGGAATTAAATAATAAATGAGAAATTGATTCCTTTAAAAGCAATTTTTTAGTCTTCCCGCAATTGAAAATGAGGAAGTATAGATCCACAACAGTTAAATCCAACATTTTGTAATCTCTACTTTTAAAAGGGAGAACAGCTGGACAGTGGTGGCACATGCCTTTAATCCCCATACTGGAGAGGCAGAAGCAGGTAGATCTGAGTTCAAGGCCAGCCTGGTATATGGAATGAGTTACAGGGCAGCCAGGGCTACACAGAGAAACGCTGTCTCAAAACAAAACAAAAACAAAAACAAAAACAAACAAACAAGCAAACAAACAAGGGAGAACAGATTTCAAGGCAAATATTCTCAAAATAAGAATATCATACAAATATTTTCTTTTAAAAGCTCATGAAAAATCCATTCAATTTTTCAAAATGACATTGGCATACAACTTCAATGTATTGGGCCAGAGATGATCTTTTAAAATGGCAGTTAACTTTCTTAGGTGTGATGATGGTATTATGGAAATGTTAAGAAAAAGCTGTTATCTTTTATGTAGGTACAGATGAAATATGGCGTGTCTGTGGTCTACTTATGGGAGGATGCATGTGTGTCTGCAGGTGGCAATGACAAGTGGAGCTTAGGGGAATGTAGAGGAAGCAGCTTTGGAGATTGGTTGGCATTTGTTGTGCTGGGTATATATAATTTATATTAAGGTTCTAATTTTCTGTTGTTGCTTTAACAAATAACTAGATAAAGCAATGCTTACAGAGATGAAGTATTTATTTGTCTTATTATTTGGAGTCTTCAGTTGGTGGCTCGTCAAACTTGTTCCTTTTGTGTCTGTGAATGTGAATGTGAATGTGAACACAGACATTCTTGAGTGAAAGATACTGTTCACTTGTGGAAGGGAATTTAAAAGAGAAGAGACTATGGTCCCACAATTCCCCTGGAGGGCATATTTCAAGGAATGCAAAGCTTCCTTTTAGGTTATTTTTAAACTGTCTCAAGTTTAAAACTGTCTCTCAACTGTCCCAAAGTGAGGACTAAGCCTTTGCTACTCAGGCTTTGGGTAATATTTTAGATATAAACAATAGCATAAACCAATTTTTCTAGTGTATGTATTATGTACTATAATATAATGCCTAAGAATTAAAATAACTAAATGTTAAATAAATTGTTAAATTTATTAATGTGAAATAATTAATGTAAATAAATGTTAAATGAGTTAAGTCACATGGAAAAATAATTTGTGAAAAAGTAACAAGCAGATAAGAATATCATAAACAATACAAGAGTAGTTGTAATCCAAATTACTAGTCTGTAAGACTTAGCCAGCTACAAGTCCAAGATCTTCATTGTGTATTGGAGATACATTCTGCTAGAACCTTCCTTTCCTCCTTTCTGGTCACTTTGAACTGCACAGACAGTAAGATCAGCTCTCAGGGTGGCTGGTGCTCACACTTGTGAGCCTGGAACACTTGTTGATGTTGAATGTCTTCTAACACGGTTCCTTGGGACATTTATGGTGGCTCTTTATCTCCCAGTCGAAACAATGCAAATGGAAAGAAAGAAAGAAAGAAAGAAAGAAAGAAAGAAAGAAAGAAAGAAAGAAAGAAAGAAGAAAGAAAGAAGGAAGGAAGGAAGGAAGGAAGGAAGGAAGGAAGGAAGGAAGGAAGGAAGGAAGGAAGGATTCTGAGACACTCCAAGGGAATAAACAGTGATAATTAGAAGACGTGTGGTTTGGTGTGGTGATCGGAAGGAGTCAGGACAATGGTGTGATTTCAATGGTAGAACGGTAAAACCTTTGACCAAGTGGGTGGGCTGCGAGAGCCAGTGTCTTGAATGATCAGTGGCAAAGGAGGTTTTACGCATGCTGAATTTGGGGTATCTCTCACAACTCCAAGATGTTGGAACTAGGAGGAAGTGAACAGAGGCCACTTCTTTTGGGCCAATTTTGGAGTAATTCATAGCTAATTATAGGATAGCCTAGACATGCTAGAGAATATTGTTGCTCTCTTGTTCGTTCTTGTCAATCATTTTTAAATATTACTCTGCTGACAGACAGTGAGGCAGAGTGAAAGAAGGGAGAGCGTAAAATGCAAATCAGTCATTTGTTGCTTTTCATTTGTTGAGAAAGTATCGAGGTTTGGAGAGACAGAAATGTTAATTCTGTGAAATTTTCCATTAGGACTGAAGTCTAATTCTATCCTGCATTCATTCTGTTCCAACTTCAGGCAGTTAAGGGGTAGCTGTTGGTCTTCAGCATGTGGCTTCACCATGGCTTCTGAACTACAGGGTCTAACTGGGGATATTTCACAAGACCCAACTGGACACTGTGACAATTCTGCATGACGGAATAGTGTGATGATAACATCTGATGGAAGAGAGATGGCCTCCTTTCCTAGGAATGTGCCACCCCAGAGACACAAAGACTAATATCAGTTCTGTTTTCAAGATTGCCTAGCAGAGAGAAGCTCCTGTGTTGGTCTTCTAGCACTTGAGCTATTCTATTTTGGGTCTCTGAGAGGCAGCTCTCTGTACTGGAATGCCAGACAGGGAGGATTTGATCTAATTTTAGTTGGAGTAAATATGCCACACTCTTCCACAGCATTGGGACTTTCCACTATTAGAAGGGTGGTTTAGTTACATCACTATCCTTTCGAACATCCATCCCAACATCTCCCCTCCCTTCACTGGCAGCAGAGGTGAGGGACCAGTTCCGCTGAAATGTTTTTGCAGTGTCCCTTGTTTCAGTTGTACACACACACACACACACACATATACAAGTGCTTTTCTATGTTTAAAACTGCATTTTTGCCACTACTCACCTCCCAGTGAGTACAGCATTTTTCACCACTTGCACTCTGTAATTTATGATAATTTTTATAGCTCTCTGCTTGGCCTCGTACGGAGAGAGTGAATGGGTAAGATGAAAGGAAACACAGACACATTGATTTACTGCAGTTGTTTGGGGAAATGGAGCATTTTGCAATCATTTCTGCCTGAGTCGCATTTTGCTTCTCTATCCACTTGACCAAATCACCTTTTGATGTTAACACTTAAATGCTGAAGGCTTTTAAAATTATTTAATTATTTTATGTACATCGTACACCGCCTGGTGCAGAAGAGGGCAAGGGGTACCCTGGAACTGTAGTTACAGCTGCCTGTGAGTCACTGTGTGAGTGCTGGGAATCAAAGCCGGGTCCTCTAGAAAAACAGTCAGGGTGCTTGACCATTAAGCCAACTCTCTAGTCTTGTGTGCTGAAATTCTAAGACATGCCCAGTGACTTGTTCTATAAGAAGATGGCTCTTAGAATGCCAAGTTTTTCTCAGACATTGTCTCCAATGTTTTTTTAATTAATAAGAAATGCTATTCTTTATGTCAAGTGTTTATGTTTTATGTTTACTTCAGCATTAGGTTTGGTAAGTAGATTCAAATTTATATTTAATATGAAAAGATAGGGAACTAAAAGATTCTTAAGATAAAATTGAGTACTTTTAGAATGGAGACTGTTCCTATAGTTTGTATTTTTCCTAAATGTACATTTTTATCATTTAGTGTGAAGCTAGTGTTCATAAAGGTGATTTGTGAATATTTGAACAGATAAAAGATACTTCAGAGTTGCTCATGGAATCTCCGTGGTATATGTAAATAGACACAACAGCAAACAGCTTTTGTCCCAATTAGAAAGCTGACAACAGGTTAACCGTGGGTATAACTGGTGTCTGTATTCAAATATTCATTTAACGTGGCTTGTTGTTCCAAGATAAACACCTGATTGTGTGGGATTTATAGCTCTTAGTTGAGGAGAGGATTTCTCACTCTTTGGAATGCTTTTGAGACACATGGGGGAGATTTTTCACAACAAAGATCTACCAAGCCACAAAGTCCAGAACTTCTGAGTCAGTCATTCTGGGATGAAGCCCAGGAATCTCTGTTTTGCTTTATAAGAATCACGTGGAGCATATTTACAGCATGCTGATACCTGGTCTTCATCCTAAAACACCAGTCATATTCCCTGAATGTGAAGTCTGAGAACTCTGGAGAGCCACAAACTCAGGAAAGCACCAGGCTGCTGTGGCAGGGGTGGGCTGCTCCAGGTATCATTCACTACCTCAGGACACATGCTCCGAAAAGCTCATCAATATCTGCAAATGGACTTCAGAATTCTGCCTCCAGTGAAATCACCTTGAAATGAAATTATGATGATAGTAATGACCATGCCAGCGTGCGGCAAAGAGCTCCCTATCAGTTATGTTCTTATCAGCTCTACACAGGTGACCTTTGTGCTGGTGATGTTTGACTTAATTAGCATTGTTCAGGGAACACCTGCTCTGGTGTTCTTACCATATTTGTCATTCAGCTAAGTGAACAAATCCTCTAACATCTATGAGAACTCCTAACAAACAAAAATTCCCTAGGTCTTTGTAGGCAGTGCTCACAGAAAGCAATATATGAAACACTTCACTGTGTTTTCCGAAGGGTAGAATTCCTATGAGATGTATGATTTCCTTTTCTGTCAGTCTAATTGCACAAAGATTAATTTCGGTTTCACAATCACGTGTTTTCAATCACGGTAACAGCAAGTTTATTGCTATCAGAATACAAGGAATTTAAGTTTTCCATCCCATTCCGTTCCAACTCATCTCCCCACACCCCATCACACCACATCCCACCCCACTACATCCCATCTCACTCCACCCTGTCATATCACACCACACCCCATCATACCACACCCATCACATCCCACCCTATCATATCCCATCTGGGTATCAGAAGCATCTGAGCATCCCTGCCAGCCTGTCCTTCAAACACTGGCCACCTCCCCAGTCTTGCCCTTGGGTGCTATGGTTGTCTACATTTCCTGGCTTGGAGATGCATGGATTTGCTAAATAATGTATACTAAAGCCTCAGTGGCATTTCTGAGTCATTTGTGAGGGATTAAAGACAATTTTCCAGAGTTGTTTGCTGCCTTAGAGAGAGTTCCAGTGGGGGAAAAAAATCACAGTTAAGACACAGATATACATTTATGATTAGGATGCATTTAAATGAAACATTTATGACTACTTTGTACATTTCTCTGGAAAAATAATATCAGCCACAGTAGGGGTTTTCACTCAATTGCTGATCAGAACGCTTTCTTCTGTTGGGGTAGTATAAAGATACGGTTTATGTATTTGCTGTTTTGCAAAGACATTATTGAGCCCACAAATACACCTGGTCTCTAGAGAAGAAAAAAACTCCAGGGTTTCACTCCTGAAATTCCTGAAATAAAGGGACTTGATTACACAGTATTATTCCCACTTGGTGCTGAGCAGCCCACAGTAACAGTAATACTCAGTGGATTCGTGACCGTAGTATTTTGTGAAGCAGACTGCAGTCACACTGCAAAGCCTCTCCTTTTTATTGCCACTTGTACTGGAAAGCCTCAGTTTCCCTCCTCCCCCACCCCTGGATTTACTTGCTGCCCCTCTCTCCTCCCAAGTGCGCTGAGAGGCTATACTTCATGACCAGATTTTCTTGTTTCTTAGTCAGTTTGGAGTGCTGTCAAAAAATCCCATAGACTGTGCGGTTTCACATTTATCTTGTACAATTTTTTGGAGGCTGGGAATGTAAGATTAAGGAGTCAGCATCTTTGATGTCTGGTATTTTGCTAAGAGTTGCCTTTTTATTTCATCTTCGTGGTGGAAAGGAGAAGAGAGGAGAGAAGGGGAGTGGAGAGGAGGGGAGGGGAAAGACGGGAAGGAGAAGAGGAGAAGAAGGGAGGGGAGGAGAGAAGAGGGGAAAGGAAAGGAGAGGATTATTCTCTTCCTCTTAATCTTATCATGGGGCCTCTCATCTAAGTCTAATTACTTCCTCAAAGCCCCTCAGCACACTGGCTGCCACAGCTAGAGCTGTTCCCACCACTTTGTTTTTCCACCATGATGGATTGTATCCTCAGACCGTGAACCAAAATAAAACTTCCATTGTGTCTTAGTTCATTTTACTTTTGCTGTGAAAACACACCACAACCATAAGCAACGTGGCCCATAGCTGGTCACATTGTCCCTGCAATCAGGAAGCAGAAAGAGAGATGAATGCTGGTGACCCACTTGTATCCACTCCGGCACCTCAGCCCACGGGGTGGTGGCACCCATATTAGAGTGGGCCATGCCTCCTCAGGTAAGCCTCTCTGATAATGCCTTCATAGACATGTCCAAAGGCCATTACAGTAGAGACAATTCCTCAGTTGAGAGTCACTCTTCCCAGGTGACAAGTTGTCAAAAACTAACAAGCATACTTTCTAAAGTTGCTTTTTCGGATATCTTCTCATGTCTATGAGGAAAGTAATAGCACCTCACCAATCTATGCAGTGAAGTCCTTACTCCTACTCGATAATACTTGGAGGGGGTTCTAATCCCTGTCAACTGATAGTCAAGATCAGCCAACAAAGGGTGGCACAAATATTCTGTCTACAGTCATCAAGTTCCTTTGTCCTGCCCTTGGGAATGGAGCTGGGCTTGAAAAGAAGAAATGGAGCTAGGGGAGAGTGAAGCTGGGGTGTACATCGGACTGCAGCTACTGTTAAGTGTCCTGTACTCTCTTCGTCACCAGTTTCCTCTCCTTCATCTCCCTAGAAGTCAAGGGGAAATGATGTCTGCGTCCTCTTCATCCTGAGAAGTCTTGACTCTGTAGCTCTCTTTTATTAATAGTCATTTCCCGGCTGTCCCCCTGCAAGAGCACATTCAATTCTCCAGAATTTTGACTTGATTTACCGTCTGAAGAATCAATCACAGAGATTGCTTAAGAACGTCTTTGCAGAGTAGAGCTGGCTCGGTGGTCAGGCTCTTGCCTGCATGCACATGGACCTGGACGTTCCTCAGTACTACAAAGAAAATATAATCAGGCAAACCACCAGAATCCTCCCCACAAAGCCTTCTCTGTAACTTAGGGTTCCTTACATTCATTCCTATCTTAAACTGTGGGAGATGGATATCAAACGGTTTTGTCCAAGGAACCACAAACTTCCTTGATTCAACAATACAGCTTCCCTGTTTTCTTGTTTTATAGCTGTCATCGTGCGGAGGTATGGCAAAATGAACACTATGCATTTTTAATGGGATAATAAATTTCTTCGAACCTGATGGGAAGAAATTTGGCATTTTTAATAAGGGACATCAAAACATTTGAATGCTAGTGAGCCGTATGCTTAAAAATGGCCAGTTGCAGGCCTAGAAAAATGGCTCCATAGTTGAGAATACTGGCTGCTTTGTCCTGCCAGTATTCTTGAGGCCTATCTAGGGGTGCCTTGGCCTAACTAGGGGTGATAAGAGAATGAAGAAGACAGTGACACAGAAGAAACAACAGGCACACACTCTGGGGTAGGGTGGACTGTGTGCACTCTGATTGAGTGCTACCAGCTATCACACAACCAAGAGGAACCTATTACATACTTCACAGGGGGAGTCTCGGTAGGGGAGCAGTCTCGGGCTGTAAACTGCTAAGTGGAGGAAGCTGCAGTTGCTAGTTTTTGCACACACTACCAACATTCACACTGGGACCAGAGAAAGGCCTTGCCAGTTCCAAGCATGACCCTTACAGGGAAGGCTTTGTCAACTTTCCATGGGTCTTGAGGTTTTTGGTCTTTGTCAATAATATGCTTTCACTCAAGGCTTCCTTGGCTTCTCCCAGGTTGCTCTTCTGGAGAACCTTGGTTCATTTTCCAGTACCGTAGGGTGGCTCACAACCATCTGCAGTTCCAGTTCCAGAGGATCTGATGCCCTCTTCTGTACTCCGTGGGCACCAGGCACACAAGCAGAGCACAGAGAAACATGCAAGCAAGACATACACACAAAATAACATTTAAAAACTTAAAACAATCAATACAATGTTAATCCAGTGATTCTACTTTTAACAATTTATCCAAAGTATTGTTGCAGTCACATAATAATGTTATTTATAATTTTCATACTAAAATACATCTTTGAATATTCAGCAGCCTGGAAATAGCTTCATAAATTAGACTACAACCATATAGACTACCACACCGCCATAAAAAACTAAGTTTACAAACAAAACAATATTGTGTAATAAAAAATCACAACACAAATTGTTTATGTAAGATGAACCAGAAAGTTCAGTGGATAGGGGAGGGCAAGTGGAGAGAAAATGATCAGAAACAATAAAACAAAACCTCCTTATACCAGCCTTCAGTAATTATCCATTAGCAATGAGATTATCAGTGACTCCAATTGTGTTATTTTCTATATCCAACAAGTATATTTTAAAAAGAAGACTTTTTTAAAAATTTGATACCTTCAGAGAAATAGGACTTAGGGGAAAAAAGAAAAAGAATTCAGCTCTAACCACCAGTATTACATTTTACAACAACTGTAGAGGGCTAGCTTTTCTAACCTTCTGTTCAGTTTGGATATTACTACCACTTCCTACTTTTCTTATAAAGGAAAAGAGACTATAACATTGAATTTTCCATCTTATCCACTTTAAGTGTGCATAGGTGCAAAATATATTCACATGGTTGCATGGAAGATCTTTCAATTCTACAATGCTATACTCACTAAGCGTGGATTTCTCCTAACTCCCCAGTCCTTGACAGCCATCCTTCTGATTTCTGGTCCTCTGATTTTGACTAGCTTAAGTACTTCATCTAAGTTGAATCATATGGTATTTGTTCTTTTGTGGATGGCTTATTTCATCAAGCACACGTCCTTGGGTTTAAGCCATGTTCTAGCAGATGGAAGACTTCCCTTATTTTAAAAGGCTGGATAACATTCTATCAAAAGCATGCACACAGGCACTATCCAGTCATCTGTTGATGGACATGTGCAAGGTCTCCTGTAATCTATTGTGAGCATTGCCACAGTAAAAATAGATGTGTGCAAGTGAGTTTAAGTGAAGTCTTTAATCCCAAAGTGAGTTTCTGTATTCTACAGGAATTCTACATTTTTTGCGGGAGATGGGAGGATCCCTTGTGCTGTTTTTCATAATGGTTAGGCCATTTTATACCCTCGCCCACAGCAATAAGAGTTCTACCTTCTCTGCATCCTTGTCAACATTTGCTATTTTATGTTCCTGTGCATATCATGAGTGCTCCGAGATGACACCTCCCTGTGTTCTGACCTGTATGTCCCTGATGGTCAGTGATCTTGAGCCCCTTTTCATGTGCTTCTTAGCCATCTGTGTATCTTCCTTGGGGAAAGGCTGACTTACGGTATTTCAATTTTAAATGGCATTCTTCATTGCTGACCTATAGACCTCTATGCTCTGGATATTGACCCACCATTAGTCACAGGATTTTCAGTTGTTGAGTGTTTCCTTGGACTCATGGAAGTTGTAAGCTTTGTTTGCCTATTTATTATTTTACTACCTGTGTCTTTTATAGTGTATCTAAGAAATCAATACCTTAGGATTGATTCCAGTAAATTAAAAGTTTTAGGTTAAATGCTTAGGTTTTTGTAAAAAAAAAAAAAGAAAGATAAGAAAAGAAAGGAAGAAATGAAGAAAAAGGAAAGGAAAAAAGAAAAGAAATGCATAAAATACATTTTTTATTCATCTAGAACATCCATTAACATTTCTATTGTCAACTCTTTTGTAACATATTAAATACTTTGTGTAATACAAATATTTTATCTTATAACTTATCACTATCTACTTAAGCAATTTACTAAATGTTAGCTATTTATTTTGTTCCAACATTCTCTTGTGTTAAAATTATTTCAAGAATTATTTTAACCTGTATTAAAAATGCAAAACCTAGGACTCAAGAGATGACTCAGCAGCTAAGAGAATTTGTTGATCTTGCGAAGGACCCAAGTTCAGTTCCCAGCTCCTGAGTCAGATGACACACAACTGTATATAACTCCAGTTACAGTGGACTTCACACCCTCTTCAGGCTCCCATTGGTACTTGTATGCACGTGTATGCACGTGCACATATATACAAAGAGAGATACAGACCAATATAAGTCTTCTTAAAAATATAAAAAACAAATTATTGAAAGATTGAAAAATAATTGATTCAACATGAAGAAACAGAACTGAAACCATATTAAATATTAAAAGTTTAGGTAGCTTAAAAGTACTCAGAAGCTGCAAACAAATGCATAATGATAAGTAAAAATTTCAAAGTAGCCAATATTAGAAAATATTAGTGTTAGTATTTTTGTCTAAAACTCATTATTTTAGTCAAAATAGCCTGATCAAGTTGATTTTGACAAATTAATTTTAGCAAAACTATATTCCATAAATTATATTTGTATAAATTTCTTTAGTTTTGTCTTTTTTTAATAGAGTTTTTTTATACAGTATATTTGGATTAGTTTTCCCTTCTCCACCTTCTCCCAGATTCTTCCTACTTCCCACCCACCCAAATCCACACCCTTTCTTTCTCTCTCTCATTAGAATAGAAGTAGGAATCAAAACAACTACTGCTACTAAGATAAATTAAAAACAAACAAACCAGAATAAGACTGAACAAACAACAAAAAATAAGAAAGCACATAAGAAAGCAACAAAGAAAAAGCACTTGGAACACATATAGATGCAGATACACACATTCACACCACAGAAATCCTACAAATAGCATGAAACTGGAAGCCATAATATACACACAAAGGCCCTTTAAAGTAAAATAAACAACAGCAGCAACAACAAAACAACCCTGACAAAGTATTATGAGACAAAGAAACTCAAAAAATGCCACTGAGTTGGTTTTTATTGGCCATCTAGTGCTTTCCCATAAAGATGATTTGTATACCCAGTGAAACTCCCTTGGAGAAAACTAAATTTTCATGTGCAGTGGCTATCAATTGGAGATAATAATAGTTTCTGGGTTAGGGATGGGGGCTTGTGTCCACTTCCTTTCTCATCATTGGGACCCCTTTGGCCCAAACCTGTGCATATTATGCAGGCTCTGTGTATGCTGCCATGGTCTCTGAGTTCATATGTGCATTGGTCCTGTTGTTTATAGGCCTTGTCTCCTTGGTGTCCTCCATCCCCTCTGGCTCTTAAATTTTTTCCACCTCCTCTCCTGCAGGGTTCCCTGATCCCTGAGGGGAAGGATCTGATAGAGACATCCCATTAGGATTGAGTGTTCCAAGGTCTCTCATTTTCCACATTATTTACGTCTCTATATTCAATGAGCTGTGTAGGTGTTGTCTTGGGCAACAGGACCTCACCAGTTTGAGAAGAGCAACCAATAACTTGGCAATAACTGGGTTGTTTGGGGAGTCCTCTTTGGCTAACAATTTGATTAGATGTAACCCATTCCTGGAACCGGAAGCTTGGTTTGGTGGTGAGAGATGTCAGCTGAGGCTCTGTAGTATTTGGTGATTTCATGCAGATTTTCTTCATATGTGCATGTATTTTAGGAAGTTTCTACTGTATTAGGTTTCTTCATGAACCCTCACAAAGCCTTTAGTTATAGTCTCTCCTCCCTGCATTCCCTGACTCAGCCCTCTTTCCCTTCCCACTCCTTGTTTGATTCTCTTGTTCCAATCCACCCTCTCATCCATCCATAACTTTTCTATCTCACCTTTCTAGGGAGATCCACCCTCCCCACAATATCTTATTCTATACCTAATCTCTGTTGTTCTATGGATTGTACTCTGCTTATCAAAGGCTTTACAGCTGGCATACACATATAGATGCTTGGGTTTTTAATCTAACTTCAGATAAATTTTGTGTATTTAGAAAAGCAAGGATCTAACTTCTGCTTCTGTTCTTCCTTCTCTTCCTCCTCCTCTTCCTCCTCCTCCTACTCCTCCTCCTCCTCCTCCTCCTCCTCCTCCAGATATCCAGTTTCCTAACACCATTTAGTGAAAAAACTAAACTTTCTCCCTTATGTAGACTTGGCACCCTGACTGAAAAATCACATAGCAGTACATGCAAAGGTTTTTTTCTGGTCTTTCCAGTCAGTCCTTCTGACATGTTTATTTATCTTTACCATGGCTACATCTTCATTACCATTGCTTTTGTAGTATGTTTTAAAATCATTCCTATTTATTTTATTCTTATTATCTACCTAATATATTGATTTTATTTCTGTACCACCCACAGTCTTTCCTCCCTTTTCCAATCGTTTCTTTATCCCCCTTGTGAATTTTAAAAATATTCTTTGAGGTGGGGCTATAGAAATCAGTTTTAGTCCCCATTCATGAGTTTTGCGTTCACTGTGCCAAGCCTGATCCAATCCCCTGGTTTTCTGTGTCAGTTGACAGATTGTGCAACCGTGGGTTTCCTGACAAGATGAAGAGATTTCAGGGCCTTGGGGTGGACAGAGATGCACACTGTTCAGTTTTGAACTCAGCACCTTGGTTAGCGTGCCAGGTTACTTTAGAGAGCACAGAATCTAGAACTAATGAGGCACTGTTGAAGTTCATGTGGGAAAGGAAGGTAAAGGGCAAAGTGTTTTAAACAGCTGAACCTGAAGGCCAGCATAGGGAGCAGCATATGAGTGGAGAGCATGTGGAAAGGGTGTGGTAAGAGGCTGCAGGCAGGTCTTGTTTTTTATTAACATGGTCTAAGCACTTCTTGGTCCCAAAGTAAGCACTGGACAAGCTGATAGGATAGGTTGTCTTCTGGCTCAGGGTAAAAGGCACAGAACAGTTAGCATCATGATAACTTGCATTTTACTGAGCACGTGCTATGTTGAGGCACTATGCCAAGCACACAGGTTCTGTCTTTTAATCCTCACAATAATGCAACTGTATTCACTTTACAATTTCCATTTTGTTGATGGGGAAAATGAAGCTCAGAGAAAAGAAATAAATTGTCTGAATTAAATAGTTAGCAAGTTTGGAGCTGAGTTATAAACCTAGAGCTGTCTTCTGACTATTGAAGTGACGCTTCTCTGGTGCCAATGGTCCCAAGTTTGTGTCTCAGCTCTGTTGGTTGCAGGGCATCCTAGTTAGGGTTGTCATTGCTGTGAAGAAACACCATGATCAAAGCTAGTTAGGGAGGACAGGGTTTATTTCGCGTATGCTTTCCCATCACTGTCCATTATTGAAGGGAGTCAGGACAGGAACTCAAACAGGGCAGGGACCTGGAGACAGGAGCTTATGAAGAGATCGCGGGGGTGCTGCTTACTGGCTTGCTCCTTCTGGCTCATCCAATCTGCTTTCCTATAGAACCCAGGACCACCAGCCCAGAGATAGAACTGCCCATAGTGGGCTGGGCCCTCCCCCATCAATCACTAATTAAGAAAATGTCTCACAGGCTTGCCCGTATTTCAATCTTAAGTAGACATTTTTTAAGTGTGGCTCCCTTCTCACTGACACTTCTTGCTTGTGCCAATTTGACATAAAACTAACTTTTCACAGTGTGATCTTTCACAGCATCAAACATCCTCTGTGATCAGCTTCCTGTGTGAAATACCACTATTTTCTTATAATTTACACTGCACATGTTTTATATCGGTCAGTTTCATTGTGGATGAATTATGCCTATTCTCTCAGCTTGTTTATTATTGTATTGATAGTTATCAGAACTGGAGAAGTGTCAGTCTGTACAGTGGCATGGCTGCCATAATGCCTGATGCTAGTCCTGGCCATTTTGCATGCAAACCTGAACCCAGCTGGGAAAATATAGAGTCTCCTGCCTATCCTCAGAGGCACACATACCCGGAAGCTAATGGAAAGGAAATTCAGACTCTTTTACTTGCAAAGGCACCTCTCAAGACTCCAGGATCAGCCCAGGAAATGGGGTTCTCCTTTCTCCCCAACCTGCCTTCATCCACTGCCAAGTGGATAACATACATGTGTTATGGGGTCTAGGTAAGGAGAAGTTGGTTTGAGGATGCATTTAATTTAAATTAATTAACTCATTGTTTGCAAAATGAGTGTTCAAGCTTTGTGGTTTTTAGGTTGTGTCTGCCCCTACACTCTTCGACTGCAATGTTGTGTAGTTAAACTTCCAGTGGTAATGAAGTTTTGGTTTAATCTATGATTCTCCTATGGGGTGGTCATCTCCCCTCTGTATACTCTCTGAGATTCATTAAAATTTTCTTGAAATCTCCCTTGACTTGTAGCACCCATTTATCACCTAACTATGGTTGGTTTGGGTTTTTGTCCATATTACCAATAGGCTACAATATCTTTCAACACCCTCTCACTTTCCCTTTTAAAATTCTTCCAACTCCGTGGTCTACTCTCTAGTTTCATCTCATTCAGACTATCGGTGTCTTGATGGCAGGCTGCCAGTCTTCCTTGGCTTTTTATTCTCCTCAAGACCATGTGGAGTGCCTCTCACAGAGGAGACATTCATCGGATCCTGTTAGACGAGTAAATACTTCTTCTAATTTCAAACAGAAATTAGATACGAAGAGATAATTACCTATTATAATATCAAATTACTTTTTAATTGTATGTTCAGCAAAGGCAGCTTGTGTTAATCTGTTGTTGCTTAATTAATTGTCCTATACCTTAAAGACATACGATTTCATAGTTTCTGTGAGTCAGAAACGTAGGCATAACCTAGCTGGGCCCTCTTGTTCTGTCTGAGTCTCTCCCAGGGCTTCAGTGACCTTGAGAGCAAACTGGAATGATTCCCTTCCTGACCTACTCATGTCATTGTGTGTAGGTCCAGCTCCTTGTTAGCTATTGAACGGAGGCTTCAGTTCTTCAAGAGCCATTAGCTTGAGGCTTCCTTAGTACTTTGTCTGTGGGCTTCTCTCAGAGTATCTCACAACATCAAACCAGGCAAGATGAACAGAGAGAAAGAGCAAGGTAGAAGCCACAGTCTTTTCCAACCCCTTCTTGGAATAGAAGACTAAAAAGCCCAGCGCCCCTAGTGGTAAAGGCACTAACCTCTCCCCGCTTTAATGTCAAGTATTTGCTTTCCCATAAACCTCTCTGTTTAAAGGCAAGTACTCGCTTTCCCAGAAATCCTTGTTGCCGAGTAGCATTTAACAAGCCAATCCAGTGCCTGGGTTCTGACCAATCAGAGAGAGTTCCTGCTCCCTTTAAATACCCATGTAGGAAGCTCACTCTGGGTTGTCTTGCGCCAGAATAAAGGCTCCTTGCATTTGCATCAGAACTGGTGGTCTCCTGGTGGTACTTAGGGGCTGGGATTTCAAAAACTGGGCACAACAAAGACCATATATTTTTCTGTGTTGTGCTTATTGAAGTAAATGATTAAATCCAGCTCATGCTCATGGAGAAAAGGTCACATTCAAATGTGACCCAGGTCACTGCGAGATGTTTTGGACACTGCATGTTGGACAGTGTGTTCTAGTTTTATATGTTACAACATTTTAAAAATTATTATTATTAAAGTTCTTGCCAGATGCCCTGTGAAGCGATACCTTCTAGAAATGAAATACAGCAAAGCAGTAGAAAAACAAGAAAAGTTAAAAATAGTGGCAAGTCAAGACACCTGCATCTTGAATGCCAAGAAAAGAGATTTAAGTTTTACCATAAAGGCAGTAAACAAAACCAAGTTTGAGAACATAACTGTCACATTAGAGTTGTTCTTCTCAAAGGTCAAATAGAATGGGGAGAAAACAGACTGGAGGCCAGGAGATTTGTCTCCCAGCAACTGCAATCACTTTGAGGAGAGGAAATGCACAGGATTATCAACGGAGTGGTAAAACGGACGAAGATTCTAGAAATTTTAAGGAGCAAGCGTGGCAGCTGTGATATCTGCTAGTAGTAGGCAGCGAAGCCTCACAAGCGCCCCTCCACCTTGAGTGACTGGCGTGTGATGAAGGCGGTAGAAAGTGAAATAAGCTCACAGAGGGGAAATCAGAGCCGAGAGGGGAGGTGATGAATCTGACAGAAATCCTGGGCAATGTCTTATTAGCAATCAGATGGCAGGTTTGCCTTTATTCCAGTTTTTACCCACCCAGGGCCTAAAATAAGCAGCTGGTACTGTCTATACCAGCACTATTGAACTCACTCCATGGATAGTTTGCCTGAAATGGACTTTGTGAGGCTGAGGAGTATTGCAGTTTTGTTTCCTGTGATAAAATACCCTGACAATAGCACTCTAGGGATGAGAGGATTTGTTTCTGCTCACAGTTCCACATTATAGTCCAAGTCCCAGTGGCAGGAGTTTGAGGGAACTGATCACATAGTCAAGAACAGAAGCCAATAAATGTATATATGCGTGCTTGCCTTCCCCAGTCTTATGTTTACTAGCATAGTATTTTATTAATTATTTGAGAATTTCATACAATGTATCCCATTTCCTATTCCTCCCAGGTCCAACTTCTCACCCATGTGCCCTCCCAACAAATAAATAAATAAATAAATAGCCAAACAAACAAGCAAAAAGTCCAATCTGTGTGTTCTATGTGGCAGGAGCAAGGATCACAGACATCAACAGGGTTTCATGCAGCAGCATGGTTTACGAACATCAACATGCACTCTGGCCTCCAAGCCAGCCTGCGGTTCAAGCCTAGAAGGGACTAGGCGGACCACAGTGGCCCCAGCCCCCAGCAGCTCTCCCATATCTGTCACCCCAGGACTCTAGCCCCTGTCTCCGCCAAGTGCCCTGCTCTGTTCCACTGTCTTTCCTCTTTCTATTCACAGTCAGTAGATTTTCCAGATTTGTCACCGCCGCTGTGTCTCTCCAACCACCTTAACTTTTAAAGTTTTTCCCTCTGGACCTGACACCAGAATAGCTTCTCCAGGTCCATATGAGTGTTAGGAGCCAGAGGCAACTGGAGAGGAGGCGGCAGGGGCTGCAGCAGGAGCCCTTTCCAGCTCTGCTCACTACCTCATCTTTGTCCTTGCTTTCCCCATTCTTAGACAGTCTGGGATCCTATGTCTTCTAGACATAGAATGGTGCTACTCACAGAGAGAAGGTCTTTCCACCCTCCATTAAAGTAGTCAAGATAACTCCTCACAGTCATGCTTAGAAGCCCGTCTCCCAGGTGAAAACAAAAGAAGGTGAATGGCTCCCAAGAAATGGCACTGGAAGTTGATCTCTAGCCTCTACATGTACAGGTGATGGCCACATAAGCATAACCCATAAAGACAATGGGGAGGGGGGGCAGGGACGAGGGGAAGAGGAGAGTGCTGTATTGGTTCATCAATAGTGAGGCTTGGTTGGTCTGTTGAATGACTCTACCTCCTCAGAATCTCAGTCTGTCTCGTGATAGGCTGTAGGGCATCATAGAGACACCTCTGAGGATCTCCATAGTATAGTAAGAAACTGGGCTGTCATATCCCAGAGCTGGGATAGTGCAAAGGAAGCATTTCTTGAAATATTTTAGGAAGAATAAGTATTCGTATTTCTTCATTTGATCCCCACAGTGTTTCAGTGAGGGGGCCATGTTAACAGTGTAAAAACTACGTTTTACAAAGACTGAGCAATTTGGCTTTAACACATAGTTGCTTGTTACTAAGCTGGTACAAAGGGAGAATGTGGAAAGGAGAATTCCTTTGTTGTAGGTAATTAATCTATCAAGGGTTTTACAAAAACAAGGAGACATTTTCACATATACAAGTCTCTAGACCTCAGCAGAGGGAATGGTGTCATGGCAAGAGCCATCTTCAACTCCTCCAGAGTTTTATTATAACCAAAACCCCTCCTTCCTGATCAAAGGTCTATTTGTATAATCAAAGATGTCTCGTAGCCTAATTCCCCCCACAACCCTTCAGCAAGCGACTATATCACCTTTACAGTGAGGAAGCTCATGGCCCAATGGGAACAATTCACTGCCATTGTTGCCTGAGGCTGGGGCAAGTGCCAAGAGACTTCCTCAGCAACAACTTCAGAGTGCAGATTCAGTTACCCTGTTCACGACCTTTGGACAGGCATAGGAAGCAGTTCTTTAACAGAAAGCAGCACCATTCCATGTATAAAGCAGGCCTTTTCATCTGTAGAAACCACACATCCTGCCAGCACTGCAGGTGCCTGCACAATGATTATCTTTAAAGGTACAGGAGTGCACACACACACACCAATCAGCAAATACAATATCTGGAGATGTGTTCAAATATTCCATAACAACACTATATAAATATTTTCTTTTGGGAAGTATTTACAAGATTTTTCTTTAATTGCCATACTGTTGTTGGGAGAACACAATCCAGTTGACATTTTTTGAAAAGGGAAAAAATATATAGCATATTCCTGCTTTTCAAAATTAAATTTAGGATTGGAATAGGGGCTGTCAAGAGGACTTGGTGGGTAAAGAAACTTGGCAGCCAGCGAGCCTGGAACCTGAGATCGACTCTAGGACTCAAATGGTAGAGGTAGAGAACAGGTTCCTGCAAGCTTTCTGACTCCTACAAGATAAACAGAATGAAATAAATAGAATTCCTGATAAAGGTGGTACGTACCTTTAATTCTAATACTCAGGAGGCAGAGACAGGCAGATCTCCAAGCTAGCCAGGGCTACATAGTGAGATCCTATTTTTACGAAGAGGGAAGGAAAGTTGAAATGAAATTTGTACATGTTTCTGTACTCTCTGCTCCTTCCATTCTAAATTACATTTACTGTGAGATGTTAAAATAAAATTATTGGCGCTTAACCTGAGAGTCCAGACGTTGTAATTTCCAATGCTCTTTATTAATCACAAACCATGTCAAATCTCAGGGAATTCTAATGCCCCGGCAGCTAGGCAGAGAGCTCACTCCAATCGCTTCCCCACCCCATGCTCTTCTCCTGGTTTTCCTCCTGCTCGCTAGCTTCTTCTTCCTTGTTCCCTGCTGTCTGTCTCCTCTCTCCTTCCTGCCCTTGCCCTAGTTCTTTTTTATTCCAAATCCTCTCTCTGTCTCCACCCAGCCTTCCAATATACAAATCAATGGAGCCTAACCTTCATCTCCTTAAGGCTAAGGAATGTCCCATTCTTGTGGAGAGCTGTATAGCCTCTCCTTTGTTTACTGGTAGGCAGTGAATTCTTTACTTGCTTCGAGGACACCTTACTAGAACATTATCCATAACTAAAATCTCCCACAACAGTGAGATTATTCTTTGTACCATATTTTTCCATGAAACTACTCTTCTCCAAACTGTCAGTGATGCCACAATATGAAGATTTTCAGTGATTTATTTTCTTTTTCTTTTTCTCATATTCACAAGTAGAGGTGGTGGGACCTGGGAGAATGGTGCCCATAAATGAGGCAGATTAAAGTCTCACGCAGTAGCCAACTTTATTCAGAACATCAGACAATACACTCTGAGGTTAAGAGGAGTCACATGAGTAAAGGGTCCTATCACAAGAGCAAGTCACACGTGGCAGGCAAGCCACACATGGCAAACCATGTTTCTTCATGGGAATATAAACAGTAACAATAACCAGTTGTAATGAGTCATCTGAAGTAAACTCGCTCCTATTTGCAACACCTGGGAGGGATATGAAAGCATAATCCAAGAACAATTCTGTGTTTTTGAAGATTCTGAGGTCACAAGGCTCTTACCTTTTTTCTCTTGCAGTTTTCTCACAAGCACTCAGAATTCTCCTGACATGATTTCATTCTTGAACTGAGTTCCAACAACAACTCTTTTTGAAGTAACAGAACATACTACTTGCTTGTTCCATATGCCTGGAGGGTTAGAATGCCCAGCCCCAGCAGTGGTCTCTCTAACATGACCCCTGTTACAGTGACAGCCTGACTCATAGGACCCACAGACGCAGCCCTAGGCAGTTTGGCACCCTCATTTGCACACTGCACATCAAACACGGTGCTAGGACCACAGCTCCCTCTTAGGTTCCAGAGGAAATTGTCTTCTTTCTTCCACCTTCGATCTGTCCCCTTAGCACAGCCAGTTTGAGAACTGCATTCTGAGGCTTCATAGAACTTTTAGCTTGTGTTCTGGCTCGAGTCAATGGCTTTCCTTGGGGGTAGCAAAATGACGCCTTTCTTACAAAATGTGACAGCCACACACCTCTTGAGAGACACACACCCATAGAAGCTGTTGGAGCTTTGATTTATGTTCCTCTGTCCTTACTATCCTGCCAGGGCCGGCCTGGCAAGTCGGACAGTACCTGGATGGAGAGTGGGACTGAAGGGTCTAATGAGGAGAGGGGGAAGAGACACGAGGGGAAAGAAATAAACCAGACACACACAGCATCATTGAGCTCAGATGGAATGGAGCTGAAATTTTATTTTTCTATCCAAACTTATATCCCTTTCATCAGGGGGCTACGTGCAGCTACAGGGATTAGAACCAAGGTGTTAATTACAGGGTGAGACAGTGCATAGGTAAAAACATCCTGAAGGAAATAGGTATCAGAACAAAGCATCTTCCCTGCTGAGGTGGGATGCTTACCTAGGGGAGACAGCCTCTCTCCAGTGGAGTTAGATGCTTAGGACAATAGCTTCTCCGGATGAAGTTAAATGTTTAGCCAGAGAAGAAGCAACCCTTCAGGGGGCTTTGGCTTCCCTGTAAACAAGCCGCTCTCGGGCAGTCATTAATATTTTCATGACTCAGTTTTGCTCAAAAGATCTCCCAATACAGGAACTAGGCGATTTTAGCCAGAGGCTCACAGCAGGGTCTAGGCCCAGAGTCTGAAGGGCTCACCACACTATCCTCACTACCCCCCATCTATAGACTCTGAAGCAATTTTGCAAATATAATCCCAGCTGTCTAGATTTCTTCCTTCCTTCCTTCCTTCCCTCCTTCCTTCCTTCCTTTCTTTCTTTCTTTCTTTCTTTCTTTCTTTCTTTCTTTCTTTCTTTCTTTCTTTCTTTCTTTCTTTCTTTCTTTCTTTCTTTCTTTCTTTCTTTCTTTCTTTCTTTCTTTCTTTCTTTCTTTCTTTCTTTCTTTCTTTCTTTCTTCTTTCTTTCTGACTGAAAGTCTAACTGCCATTCAAGGTCTGCTTCCAATGCCTCTAACCTGCAGCTTTCTGGTCATTTGTCTATGGTAGGCTGTGCACGTGCATTCCTGCATTAGCAGCATCTCAGTCGCTTGAGGGCCAGGCCAGCAAATTATGTTTCACTTGAACTGCAGAAGCTGACTAATGTTGCACCTTAGGTCATCAAAAATCTAAGACTATTAAGGCCTAGTCAAGACTACCTACTTCCTGAATGAGGAATGTTTAGAACAGCGAGCTCTAACAGCACTATAGAGTGCCCCACTACAGAGTGGGGTACAAGGAAATCCTGGTTACCACTGTTGTGTGATCTTATTCTGTCTTCGAGATGTTCCTGCAGAGCTCCACTAACCTTTGCCTCTCAAGGTGGAAATGCTAAGTCATCAGCGACCTTGGTTGCTCAGTTTGCAGGTTGTGTAGGAACAGCATTCTCATCCCTGCCCAGTTTTCTAGAGGGAGATGGCCACCAAGAGTACAGAGATTTCGGGGAAGTATTTTGAGACATAACAGATTTTTCCACATATTTATAAAGAATTGGGCCAGGAAATGGAATGCTTTCATGAGGTTAAAAAGAAAATTAAATTAAAAAGATTATTGTGGGAGTGATGTGTAGGAAGCAGGTTATTCTACTCCTGGAAAAAGACAATCTTTATTCCTTTTCAAATTTTGAATAAGCTATTGTCTGTATTTTGCATATAATCTACCCTCCTAAAGTTTCCAATTGTACTGGATTCCCAGACAATAGTTAGAATACCCTCTTTCAATACGTTTTGCAATTCATATCGTTTGTTTTTCTAATGTGATTATTTCATTCCCAGGAGAACAATCTTGTGCAGAGTTCAGAAAACTCTCTACTTCCTTCCCAGACCAAATACATTGAAATCTCTGGCATTAGATCTGGAGGATTTTCCTTAAATAAAAAAAGTCTTACTAAAGCTTCAAGTATAATATGTAAAGTTCAAGACCACTTAATTATCTAGAGGGTCCTTTGTGCTCTCAGCTGGAACGTGTTGGAACGTTGCCCACTGTGTGACAGGCTGTGTTATTTTGTGCCAAACCCTTGATTTCTTTTTGCAAAAATTGTCTGAGAAGCAACTTTGGAGGAATGCTAATTAGAGGGGTTTGGGATTCATTGAAGAGCTCTTACCTGACCAAAATGTAAAGCAGGTTATCAGTTGAGAGCCTTGGATTCTTCAGCTGAGGAAATTGTTCACACATGTAGAAAGGCAGACATCCAAGGGCCCACCAAACAGCTTGTTTATTTGTTATTCCTTTGAGTCTCATTTTTGGGAATTTCATATTTGTTCCCAACTTTTCTTTCCATAACCTTCAGTGGACAGATAGTCTACTTGGTACAAAATCCTGAGTTCTCTCACCTTCCATTATTATGAATACAAGGGATGATATTTCATGAGAATAGAAAATAACTCCCTCAAGAGAAAAATCCGTAATTACTTTCTTGTTATAGAACATGCTTGAAAGCTTGTGAGGGTGTATTATATTGGCTGGTGAATTGACCCATCCTGATAAGCTACTAGAAGTGGGTAGAAAGAGAGTACCAAATCCCTTGCATAGCTGTTTAGAGACCCTTTAAAATAAATGCATCCAGTATCAAAGAATAATCTTTTTTTTCTGTTTATTATTTATATTAGTTATCTAACATCAGTGGTGGCTCACCTTCTTTGTCAAATTGATTGGATTGAAAAATCACCTAGGAGACATACTTCTGGGTGTGTCCATGAGAGTACTTTCAGGAGGAAGGAAGGCCTTCTTTCCACCCCAAAACTAGAGTATGAGACTGAATATAAAGGAGAGAAGGAGAAAGCCAGATGAGCAAGAGATTCTTGGTCCCTCTGGAGTGAGTGCTCCCATCGCCCCAGTCTTGACCACTCCTGTCACCATGCTTTTTCTTCTGCTGTGGGTTAGATTCTTTAACCCACAGCCAGAGTGAGCCTCCCTCCCTTAGATTGGTTCTCATCAGATGTTTAAGTCACCGCAATAAAAAACTAAAATCATCCCTACTTGTCTGCTTTTACTATTTACTCTGCTTCCTACCTTTTCCTTTGTAATATAGTCAAACAATTATTTTTCAATCATTCCTATGGCTTAAACATTTTTGTTGCTTAAAATCATCCCTGTTTGCAGATACTACGCTCATATATAAGAGACCCTGGAGACTCCACTAACAAACTTTTAGAACAGCTAAATGCCTTCAATAAAATAGCAGAATATAAAATCAACATACAAAATTCTGAAGCTTTTCTACCTACCAATAATGAATATGCTGGGAAAGCAATCTGGGAGAAAATTCCATTTGGCATAGCCTTTAAGATATCTACAAATAGCTGGGCATGGTGTCACAAGCCTTTAATCCCAGCACTTGGGAGGCAGAGGCAGGTGCATCTTGTGAATTAAAGGCCAGCCTGGTCTACAGAGTGAGTTCCAGGACAGCCAGCACTACATAGAGAGATCCTGTCTCAAAAGAAAAGAAGTTACAAATAAACTTAATCAAGGAAGCGAAATATATCTACAGTGAAAACTTCAGAACATTAAGGAAAGAACGTGAAGAAGACACTAGATGATGGAGAATCATATCATGCTCACGAGACAGCAGAATCAATGTGGTGAAAATTGCCATAATACTGTGTTGTGAAAGCTTATTTTTGGTTATGTATAAAATAATTGCTTTGTGCAGTGTTGGGTGAAGAGCTGCCTAAGTCTTGGCATTTTGTATTGTCCGCAGGTGTTAGATTCATGTGGGGATGTTGATTGCACATGATCTGCACATGCTATCAGTAGAACACCTGAGGAGTTCTGAATCAATAAAAACACCTGACCTCAGATGCTTGGGATTCCACTGTCTGGTATGGTTCCTGTCATGATGGTGGTTCCTTCTGCTGAGGTCTGAAAGGGTTTGCACCAATGAATATGCCTCCTTGTCATCCTTGGCGAGATGCCACAGCAGCTGAACAGCTACAATACTGAAAGTGATTTACAGATTTGATTTAGTCTCCACCAAAATTCCAATGGCATTCTTCACAGAAACAACCAACTCAAGAGGGAGCAATGGGAGCCATAAATGTGTACATATCTGTGAGATATATATATAGAAATGTCATAATTAACTTCATCTCTTTGTAGGATAAATATGAAAAAATAACAAATTAATTAATTAAGAAATTATTTTGTTGTTTAAGCAAAATATTCTTCTCTTGAACAGTCCAAATTTGTTCTCAACACCCTGTTCTTTTGATCTCCTTATCTAAAGATGAAATCCTTCCCTTTCCAGTTGTTCCAACCTAAGATTTTGGGACCTTCCTAACCTCCCTTCAATACCTATGTTGTTAATTCTGTCATCAACATATATCTTGAGACTTGCTACTGTACCTCACTCCACCTTGGTCCAAGTCAGCTTTTCACTCTAGACTGTTTCTCTACCTTGCTGACTTCTTTTTCCTTTTGGCCCTACTCAATGTAAAATCAGTGTTCTTGTAATGACCTCCATAGCCCTGAACAGTCTTCCAACTCTGTCCTGCTGCTTTATCTTATCCAGCAACCACCACACTATCCTTGAACTCTTTCTGGATTAAGCCAGATTGTTCTCAGCTGAGGACTTTTGCAATAGGTGATTTTCTTTTTCTGTTTGGAACATGTTTTCTCATAGCATCTTTGTGTTTCGCTTCCTTGCTTCTTTCTGGTCTCAGTGAGGTCTTCCTTGATAACCTCATTCAAAAGCTATAATTATGATCACGCATCATTCTCCTTACCTTGTTTTATCCAAAAGCACTGGTCATGTAACATGCTGCATGCATCTGTCTGTCTATCTGTCTGTCTGTCTGTCTATCATCTATCTATTGTGCTTCAACTAATCCAAAATCTGGGAAGGTGGGCCCTTTGCTCCTTCCATGTTGGCAGGTCCTAAAACATCACCGACAATGTAGGTGAGGTGCTTAGTAAGCACTTGTTAATGGAACACTGACTGAATGGAGGATATATATTAACTTTCAAGACTTCTGACCTAGTTAGTTGTGACACGATTTTGGATCTAATGGTATTATTTTGTTGATTAACTGATTATAAAGCTTTTAAGTGGCACTATTTTATTCCAATAAGTTTGTAGGGATAACCTTAAAGTATCAGCATTATTTAAACATTCTTGAATTATTGACAGTGGTTTTAATATTGTTCTTTTTTCTTGATTCTGGAAAATATAACATAAAATCTTTGGAAATTCAATATGAGGAATTGTCTGTAAGGAAGAGAAACACTTCTTTAAAAGTTTGTTTTTATTTGTTTGTATGAGTATAGGTGTTTTGCCTGCATGTATATCTGTATACCACATGTGTGTAATGCCTACAGAGACCAGAAAAGAGCATCAGATTCCCTAGAACAGGAGTTAAAGAAGGTTGGGAGCTGCTGGGAATTGAACCCAGGTCCTCTGGAAGAGCAGCTAGTGTTGTTAACTACTGAGCCAGCTCTCCAGCCCCAAGAAAAACATCCAAACCGTGAAATTAAAGGTGACTTATTCTCTAATTTATTTGTGTCTATAATCAAAATGTTTATCTAACTCAATCAAATAATATTTGAAAATGATTATAAAACTAATCTGATTTTTTAAAATGAAGATGTTTGTCATGTTTTGGGTTTCTGTGCATAAATATGTTAGGAGCAAGATAGACATAGGATCAGATTGCAAGCTGTCCAAACTGCCAAGACTATAAAAAAGAATGAGTTCAGAGTCATTAGATCATTCTTTCATTGATAAATAATAATTGAGCATCATCTAGGTACCAGGTTGTGCTGGGCACTGGGGATGTAGCACTTAGCAAGATACAGGCCGGCAGCATCTTTGTACACCTTACATTCTTGTTGTTCCACTAGAGCTTGGTCCATACATCCAATGTAATAATACTAATCCTGAGTTCATTGGACTTATTTACTAGAGAAAAAATACAGAAAATGACAAATAAACCAAAGATAAGCTCATTGTGGATGAGCTAAGTGGAGTGTATATGGGCAGAGCTACAGACAGAGACTAAGGCAGATCAACAAGAGTGTTTCAGGCAGAACAGAGACCAGGAAGATTGAACCAAGGTGGGTAAGGGACAGAGCTCAGTAAAATGATTTGGAAAGGTAGTGGGTACTGAGTACATGGCTTAGGGATGTGTTAAGACCATGGAAAATGTTGTAAGTGCCATGGGAGCGGTGGATATTATACAAGAGGATGCTGTGATCTGATTCTGATGTAAGGTCTTGGTTACTGAATAGGCAGTCACAAACCTGAACCTGAGGTCACAGAACAATCCACATTTTAAGTATGTATTTAGAATATGTCTCTGAATGACTGTGTGGTGTCTGGGAACACTCAGAAAGCAATCTTATAGAATGAGAAGAGGCTAAATCTGAACAAAAACACCCAGGGGACCCCAGACTTTATAAATCTGTCCAAAGAGGAAAGAGCAGCAACACTGATGGGGGGGAATAGCCACCTCAAAGGAGGAGGATGACTGAGGGAATTGTTTTACCCCAAGGATTTTAAGGTATGTTGGTTTGCAGCAAGAAGTAACTGGAGCCCCAGGAGACCTTTCGAATATTTGGGTCATTTATCCCTAGGACAACAGTATTACATCTTTGCTGATATTGGATTCCTCATTTTATTTATAATTGAAAACATGCTAATTTTTAAAACCTGTATATGGAGAGAAAGAAACAAGGGAGAAAAAAGGAGAAGGGTGGAGGGAGAGTGAGAGTGAGAGAGAGTGAGAGAGACTTATTTGAGAAACTGTTGAATGGTTAAGAACTAGAATCTTTACATGGACATAGAGAATGGGTCTGCTATTGTGTGCTAACTCCTCGTATCCGCATTACAGTCACTGTTCTTCCCAACGATGACTTTGATTTATTTTCTCTCTCTTCTTTGATTTAGAATCTAATTTTAGTGTTAAGTGTTGCATAGGTGAAACTGCAGAACAATGATGTAATTGACAGAAAGTTATCAACAGACACAGGAAAGAGATAAAAGCTGTAAAGGGAAAGTCTGAGAAATTTACCTCTAGGAATGTAAGTGTCCAAATCAGACAATGCAACATGCTCCAAGACAAAGGAGAAGGTTTGCAGGTCCTTCCTGTAGGAAACCCCAGGGTTTCCCATGGGGACTTCAGCTGTCAGAGATGTGTCTGCATGGCCTCAGGAAACAGCAGGGTACTGATTCTTTTTCTGATTGTGTAATGTGGGCCAGGATGAGGACGAAGGCAAAAACAGAAAACGTAAGGAGGTCCTCTGAGAAGTGTACGGATCCCAAGCTGGTACCTGACAGTGAGAACTTCCTGAAATCTTACACAGCAGGCTTATTACTTGTGTATTCTAGACCTGTCTCTACTCACACCTTCCTCTGGCTGCTGAATTGCCTGCATGCTGGCTTCCTCATCAGACCCAGGGAACTGATGAAAAGCTAGCACGAGCTGAGTCATAACTTCAGAAACAGTTAAATGGGGTCAATTTCCTAGATACCCCCAGATATATAGACTAGAGTCAGCTTTTCAATTTTCATATTGGGGTTTAATTTAATAATTAAATAATATATGGCCTCTAGATAGAAAGCAGAAGGTTGTCTTTATTTGCAGGGCTCATGGTTTTCACAGATAAACTACACTTGAACGACCTAGTCATTAAGTGAACTACCCTACTGGGTTCATCCTTCCAGGGTCCTGATCATCTGTCTTGTGGGATGTTCTTACTACCTGCTGTTGCTGTTCCCATGATGCCCTGTGAGTGCCTCCCTACCACTGGAAGCCTGATAATTTATTGATAACTTAAAATTTATTTCTGACCATTGGTACACGTAGCTACAAAGTGAATTTTCTACACTAAGTTATAATTATTGTTTACCAAAAGAGTCCCTTCCAAAATGTGGGTTCTAGTATAATCTAGTATAATTCCAAGACCCATAATGATGAAAACATGATTCTAAAACTGCATTGTTCAGCCTTAGATGTGTTTATGAAATAAATTAGTGAGTTACAGTCCAGAAACAACTGTTCCATTGCAAACAATGGTGTGATATAAGTATAAGATGGAGAGATATTAAAAGTAAAATAGAAATAATATTGATATAGTGTTGTTTTAGTTTTCCAGTCTCCCCGGCACGTTCCGCCACAGCCCTATCCCGGCCCAGAGCTGGCTGGGAAGCGGCTGGTTCCCGCCCTGGCCAGAGGCGAGAAAAGGCAAGCCGAGAGCCGTGGGGAAGCCCCGGGGACGTTTCTAACGTGCGTTCCTAGGACCCCGTGGTGCCGCCTGATCCCGCTTGCTGAGAACGAACACGAGAGAACATGAGAGGGAGACGGCATCTGGTGGACCCGAACTCCTACTCGAACTCCTTTATTCCCAGGCTTTTCCCCAAATAAATAACCTCTTCCCATAAGGGCGTGGGGCTTCTCCCCTCCAGCGGGGAAGCCTTAATTAGTATGGCAGGGGGAGGGGCGTACCTGGCCAACCCCCACAATATCCATGGCCTTTGCAGAGACAAAGGCGTATGATTCACCACGAGGTAGGCAGACATTTTGCCAATCTGTTTACTGAGTTAGCAGCTTCCAGGGTTTCAAGAGTAAAGGAGACTCCGAGTGTCCTACCAGCCCCTGGGGAGAGGACAGCTCGTGCTACAACTTCACTCTTTAGCCTGGAAGCCCTACAATATAGTAAACCAAACAAACACACTTAAGCACATGAAAGAACAAGATATGTTATGAGTTTTATGGGATAGTCAGTTTACTTTTTTGTTTTTAAAATGATATTTTTGTTAAATTTTTAGAATAAACACGCACACAATGCACTTTGATCACATTCAGCTCCCATTCTAGCCTATAACACCAGAGCTTACTCAACATACAACATGCCCCAAGATGAAGGTAAAGGCTCTCACATCCCCAGGTTTCCATGGGGACTTCTATCTGTCAGAGATATATCTGCATGACCTCACAGGGCCTTACACAGACTTTCAAGACATTAAGCATATGCTTAGAAAACTCAGTTCTTTCTGTACTGTACATTTGCATATTTTTCTTTTCCAAGTTTTTTTTTACTACTTCGATCCATTTTAATTTGTGAGATTGATAATTCCTATAGAAGGCAGTGACTCATCATGGAATCTGACAATAAAAAGATACTCCTGTGGAGTAACACATTTCATATTTTAAAATTGTGTTATATGTTACTAAAAATGAAAATTTCTCTCCTCTCTATTCCTATTCCTTTGACAAATACAAATCCCCCTTTGCATTTCAAAGGGGCCAAGAACATGACATAATTTAAGTTGTTGAGATATAGGCACGCTGGAGAGAATTAATTGATCTTCAGAAGAAATGTAAACTACTAAGATACACAAAGCTTTGAGTCACCTCTGATCACTAGTGGAAAAATGATGATTGAATTTGCTTTAAGTGATTTGTCTTGCCTATGGACTGCACTGTGTTTTGCAAAACTTTTTTTACATAAATCATATCGTTTTCTTCTTGTGAGTCTATCCTCACATTCTGACCTCAACAACTACCTTAAAAACTCTTCTCAGGCTACTCTTCATTAACTTCAACTAGTGGGAACAAACTGTAAGGGTGATGTAAAGATGCAGTGGTGGTGAGTGTGTATTGAGAGCTGATCATATATTTGGGGTGAAAACTGTGATAGTTTTTTCTTTTGTGATTGTGTGTGTGTGTGTGTGTGTGTGTGTGTGTGTGTGTTCTACAGAAATCCTTTCCTAGCAAAATAACATACAGAAAAATATTTCTAAGTGATTCAAGTTTTGTTGCTTGTATATAGGTTGGCATTAACATTTTTAATGATGTGGAAAATTGATAGGGGACAAAATTTATTATTTTTCAGTCATAGATAACCAGTTGTCCCAGAATATTTCTTTCCCTTTTCTAATTGAAAATGTTTTTTTCACACAACATATTCTGATTTTTATTTCTCCTCCCTTGTCTCCTCCCAAATCTGCCCAATCATTTCAACTCCACAACATTTTTTCTCTCTTTAGAAAACAGGCAGATTAAAAAAAAACCAATAGAACAAAAAACACAAAAAAGAAACATACACACATGCACACATACCACAAAGACACCATAAAAACATAAATTCAAAAAACAAAGTACACAAGCAAAGGACTAAGAAAGTAAAAAATGCCCAAGCAAAGCAATATGAGCAAAAAAATCTCCAAAAATACCATTGAATTTGTTTTGAGTTAGCCATCTACTGCTGGGTGTGGGGCTTGCCCTTTTGTGTGGTTTGTATACCCAGTGGGACTCTGTTATAGAAAATAACTTTTCCTGTGTGAGCTGTTGTCCATTGGAGATAATTTTGGAGTTAGAGATGGGGACTCCTATCCACTTCCCCTCTTAGTGCTGAAACACCACCTGCCTTTGACCTGTGCAGGCCCTGTACATGAATCTCTGTGAATTTATATGTGTGTCAGTCCCATGTGTCTGGAGGGCACAGATTCCTTGGCATATTCACCTCCTCTGCCTCTTACAACCTTTCCACCACCTCTTCTACAGGGTGCCCTGAGCCCCAAGGGAAAGGATTTGATGGAGACATCCCATTTGGAGACATAGGGCTGAGTTGTCCCAAGGTCTCTTACATTCTGCAAAATGTGTCTGTGTGGGTCTCTGTATTTGTTCATATATACTGCAGGAGGAAGTTTATCTGATGATGGCTGAGTAAGACACTGATCTATGGGTATAGTAGAATGTCATTAGGAGTCATTTTATTGCTATGTTCCTTTAGCAAAACAATAGCATTTGGCTTTCCTGTAAGTACATAACCTGTCTGGTCTCAGGTTCTTGGCTACCCAAGAGTGCCAGAGAATGGTTCCATCATGTAGATTGGACCTTAAATCCAATTCGATATTGGTTTTTTACACCCACCAGCTTTGTGCCACTATTGCACCGGCATCATGGAGGCAGGCCACCACTGTACATCACAGGGTATATAACTGTTAATCTTCTCCTTGATAGCAGGCATAATACCTTCCAGTGCCCTGAACACTAGTCAGTAGGGGTAAGGGCTCTAATTAGGCACCAACTCTACTTCCCCATGATCAATGAGATATGTGTTTTGTTTTGTTTTGTTTTGTTTTCCAGTAATAAGATCTTACCTTCAGTTTGTAGGGAACAACCAATAGTATTGGCAATAGCCTGTGTTGTTTCAGGGTTTCCTTGGTGCTCCTTTGACCAACAGCTCAATTAGATGTGGCCCATTGCAGGCACTGGGGGTTTCTCTTGGTGGAAAGAAATGCTTAGTTTGGGGCTTTGTCTCCCCTGTTATTTGGTGACTCCATTTAGATTTTATATGCATGTATATATACATGCTTCTATTGTAGTGGGTTTCCATTTGACCTTTCAAATGGCCCTTAGTGTTAGCTTTCCCTTCCTGTATTCCTTCCCTTCTCCATCTCTTCTCTTCCTCTCTCTGATTTATCCTCCCATTATGGTCTCTCTCTGTCTCTCCATAACTATATATTATATTTCCCCATCCTTGAGAGAGTCTTCCCTAACCCTAGCTCCTTATTCTATATTTAACCTCTGTGGTTATATGAATTATAGCATAGCTATCAAAGGTTTAAAAGCTATAATCCATATATAAGGGAATACATACCATGTTTCTTTTTTGGGTTTTTATTTGGGGGGGGGGTCTGCGTTACCTTACTCAGGATGATTTTTTCTAGCTCTGTCCATTACCTGTGAATTAAATGATTTCATGTTTAACAGAGAAATAATATTCCATTGTGTAAATGTATCACATATCATGGTATCCTTTCATCAGCTGATGGACATCTAGGGTCTTTACAATTTCTGAATATCATGAGTAGAGCAACAATGAACACAGATGAGCAAATATCTCTGTAGTAGGATGTAGATTCCTTAGGGTATCATTCAAGAGTGCTATAGCTGGACCTTCAGGTAAATCCGTTCCCAGCTCCTTGAGGAACCAATGCACTGGCTTCCATGTGGCTGTAGAAAATTGCACTCCCACAAGAAATGAATAATGCTCCCCCTTCCCCACACCCTTGCCAGTAGGAGGGGTCTCATTGATCTTGGCCAGTCTGACTGGTATAAGATGAAATATCAAAGTAGTATTGACTTGCATTTCCCGAACGGCTAAGGATGTTGAACATTTATTTAAGTGTTTCCCAACCATTTGTGTTTCATCTTTGGAGACCTCTCTGTTTAGTTCTGTACCCCATTTTTAATGGGTTATTTGTTTTCTTGATGTCAAGTTTTTTTCTAATTTTTATATATTTTAGATATTAACCTTCTATTGGATATGTGATTAGTAAAAATCTTTTACTGTATGCTGCCACTTTTTCCAAATAATCTTTTGCTGTATAGAAGCTTTTTAATTTCATGATGTCCAGCTTGTCAATTGTTGGTCTTAGTGAGTGTGCTATGAGTGTCCTGTTCAGAAAGTCTTTTCTCATGCCAATGAGTTCAAGACTATCCCCTACTTTTTTTTTCTTTTATTGGATTCAGGGTAATTGGTTTTATGTTGACTTTCTTGATCCATTTGGAGTTGAGTTTTGTGCAGGGTGACAGACATAGACCTAGTTTCCATCTTCCTCATGCAGATATCCAGCTTGACAAGTACCGTTTGTTGGAAATACATTTCCAATGTATTTCTGGATTTTTTTGGTCAAAAATCAGGTGTCCATAAGTGTGTGAACTTACATCTGAGTCTTCAATTTGATTCAACTGATCAACTTATCTGTTTTTATGCTAATACCACACTATTTTTTATTATGATACCTCTGTAGTATAACTTGAGATGGAGAAGGATAATGCCTCCAGCAGTTATTCTATTTTCAGGGTTGTTTTAGATACTCTGTTTTTTGTTCATTTGGTTGGTTAATTGGTGTTGTGTTGTGTTGTGTTTTTTGGTGTGTGTGTGTGTGTGTGTGTGTGTGCACGTGCGTGCTTCCCTATAAAGCCTAAAATTGTCCTTTTCAATTTCCTTGAAGAATAGTGTTGGAATTTTCATGGGAACTGAGCTGAACCTGTTGATTGCTTTTGGAAGGATGACTACTTTCACTATATTAATTCTGCCAATCCACAAGCATGGGAGTTTTTCCCATCTTCTGATATCTTCTTTAATTTCATTCTTCAATGTTATAAAGTTGTTATTATAACAAGTCATTCAATTATTTTGTTATAATTACCCCAGAATATGTTTTTAAGGCTATGTTAAAATATGTTCCCCTTATTTCTTTCTTAATCTTTTTTGTCATTTGTGTATAGGAGGTGCGTGCATGTTAATGTTGTACCCTGCTACTTTGCTAAAAAGTCTTTATCTTCTGCATAAGTTTCCTGGAAGAGTTTTTAGGGTCATTTATGTATGCTATTGTATCATCTGCAAATTAATATACTTTGACTTATTCCTTTGCTATTTGTATCCTCTTGATCTCCTTCAGTTGACTTATTGCTCTAGCTAAGACTTAAAGTACTATGTAGAATATATGGGGAGAGTGGACAACCTTGATTTGCTCCTAATTTTATTGAAAATGCTTTGAGTTTATCTACATTTAGGTTGATGTTAACTGTGGACTTATTGTTGATTGTTTTTATTATGTTGAGGTATGTCCCTTGTATCCTTAATCTCTCCAGGATTTTTACCATGAAGATGGTGCATTTTGTCAGAGGCTTTTTCTGTATCTAATCATGTGGTTTTTATGTAGTGGATTACCTTTATCAATTTAGGTATATTAAACCATCCCTGCATCTCTGAGATGATGTCTACTTGATCATGATGGATAATCTTTTTGATGTGTTCTTGGATTTGGTTTGCAAGTATTTTATTTATAATTTTTTCATCTATATTCATAAGAGAAACCAACCTGTAATTTTCTTTTTTGTTGGGTCTTTGTGTGCTTTAGATATTGGGGTAATTGTGTCCTCATTAAAAAAAAAAACAACTCAGTTAATGTTCCTTCTGTTTCCATTTTGCAGAAAAATTTAAGGAGTATTGGTATTAATTCTTCTGTGAAGGTCTGTAAAATTCTATACTAAATCCATTTGGCCCTGGGCTTTTTTTTCTCAGTTGGGAGACTATTAATTACTGTTTCTATTTTACTAGGGGTTATAGATCTACTTAAATTGCTTATCTGATCTTTATTTAACTTTAGTAGGTCATATATATCAAGAAATTTATCTTTTCCTTTTTGTTGTTGTTTGGATTTTTGTTGCTGTTGTAGTTTTGTCTTGTTTTTTTGAGACAGGGTTTCTCTGTTGCAACTCTGGTTGTCCTGAAATTCACTCTGTAGACCAGACTGGCCTTGAACTCACAGAAATCCACTTGTCTCTGCCTCCCAAGTGCTGGGATTAAAGGTGTTGGCCACCACCATCTAGATATCTATTTCTTTTAGTTATAGATAGTACTGCAGTTTGGTGGAGTACTGCTTTTTAAAGTACGTCCTTTTAATTCTCTGGATTTCTTCAGTGTCTGTTATAATGCCCACCTTTTGTTAATTTGGGCATTCTTTCTGTGTCTTTTAGTTAATTTGACTAATGGTTTATCAACCTTATTTGTTTTTTCAAAGAACCCTCTCTTTTGTTTCATTGATTCTTTGTACTCTTTTTACTATTGTTTCTATTTTATTGATTTCAGCCCCAGGCTTGATTATCTCTTGCCATCTATACCTTTTGGGTGCTATTTTCTCTTTATTTTTCTTAGGGCTGTCAGGTGTACTGTTAAGTTGCTAATATGAGATCTCTTCAATTTTTTATGTTAAGTACTTGCTGCTTGCCTCACAGAATCACATTCATTGTGTCTCATAGTGTGGATATGTGTTGTGTTTTCAATTTTATTAATTAATCCAAAAAATTAGTTTCCTCCCTAATTTTTGTATTGACCCATTTTTTATTTAGTAGTGAGTTATCCAATTTGCATGAGTTTGCAAGCCTTCTGTCTCTTCTGTTGTTGATATCCGGCTTTAATCTGTGGTGATCAGTTATCATGCAGGGTGTTATTTTAGTTTTCCTGTATCTATTGAGACTTGCTTTGTCTCCAAGTGTGTGGACAAGTGTGAAGAAGTTCCATGAGTGGCTGAGAAGAAAGTATATTCCTTAGTGTTTGTGTGGTATATTCTATAGAAGTCTGCTAGGTCCATTTGATATGTGACATTATTAACTCCAGCATTTCTCTATTTCATTTTTGTCTGATGACCTGTCTATTGGTTAGAGTGGGGTATTGAAGTCATTTAATATCAAAGTGTGAGGGTCAAAATGTGACTTTAACAGCAGTAGTTTGTTTTCTTTTGTTTTTGTTTTCTTTTTTTTCTTTTATGAACTTGGGTGCTCTTGTGTTAAATAATGTTTAAAATTGCACTATCTTCTTGGTGAATTTTTCCCTTGATTAGTATGTATTATCCTTCCCTATAGCTTCTGAGTAGTTTTGGTTTGCAGTCTATTTTGCCAGATATGAAAATGGCTACACCTGCTTGTTTGTTGGATTTGTTTTCTATCCTTTTAGCCTGATGCTGCCCTGGGCAGTAAAGTGTGTTTAGGTGCAGCAGAAACATAAACCTGTTTTCTACATCACTATGTTAGCCTGTGGTTTGGGGTTTTTTGTTGTTGCTGTTGCTGTTGTTGTTGTTATTGTTTGGTTGGTTTTTTGTTTGTTGTTTGTTTGTTTTAACAATTGAGTCAAATTGAGTGTTGAGTTATCAATGAGCAGCATTTATTGATTCCTGTTCTTTGGTTATTATGATGTGGTTTTTTTCCCCCTTCTTTGATTTGCTCATCTGGGATTGTTTATCCCTTGTGTTTTCTTGGGTATAGTTAAGCTTTTCAGATTCAAGTTTTTCTTCTAGTGCCTTCTGTAGAGCTGGATTGGTAAATAGGTATCGCTTAAATTTGGTTTTATTGTGGAATGTTTTTTGTTCTCCATTGACGGGGATTGAAATTTTTGCTGGGTATAGTCTAGGCTGGCGTTTGTGGTCTCTTAGAGTCTGTGGTGCATCTATCCAGGGCCTCCGGCTTTCAGAGTCTCCATTGAGAGTTCCAGTGTTAGTCCAATGAGTCTGCCTTTATATGTGACTTGGACTTTTCTCTTGCAGATTTTACTATTCTTTTTTTGTTCTATATAGTTAATGTGTTGATTATTATGTGTTGTGGAGACTTTCTTTTCTGGCCCTGTCTATTTGATATTCTGTAAACTTCCTGTACTTTGATAGGCATCTCCTTCTTTAGGTTAGGGACATTTTCTTCTATGATTTTATTGAAAATATTTTCTATGCCTCTGACCTAGGTTTCTTCTTTTCCCCCTATTCCTGTTACTCATAGATTTGGGCTTTTCACAGTTTCTCAGGTTTCTGGAATGTTTTGTACCTGGATTTTTTTTTTTCTTTTTCTCTTTCTTTTTTTAGATTTAACATTTTCTTTGACTGTGGTATCCATTTCTTCTACTTTGTCTTCAATGGCTCTGGTTCTCCCTTCCCTGTTTTGTATTCTGTTGGAAGGCTAATCTCTGAGGTTTTTGTCTGACTTCCTAAATTTTCCATTTCCAGTTTTATCTCAGTATGGGTTTTCTTTAGTGATTCTATTTCTATTTTCATGTCTTGAACTGTTTCCATCATTTCATTCCACTGTTTGCTTCTGTTTTCACAGACTTACTTAAGGGATTTATTTATGTCCTTTTTAAGGTCATTGACCATATTCATAATTGCTATTTTGAAGTCTGTATCTTGTGCTTTGGCTGTATTTCTCAGAGCCTACTACAATAGGGTGCTGGGTTCTGGTGGAGGCACGCTGTCTTAGCTGTTAATGACTGTGTTTTTGTGCTGATGTCTAGGCATCTGGGGTTGAGATGACTGGGGTGATTCTGAATGTTGGTATCTGGCCTTGTCTTTATTGGGTGGTGTTCCCTTCTTTGGTTATTATTGCCCTCTCTCAGTTTTAGGAAAGTATGTTGACTGTGGGCGTGCTTCTGCAAGTCAGCCACTGTCACAGAGGAATAGAGGTGAGAGAAAAGGCTGAGAGGGACTTCCAGAAAGAGGTAGGGAGGGATCCTGTTCCTTCCTAGAGGCAGAATGTCCAAGGAGTTGGAGGTGTGGTGGAAAGAGGGGATCCTGCAAGTAGGTTGTAGTTGAGCAAAAAATTATCTGGATAGACAGAGGTGAAAGGGCCAGGAGGACCTTGGGTCTGAACTAAGAGTTGGAGTCTCCAGTGAATGGAGTTGAGGTGGGAGGAGGGACAGCTGTAAGCAGGCTGTTCTTGGCTCAGGGTGAGAACAGTGAAACACCCACCTGAGTTCCTGCCAGATGTGGCCACTGGAGGTCCTGGTGAGAAAGTGATTCTAGGTATCAGGGCCTGCTGTGAAGGAATAGGGGTGGGGCAGAAGGGGAGGCTGAGAGGGTGCACTAGAAAGATGGGAGCTGGGTCTACACCTAGGTTTGGCCGTCCCCAGAAATGGGGGTAAGGTGAGAGGACAGGCCCCTGCAAGCAGGCTGCTGCAGGGGTGATGATAAGACTCAAAGGATTATACTGTAGGGCAGGAAGAGAGGGAAAATCACCTACCTGCGTCCCTGCCCGATGTAGCCACTGGGAGCTCCGGAAAGATACTGTTTCTAGATATAGGCAGCTGACACAAAGAAATGGTAAGGCAGGGAAGCTGAGTCTAAGGGTTTGGAGGAGGAATCCCTGGTAATGGAGGTGGGGTGGGAGGGCAGGTCCCTAAGAACTGACTGCTATGGCACTGGGCATGAGACTGGAGAGCTTGTCCCTGAGGACAGGAAGGAGAACGAAGCTTACCTACCTGATTCCCAGCCTGGTGTGGCCGCGGGAGTGTCCCAGATGGAAAGTGTTTCTAGGTATTGGTGGCTGGCACAGGGATGGGGATGGGCTAGAAGTGGGGCGCTGAGAGGGCCCAAGGAAAGCTGGGTCTGCTGCAGAGTTTGTCGGAGTCCCCCCGAAGCAAAGATGGAGTGGGAGGACAGGCCCTGCAAGCAGTGCTACAGTGATGGGGGTGAGACCAGAGAGATTGTAATGGAGTTACGTGTTAATGGTGGGCGATGGTAAGGACAGTGAAGATTGCCCACCTGAGTCCCAGCCCACGTGACCGCTCCAGGATAATTATTTCGTTATTCATATAGCTAGTCTCGAGACTATAACTCCTGTGTGTCATGTTTTTCTGTGGGAATAGGACCGTGTGTAATGGACCTCTGTTCCACTAGAGTGTTCCTTTTCAACGTGGTAGATTTATAAGAAGCTTGAATATTGTAGGGTTAGTTTGTCCATCTTTTAAAATTTTTTTCCAGAATGTTTTTAAACGTCTCATATAAAATATCCTTGTTTAATTCACTATGATGTTTTCCTTAAATTTTATCTTAAAATCCTGTTATAAAAATAAATGAGTAATCTGTTTTAGAAGTTGTATTTCACAGCGTAGCATAGGTTTTATTGCATCTTTCTATACTGAAAATTACACCCTGGGTAATGTTTATTTTATCTCTTCTTTTCCAATTCTCATTCTTCTTAATTATTTCTTTGATTTAATGTATTGCCTAAAATGTCTGCAGGGGTACTAATTAGCTATCTTAGTAGGAATTCTCGACTACATTTAAAGAGAATGTTTTTAAGGTTTTATCATTAAATGTGAGACTTGCTATGGGATTTTGCTAAAAGTCTTTTTCTCAGGCTATCAGCAGAATTGGCTGCAATCCTTTGACAAATGTAAAACAGCGGGGTTATTGGAACAAACCACAGTCCTCACATGCAATTGTTCCCCGAACTGCAATTGATATTCATCATCTCACTCTTGAGTAACACATTCCAGAGTCCATTCATTCTTAGTCAGTGGCTAAGCTGCTCACTTGTTTGCTCATTTGGTCAATAGCTCACATCAGCATCCCTCAGAGCTCTGAAATTTTGTATAATTTTATTTTTAACACCTGCTGGATCAGGGTTGCAGAAATATCTCATTTAATGTTACTACCAAGCACAGAAACATAATGGCAACCCTCCACCTGTAGGGAATTCCCTGGTATCTAAATAGCCTCCTTTTTGCCCAGATGACATAACATCAATCCTAGGACTCAAAATTAATAGCTATCACCTTTACCAGCATCCTTTCTTTGCCTGTAGGCTCTCTGGAGTGCTTGAGGGACCCATGTGACCACAGCTCATAGAGTTACCATAGTTTCAACATCCAAAAGATGTGACTGCATCCACTGGTAGGAACCTACACTCTGGGAATCAGAATCACTAGCAGATCAGATGGTTCAGGAGAGAAGTAGCACACATTCTCCAAGTGAATAAAACCTCCAAACATCTATTCTCACTTGCATTCCTTATTCTCCGGATTCTTCTGAGCACACATCACCAGATCCTGAACTTCTATGAGTTCACATCCTCTTTCCTACCAAAGCAGAGGTTTATTCCCTTCTAGGCTGTGGTGCAGCCTGTTATGGGTGAAGTAAGAGGAAGAGAAGTATCCACTGAAATGGACAAACTTTGTCACATGGAGTGCTTGCCTTAGGTGAAACACTTTTTTGAATTTCCAGCTGAGGTGAGATTATTCCCCAGCTGCTATGTGTCACAGTATGAAGAATAAAAAATACTGTTGATATTCAAGATCTTCAGAGTTTTCTATTTCCAGGTTCCAGGCCCATTCACATTCTATTAGGGCCTTGGTTTAGAAAAGAGAAATCTCTCAGAGATGTCTGGAGCTCTACTTTTAAAATGATAAATCCCATACCAAATTCTTGACAGTCTGTCCAAAGCTTGAGTAAACCAAAGCCCACCAACTCCATAATTCAGATGACTTTCATTCCTATATACTGGTCAGGTAAAGAAGCCAACAAGTTCATTCTGCACGTACCCCATTTCCATCTGCTGTAGTTGAGGTCAAGGATGGCAGTCCCTGACCCATCACTAACATTAGTCCCATCACTAACTCCACAGTCCCATCTATGACCTGCTTTCTGTAGCAAATCTCAACACCAAGTCTCTTGACTTGGCTATTTCTAGAAAGTGGAACTTCTGATTCATGATTGCATTTAGGAACTAGTCGCTGAGACGTGATTCTATGAAGCTGGCCTGAAGTTTCAGAGGAAAAAAAAGGCAATGGCAAATGAAAAGTTTATTATTGGATTGTTACTGCTGTGGACGACTGGGGTGAGGCCTCCCTTTCACTCCTGCCTTGAGAATGCAACTTGATTTGCATCATTGGGGATTGGGCAAGAAGCATTTATCTCCTAATGCCCACACCCTGTTGCCCAAAGATGGCTGACTCTGTATCTACACAATTCTGTAAACAAATAGTCCCTTAAACCACGTACTAGGCACTGTACCTATCTCATCCTTATCCCAGCCTCCAAAGCTATAAATATATGGGGTTCAATATCTATACAGCCGATTCTAATGTTTTGTTAATAATACATCAGTACATTCATGATATGAGATTATCAACCTCTAAATATTAAAATGCATAATATGCTTTCTGGTTCTGAGATAATAAATAAATAGCTTGTTCATAGGGATGAAATGGCAGATCTCAAATCAGGTAGGCCCTGACCCAGAGCCTCTGGATATTAAGAATATGCAATGCAAGAACATTCATATTCTCTATGAGAGTGGGAAATGAGAGTTGGAGAAGATTGTGAGCTGCTGTTGGAGTTTCAGTATGGGATGTGGTTTTGTTTCCAAGTGATCAGTGTACAGTAGTCGCATCCATAGAGTAGATGTTGGCTCTGTTTAATGAAAAGTAAAACTAGGAATGATATGTGACACCTCTGAAGATGGCATTGGGTATGCATGTGGTCCAGTAAAGACTAAGAGAAAGCTTACCACCAACACTGTAGCTCTCCCTGAATGGCAAATTTTTGAAGCACAACAAAAGATGCATCCTCTCTGAGACAATTAAGATGTGTCTGGAAAGAACAAGACCACAAGTCATGTGCTCTGTGTGAAGCCCAGCCATTGCATTTTTACTTTCTTCTAACAGCTTGGCTTTTATTCTTTCTTGATGGGGATACAGTTTGCTTGTGCAATCCTGCACATCTTTTCCCTCTTTCCCATTTTTTTCTTTATTGCAAATTGACTTCCACCACACTCGATTTTCCAAGTGTGGAACCTACCTCTCTTTTCTATACTTTTCCTTTTGTGCACTAGTATGCTCATGAGGAAGAAGTAAGAAAAGCTGTTGCTAGAGAGAATGGCAATGCTGCCCTGTTCTTCTCTGCTGGCCCAACCTCTAGGGAGACAGGGTGCTTAGGGGGAGTCATGGACAAGGGAAGACAAGCATGAGTAGAGGTTCACACAGGGAGGTGTCACACATCATCAAACAAATGCTGGAACTGCATGGGTCACACTGACGAAGATACAACTAGACAAGCGTCAGAGGTACATATAAACACTGTAGATGAAGAATCAATACTACGGTTTTCCCATTGGTTCTTTATTGTGCATCTTAATGGCTTAGACTAACTTTTTCTTCATCATGAAAGTCAGACACATGTAAAATACTCACTTATTAAGGAAAAACAATGATAATAGCAAATATGGTCTGTGTGTAATAGATGCCAATTACCAAGACAAATAGCAAGACCCTTATATTCTGTTCTCCATATGAACACCTTAGGGCATAATGTTCATTCCTTTGTCAAGAATAATGGGTTATTCAAGGGATGAACTATGCAAATACCTAAGCATATCTAATAGCTTTAATTAAATTCTACTGTCTGAAGAAGCTGGGATGTGAGCTTGGTAAAAAGAATTTTTCAATATTCTGAGTTGCCATTAAGAAATCTGCACCTGTGACTCTGGCATGATTATAAATTAGAGGTTGGGAAAGTTTCTATAGAGTGCTAGGCAATAATTATTTGTGGCTTTGCTGGCCATTTTATCTCTTGCAACTTGTCAACTCGACAGCCGCAGTGTTGCAAAACTGTCGCAGACAATACAGAAACAAATAAATGTGGCCACATGCAGCAAGATTTTATGTGTGCAAACAAGAGGCTGGCAGGATTCGGCCGTAAGCTGCATGTGTTACCCTTGTTCCGATGTTTGCCGCGATGTTGTCATGCACAGAACTCCTAAATCTCTGTTCTTTTCTTTGTTTCTTTTTTTCCTTCTGCAGAGCAGGGGATTTTCAGTTTTCACGGCAAGGATCTATCTGTAATGCTTGTATGAAAGAAAACACAGTCTCAGTTAATTTATGTCAACTCCATCACAACCCGCCCCTGTTCCAGGTCCACATCAGGAGCTCAGATGTTTAGAGTGACAACTTGTGCTTTAAGCTAACCTTATATTTGAAAAACATTGAGAAAGAGTGCGTGCCCAGATCTCTCCACTTTTTCTTTCCTGGGTCAGAACACTGGCTATTAGTTCACTGAACGACATTTGATTTCATTCACTCAGAACTGGCAAAGTGCTAACAGTCAACTGGAGTGAGTTGTTTGACCCAGAGGAAATAACCAGGTCGTGGATGGGTGTAGGTGTGGCCACAGCCATGACACACATGTGTGGATCAGAGGACAGCTTCTTGAGAGTCAGTTCTTGGGTTGTCAGGCATGGCAGCAAGTGCCCTGACCCACTGAGCCATCTTACCAGATCCTGACTGAACATTCACACACTATTTTGGAGTTATCCCTTTCTCTAGAGAGGTAAGATTCTGTTTTTGTTGTTGTTTTCAGTTTCCCTATGTGGACCCAGATGGCCTGGGACTTGCTGTGTTGTCCACATTGGCCTTAAAGACATAGCAGTGCTCTTGCTGCTGCCTCGTGAACCACTGCTGTGGTTGGGCCAGGACTCCACTTTAGTACTGAAGAGCCCAGCACAGAGTTAATGTGCTGTTTAGAATTTGCTTTAAGTCTTCCATTTTGTTATCTTTTTTTTTTTTTTTTTTTACTTTTCCTCCTCTTAGTTTAACATTTGCTACTGCTTACGCTAAAGAAATCTTCAAAGTTGAAGGTACAAGTGCTTCTTGACTTACAAGAAGTCACATCTCAATTAACCCATTAAAGATAAAAACCTCTGAAATCGAGAGTGCTTTCAAGATACTTGATTACCAGGTATCATGGGTCAGCCTCATGTAACTTTGATCAGTCTCAGCGTACTTTCAGTAACCTACTATGAGGCAAAACCATCTAACCCCAAATGTTTTCACGTTGAAAGAGCAAGGCTCTCATACAATCTCTGGTCACGCTGAGGGTGAAAAGCAGAGTGATTGTAGAGATGCACTCTCATACTCTTACAAAATCAAACAATTAGAGGTTGAAATATCCTAAGCCACTGTCTGTAATCGTTTAGAAGGTTAGCTCTTGGTAGGAATATTCATTAAATGTGTTGATTGACTTGATTATACACTCATCCATGGACTTCTATGTTAACAAAGGCCTATGACAACTGGACTGTCAAAACACAAGTGACACCTTGTCTGCCTTTCAGAAATTTACAGTTTCCAATCAGCAAGGTGAACATGACATCAGCAGAAACTTCCAGCTGTACCTGATCTTCCAATGTGGGAGCAATAGTAACAGTGTTACCTACAATAAATAGTAGAATGGGTTTAATTCTCACCACTAAAGCTAGACTTCTAGACTTCATGATTCACTAACTAGTGAACCCATTCAGCACTGTGACAATTTACTGGTTTCATCCATCTTTTTAGCTTGTGTGGTTTGGTGTAGTGTACATTATATTAGTAAATTGTTGTACGTTGTTTGAGCTCACTGAGAAGAGAAGCTGGTTCTGGAAGCAGAGTTTACCCCCACCCCATTGTGCACCTAGGCATGGATATGGTCCCTTATCTGAGTATGGGCTGACCCCTCCAACTCTGTGACAGGGAGAGAAAAAACAGCAACAGCTGCAGCTGGTAAAAACATTGTGCTCTTGAGAACATCTGGAAGGAAAATTATTTCTGAAGCTTCTTTTGCTTATCCCATAATATTAAAGTGGCTGCAGTGGGCAAGAAAAGATGGAAGTTCAGCCATGGGAAACTTGTCTGAGACAAAAATTTCAATCAAGTACTCTAGAAGACTGCCTCGATGTCCCCAGTCAGTTTCAGCCAGATGCTTGTGAGCTGCTGATGAATGTTGTAACCTTTCAGCTGTGATTTGTTCTTTTACTTGGAAACTTCGTCTGAGGGGACTCTCTGCTTTGTCCAGGACCATTGGGAATGTCACATGACCGCTTCTATGGGCTTCTGCAGTCGGTTTCTCTCTCTCTCTCTCTCTCTCTCTCTCACACACACACACACACCACACACACATACACACACATGTCAGTCAGTCTGTTTAGTATAGATAGATATATGATATGTATGTATGTATATATATATATGCGTGTGTGTATATATGTATATATATCATATAGATATATATCATCTATCAATTGATCAAACAATTGATATATATTCTTTTACTTTGCCTTGCTATATATTCAGAAAGCTCATTCATTCAAAGCTGTAAGTATGGCTACTGTAGATCATTCTCTCAGTATACAGTTCATACGATCTACTGTAGAGCCAGCTTGGCAGTCCCTCTGTGAACTTTTCAATAATCAACTGGGCCGTTCCTTGCTTCTCACTGTCTGGCTCTGCCAACCCCCACTGACTCTGTGTATCTTGCTGGGCTTCTCTCCACACACTCAACTGAGCTGTTCTTCATATTTATTAATGTCCAGTAGACACTGGGAGCCAGGAACTGTGAGAAATTGTGCCCAAGAAGGGACCTCTGGCTGGTAGTTGGGTATCTATCATGATATTGAGATATTAATACTGTGAAGTGAGAGGTTCTGGATCTAACTGCTTGGCTTGGACCTGGCTTTCACCGAGTCTGCATAATCTCAGGCAAGTTACTCAACATCTCTGCCTTAGATTCATCTATTTTAAAAAATGACAATGAAAATCCTCCTATTGCTGAAGAATGCACTGAGAATCAAATGAACCAACTGATGCAAGGTACTAGTACTTAGAACAGAACCTGGCACATGAGGACCAGTACACAGATGCTGCTTGCTCTTGGCTGTTGTATCCCTTGATCCCTAGAGAGAAAAGCCATGACCCACAGTCTCAGGACCTCTAGTGCTATTCCCTTAGGGATCACACGGTCACATTGTATCACAGAATTATACTGGACACCTGTTGCTGTCTTTAGTCATGGTGATATGAAGAAAATGAAGGCACATTGCTTTTAAGTGAATGTACTTTGGAAAGCATCTTAAGAGATGCTTCTATTTTGTGTCTATTTTACAGCTGCTGCTGAGGTTGACAGACTTGTTTCAAGTCAGGTACTTCAGGTACTTCAAGTACTTCAAAAATGGCCTAACTTGTACTCACCCCAAATTTACAAGGCCCCAAGACACCAGACCACTGAGTGAAATGACACTGGACACCTTGTCTCACTTTGTCATGTGTTCCCACAGCAAGGCCACCTGCTACAGCCAATATCTCTCAGATATTTGTCCCATATATTTTGTAGTAGTATTTACAGCAGGGTATTTTGTTACTCCTATTTCTCTATGTTCTAGCTTCTAGTTTCAAGACTCAAAGGACAAAGGAGCAGTATTGGCTGGCGGGAAATGTAGGACTGATGATGTCTCCCTTTAGAATGATTTTAACTTGGGGAATGCTGAGGGACTGTTGTGGAAGTTTATTTTTAGTTATATATAAAATAATTGCTTTATGCACTGTTGGGTGAGGGTGCTGCAGGTCTTGGCATTTTGTACTGTCTGCAGGTGTTAGATTTCTGTGGGGGTTGTTTGATGCTAATGATCTGCATATGCTATCAGTAGAACACCTGAAGAGTTCTGAATCAATAAAAACACTGGAGGTCAGAAGCTCGAGGTTCCGCCAACCTGTATGGTACTTGCCATGACAATTGTTCCCTCTGCTGAGGTCTGGCAGAGTTTGTGCATATGAATGTGCCCCCTTGTCATCTTTGCTGAGTCACCACAGCAGCATACTGATACAAGAGACTGTACAAGCACATGTAGAAAGGAGGGGAAAGTGGGAGCCCAATTTGGGCTGCAGTTGGGTCTCCTTTTTATCTGTAGTGAAACTTTTACTTGATTTGGATCTTGAGATGTAGAAGGGTCCAGCAAACATCGTGCTGTGGTGGCTATATTTAGGAAGTTTTAATAGGATAGCCTGCCTCCGTCAGATCCCTGGGGTCCCACTGGGGAATACACACCAGTGATTAGCAAGTCCAGGCACCGTGATTGCTCCACTTGCCAGCAATTGCAATAGGAAGACTTCTTTCATCTCCAAACTGATTTCTAGGTCAAACCCACAGCAAATTCAGATGTCTGGCTTATTGTTTAAGTGGAGGCTGTTTCTTATGGACTTATTTTGCAAGCCTTGTTCTCAGCAACTTCCTGAAGACCACTGCATGACACAGCCTCAGGTCTAGTGGAGCCGGCAGTGAGTGTTTTTGATATGTAACACCTGTGCTGCTTCTACTGTTACTGATTTTCTTTTTTTATATCATATCCTTCCTTCTTGTCTTCCTGCCTTTTATTTCTAATAAAAACAAAGGGAGGAAACAGCTGTGAAGGTGTTTTAAAAGTTGAAAGCACTTTGCAAGCATAAAAGTGCTTTGCACCATATGTCTTGGTGTCTGTTGTGCGCTCTGAAGGGCGATGGGAAGGCTATTTGCTCAGTACCTGTCATGCATGCACCAGGCAAAATATTAAGTCTCTTGATTGTTGGCTATTTTATACTTGTATTCTTTTAATTCTCATATCGACCCTGGAAAGACCTTTTTCTTGACACTGAGCCTTGGAACGTTATATAACTCCCACCTCAAGTTCCACAGCTACAGGTAGAAAGTCTGAATTGGAATCTATCCTCTGAAATCATTGCTCCTCACACTCTACCTTCTTTCCTCTCTGTGGCCAACAGTGGTAAGTAGCACAGACCTCCGATCTGAAGCTGCTGCTTCAGTCATAACTCCCACTTTGACCTCGCCAGGTCCTTCCTCCAGGAGGACTCCACCAGGGAGGCTTCTGCTGCACCGCAGGAGCCCTTGGTTGGTAGTCTGGATGCTGCTGGGAAATTTATATTCTGTTTATTTTCTCAAAAAAACTGGTATTTAGAAACAGGAAGTTTGTCACCTGAAGGCATTAGAATCTCCCAGTCTTATACGAATCAATGCAAACTATCGGCTTTGGAGCCCAGGAGGGATGATTTAACATAGATCTAATTTGTACTTCTCAGAAGAGAGAGTGCATATAAATGCCCACTGCCAGCCATGAGACGTGGCAAGCCAGCATCTCCATCCCATCCTCCTTTCGTCTCACTTTCCTGCCAAATCAGAGGCGAGTTGTAAAACAGCATCTATGTCCTTTTCTCGTTATAATTCCTGCCTCACACTGGAGCTGTCTCTAGGAAGGCATCTGAGTTCCAGTTTTATGTCTTATCATCCACAACAAAGGCCAAACAATGCTATCACAACAGACTGCTTACCATAATGCCCCATTTGTGCTCCTTGAAAAGACTGCGATATATTCTCTCCTCCATCGGCTGCCTTAGGGGTATCCCCGCGCTTACCAGGAAGATGTGAGACACACCATCCCATATCATATAGATGACCATCCTTCCATGTACACTGTACTGTTGGTGGAGCAGCCTCAGTTGTGCATCTTATTGTCAGCAGGGACACTGCAGCCACTTCTACAACAAGAAGGCATGCCATCTCACAGCAGATGGAGAAGGACTTCCTTGTAAAGGAAGTCCTTCTCCTGGGAATGCTCTGCTCTCAAGTGGCCTTGCTTCAGCTCTGTGTCTTGTCATCTATTGTATGGGCAAAGCAACTATTCCTCCAAAGCTCATCTTTTACTGTGTAATGTCCCTGTTTGAGTACCAAACGTTGCGTGACTTTTTCTATAGAGATAGGACACACTTTAGTCATTCCGGATGCATCACCCACAATGTGCAAAAGAAATGATTTCACCCAAGGTTTGCCTGGTACACCAAAGGCTTAACTGGGGTTACTTACAGAAAGTGTGGATGAAAGATTACCAACAAGAATGAGGATAACTCAAAAACAGCTGTACCACCAAAGAAGAATCTTTCTACCAGCCATTGTTAACTGCTCATGGGACCACTGGGAGGGGCCATGCCTTGTGGGCCTCACTTGCAGGCTCATGAGCTGCTTGGACATTGCCCAGTGAACTCTCTGATCATCCATGATTGGATGTTTGTGGGCTCAGGCTTTTGAGAGTCTCACGCAGATAATCATAACTGCCATAATTTCAAGATGGTAACAGCCATGTCCTGCCTGAAGAACAGTTTGTCCACAACAAGTGTTAACTGCAAACTCATTCCCTAAGGTGGAGAGTAGATGGCTACTACTTCAGAATGGAGAGAAGGCCACATGTCAGAAATAAGTTAAATTCAGATGATCATTGGTCATTGGCTGTATATCCAACAGAGCAATTTACAACATTGAAATTCATTTTTAACTACGATTGTGATTGTGTGTGTTTATGTTTGGTGTGTGTATGTGTGTGTGTGTGTGTGTGTGTTCCAGCATACACATATCACAGTGTATATGTAGAGATGAGAGGACAACCTTGGATGTTGTTCCTCACCTTCTACCCAGTTTGAGGCAACATCTGTTGCTTGCTGCTGTCCTGCACACCATGCTAGCTGGCCAATGAGCTCCTGGATGATTCTGTAATCTCTGCCTCTCATCTCATTTAAGAGCACTGAGATTAAAGACACCCAGCTTTATGTAAATCCCATGGGTTCAAACTTAGTTCCTCAGGCTTGTAAAGTAAGTACTTCACCCACTAAGTAATTTTCCAGTCCCTTTAATTGTGATATTAAGTTTTAGTAAATATTCTTTTACCCATGCATGATGTTTTAAAAACCAGAGCTAAAGACAGAACCTGGCCAGTGTTGAGGAGACTGTAGGGAAAAGACAAATTCTGTGTTTAAGCCCCGTGAATCCTGCTTATTCAGTGTGCCAGTTATAGTGAAAGGTTGGCTGAGAGAGAAATGTACATTACAATCAACATGAGACAGCAGTCAACTGGGTGTGGTTCAGCCTTTGAGTGATACTGTCAGCTCCTGGAAGCACTTTTTTGTTGTTGTTTTTTACAGACTTATTCATTTAGTGTGTTATTTAGCATACACAAACATACAACACACACAAACACGCACGCACATACACACACACACACACTCAAATATATGTATAAGCACCACATGTATGTCTAGGAAGGCTAGAATAGGGTTTTGAGTCTCCTGGAGCTGGAGTTACAAGTGGCTGTGAACCACCTGATGTGGGTTCTGGGGATCAAACCCAGGTATCTATAAGAGAAACACATGCTTTTAACCACTGAGCCAACTTTCCAGCCTCTCTGAAAGCAGATTTTCTCTAGTAGAAAAAGACTAATAAAGCTGTATAGGAAAGAGCAGTTTCCTACTTCCAAGCTCCTATTACAGTGCTTAGCGGAGAGTGGGCATTTTAGGAGATAACTGAAGAGGCACAGAATTTTCAGGTATGAATTTTTGTTAGACAATTGGTTTTTATGACTTGAATTTCTTTTTAGTGTAACATTTGTTTCTTCTCACTGATTTGGACATCATGGCCACCATGTCTTAACAGCTCTTAACAGAGATGACTGAGTCACGGGATCAGGTCCCAGTTCAACTCTTGTGGACTGCCTGACCCTCACCAAGCACCTCATCTATCTCTCCATGCCTTCATTCTCCCATCTGGACCTATTATAGTTCCTTTCATATAATCAGCTTTACCCACTGAACCATCCCTTGGTCCCCATAAAGCACCTATTATGACGCCTTGCATAGAATCAAATGCTTTGCGTATTTTGGACATTAATTTTTGACAAATGGTGTGCATTTTCCTTTCAAGGAAGTCAAAGAGTTTCCTTTTAGCATAATACTTTTTAAAAAAAAATGAACATTTTAAATGAAAAATGTTAATAAATAGTGATAGAAGGAGCAGATGAAGTGTTGCTGAGTAAGTCCCTCACACAGGGACCCCCTGTGTTAAGCGATGCGTGGTAACTTCCTTTTAAGCCAGGCAGTGGATAGGCTTGGAATTTTGTCGAACCCATCAGTGATGACTGAGAGTACTTCCCTGAAGTGGAGTATTGTCCCTTTCTACATCGTTGTTGGTTTCTGAACAAGTTGAGACACAAACTGTTGCTATAAAATGGGGGCCAGCAATGGCATGTGCACTCTGGGAAAGTCAGGAGGATGCTGAGACTGTTGACTCTGTTGGCTACCTGGATGGCTAACAACGATGATCCTGAGGTAGGTAGAGACACACAGCCTGCCTTACAGAGCGTTAGCTGGGCAGAATGCCTTCAAAGGAGGTACTTCCCCAGGGAGGCTCTGGGCATTGAAGACCCAAAAGAATGCATTCATTGAAATAGGAAGAATGGATCTGAGTACAGACTGCTCTTTCCATTCATTCCACATATAGGCATCCTATTTGCAACTTCTCTCCCCCAGGTGTGGCATTAGTGAAATAGGCAGAGATTGTGCTTAGGAAAAAATTCATTTTGGGGTAGGGAAAAGGAACTGTTTCTCCCTAATCAAGTTCTCAAACCACCAGGGTATTCTCTTGTGAGGGCTCTTGTAATATTAAGACCCTAGACTGCTGGCATTACCCTTGGTGTTAATTCATCACGTACGGTGTCGCTCATGTGTCCCACTAATCCTAGCAGTCTTTACAGTCCTTACACTGTCTTAGTGTAAGTGGGTTGAAGCATCTTCTTCTTAACATGGTATGAAAAAAAAATAAAATTCAGTTCTGCTCTACAAAAAAAAAATAAATAAATAAATTCATAGATGATCTCAGCAGTTAGGATCAATTGGTACGTATATGTTGGATAGATAGGAAGTCATTTTTATTTTTTCCTGGCTCTTGTAGATCATAAGAAAATTTATATATTAAACAAACTCCAACAATTGTTCCTAACCCCTTCTAGAAATTTAGGGAAATCTTTGAAGTGGAAACAGTAGTCTTGAATCATTGATTTCACAAAGTATCAACAATTTATCCTAAATGCTTTTAAAGGTATGCTTACATTGTTTATAAGTCTATTCTTTTTAATGAATATCACCAGATTTATGAAATCATTTTTATTATCATTTTATATGTATTGCCATTTTGCATTTATGTATTTCTGTACACTATATACATGCCTGGTATCCCTGGGAGGCCAAAAGAGAATATCAGGTCCACTGGAACTGGAATTAGTGTTGGATGTGAGCTGCCATGTGGGTGGGTGCTGGGAATCAAACTTTGGTCCTCTATAAGAACAGCCAGTGCTCTTAACTGCATCTCTCCAGCGCCAATGTTGCTAGATTTATGAATGCACAAATATCAACTGTCAAAATCACACATATTTTCATGATGCTAAAAACAATAGTATAGATTTTTTTGTACTCTGTTCTGCCAAGCTTATTACTATCAGGCAACAAAATGGAATATCATATTCTTTCAGGCTGTTTAACAACAGTTATTAGAAGCAATTCCCCCATAGAGCCAAGTGCAAAGTCATTTTAGTTTTTTCAAGTGCTTGCTTTGGAAATGAAAACATTAAATATTGGTTTTAAGAAAATTACTTTTGTAGCATGAGACTATTAAGAAAAAGAAACATTCTCTTTACACAGCCAGTGGTGACACATTTTCAAGCTTCCAATGGTGCACTTGGGAGACATTCATAAATCAGTAAGTGTCTGGCATGATGACATTTTAGTCTGTGTGGCCTTAAGAAAATCATGTTTCTAGTTTGTATTTGAAGAAATAGAGATCAAGATATTTTATTAAGTAGTCTATGATGAACAAAATGCTAATTCTTTTTTCTGAGATAACATTTATAATTAATTTTAATATAACTTTTGAGTTAAGCCAGTCTCTTCTGTTGAAAATAATTACAGATTTATTAGTATGTCTTTGAAATACAATACTCTCACATCATTTATAATGTCAAAATGCACAATAATAAATGACACTTTCAATTTTTTAAAAATTTTTCTTCTTTCATATAATACATATCAACTCCCCTCCACCCTCCCTCCATTCCTGCAAGCTCTCCCCATCCCCCCTCCTCCCACTATATATCCTCCCTATCAGCACCTCCGCCCCTGTTTCTCCCCATAGAAGAGAACAGTCCACCCAGGGTCACTGCTCAAACAAGGCACAAAAAATGGGACAAGGCCTGGCACCAGTCCACCATTGAGGGTGGACCAGGCAGCCCAGCTGGAGGGAATGGGTCCCAAGGGTAGACAACAGAGAATCCCCATATACACTCTAGCCTGCAGGCTCTCTGCAACAACCCCAAGCCAAACAACAGAATAACACATCTAGGAGACCATTCATTTTTAATGACTATGCTATAAAGCATCTTCAGCTTTTTTGTAGAAATTATGTAATTCCATTATTCTGGTGAGTGCTAAGTTGTAAAATTCCCAGCTTTTATTTTAGCTATGGGATCAAAAATGTATTGTTACTAATGTGATATAAATAAGCACATAAACTTTAATGTAATATTAATTTTTTTTACCTCTTGGGTAAATGTGTAAGAGGATAAAAAACGAAATATAATAAACAATGAAAATTCATATTAAAAAAACCAAAGGAATTTCAAATGGTATTTAATACAAAAATATGGGAAATATGGAAAAACAGAAATAAAAAGTACTCTATCACTCAGAGACATTGTGTTGACAATATTCTTATAATATTCCCAAACCCAGACTTTGAAGCCTTTCCCTTTACATCTGTGCTCTTACAAATCCTTTTCCGCGCTGCCTCTTTACACTTAACATTACAATCGTGCAATTCCAGCAAGTTGTAGGCTATCACACACTTTAAAAATCTTTTAGTTGTTTGTCTCATTTTCTTTTTCTATTGCTGTGGTAAAATATCTGACAAAAACAACCTAAGAGGGCAAGGATTTATTTTGGCTCACAGTTCTAAAGAGACACATTTCATCATGGCAGGGAGGCGTAGCAACAAGAGCAAGGAGCTAGCTGATCTTACATCCACACTCAGGAAGCAGAGAGGGAACAGGAGCTGGGGTCAGGCTAGAAAACCTCAAGACTTGCCTTAAGTGAAATACTTCCTCCAGCAAAGCTCCACCTGCTGAAGTCTCCTCAGCTTTTCGAAACTGCACTGCTCAAACATCTGAGCCTGTGGAGAGCATTTTACATCCAAATCTCCAGAGTTAGAGAACCTATCCTAGTGGCATAAGATAATTACTCCATCGTTCTTAGTGTGTGTAATGCTCTGATATTGACTGAGCTTTTGCGGATTATTCCCCACCTCATTTATCCTCTGGTCCTGTTCTGTCTGTTAAAGCTAAGGCTTTGTTGCATTTACTAGAATGGCCCTAAAATTGACAGATCAGAACTGTATCCTGACTCCAAATGACAGGCA